>JAZKJV010000662.1:0-399460 GCA_037367405.1 Ottelia alismoides
TATGCGGGAAGCGCCGACGGTCATGGAGGTAGACTAGATGGTTGGTGCTGGGTGGTGGGAAAAAGTGAGTGCCAATCAATGTAAATTCCATACATAAAATAGGCATAACATCAAAGAATGTAACGGAATCCGGTTACTTTTAACGGTTAAATAGATGGGAGTCAACCACAGGGTTTATATGGTAAGTGTTAGCAAGTTTACGAGGTCGAGCGAGGAATATCAATGTTTCAAAGGTCGTAAAGGTCATTAGCAAAGATTACAGGGTCTGCCGGGTAAAAATCCCAAAATTCTATTAAGTTTATAATAGTTGTATGCCACCATATTCTAAATCACAAACCAAAAAACAAGAAAAATCAAATATAAAAACATTAAAAATATCAAAATACTTAAAACTTTAAAAATCCATAACTAACTCAATACAAATCACAAAAATACGTATAAGACAATGACTAAAAGCTATTTAAATTATCTATATTGTACAATAAATCAAAAACCATTTACTACTATTTAGTTTTTTCAAACTAATAAAAATCGTACCTTTTTCACTCAAAACATCGTTTTGACTTCGTGTTCCAAAATAGAATCCATAAAAAATATAAAGTAAAAAGTAAATGAAAATTAAAAATCAACAACATTAAAAACAATACGAAATATAGAACAAACTAAAAAGTATAACATACTTAAAAAATCCTTAAAAACATAAAACCTACGCCTTAGATTACTCTACTATTTCACCCTAGTTTCCACTTTTGGCTTGATATCAGCTTGATCATTCAGCGATACTTCTCTACTTCTAGAGGAGAGATTCTGGGTGATTAATCACATGCATAATACATCATTTGAAATTTCAGTTTATCATACCTACATTCATATCAAAAAATCAAAAATACAATAAAATTAAAACCATGTATGTTATATTTATATAGGGATTTTTACCCGGCAGACCCTATAATCTTTGTCAATTACCTCTACGACCTTTGAAACATCGTAATTCCTCCTCACCTCCGTAAACTTGTTAACCTTTACCCTACAAACCCTGTGGTTAACCCTCGTCCATTTAGCCGTTAAAATTAATCGGATTCCGTTATCTTCTTGTACATGATACCCACTTTATCTATCAAATTTACTATAGGTGCCACTCCCTCCCCTGCTTAGCCTCCTCTGCTCCAAGCACCCCCCCCCCGGCGGCCAGCGCTCCACCGACTCCCTGCTCGAAGACGCCCCCCCACCCCAGCACGTCGCCCCCCGCCCGCCCCGCAAGTTCCCCCGGCCCTGCGGACCCCCCCCCCCCCCCGCCCCTCCCACCTCCCCTGCACGCCCCCGCCCTCCTCCCCGCCGCTGGAAGCTCTACCTAGTCCAGGTGGAACGCCGCCCCCGCACCTCCTACCGTCAGGTCGAGACTCGTGGGAGGGGAAGTTGTAAGAGGGACGAATTTTTTTTCTTCTCTTACTTAATTCTAGCCATCCGATCGTAGATTGGTTAGATTAACTCATTTTTAACCCAAGAAAGTTAACTCTAGATGTGTCAATTTAACGGTAGGGTTCGTGGGGTAAGACGAAGCAAGTTTACAGGGTTGAGGGAGGAATATCGATATTTCAAAGGTCGTAGAGGTAATTGACAAAGAATATAGGGTCTGACGGGTAAAAATCTCATTTATAAAATATCACAAAATATATGTATAGATATATTTATTTTTCTTTATAGTTTTCTCAGTTTATTTTATTTATGTCTATCTTATGTAATTTACCCACAAGCAACTCCTCTATATAAGAGAGGTCTAGGGTTCATGGAATAAACAACTCTTATTTTTCCCAACATGGTATCGGAGCGGCAGTCCTACATCAGAGCTCTCGCATCCGAAAAACCCTAACACCACCGCAGCAGCCCTTCTCTGCGCGTAGCCACCCCCAGCTATCTCTCTCTCTCTCTCTTCATGCGTGCGACACCACCGCCGATCCTCCTCTCTACAGTGTCACCGCCGACAACCCTCTCTCTCTCTCTCTGCAACGCCACCGTCGCACCTTCTCTCTCTCTTGTTGTGCCGCCGCACCTTCCTCTCCAGCGCGCAACACCGCCGAGAGAGGGGATCTGCCATTAGCGCGCGTGCGTGTTACGATGCAATTCTCCAAGGCCCTCTTCTCCTCTCGCATCGAGGTCCACCCATTTAATGGATTTGGTTGCATTCTAAGTCTAAACATGCAATCAAATCCCCATATATCTGTGTAGACGTATTTCTATTGGTCTACAAAACCCTAGTTTCGTCGTCCAACAGTTTGTTAGAGAACAAAGTCGTTATCCTCGTCACAGTCGATTTCAGAGGTCCAGCGCCAATTGTCAAGATGGACGGGATGAATTACGTGTTATGGACATGCAGTTCATGAGCCTCATGAATCCTATGGGTAAGAAACATATTCTTACTGAGGAAGAGTCAGTTGAGAAAACTGTGATCAATACCTCATGGGAGGTAGATGATGCTTATGCACATGTTTGGTTATCTAGTACATTGACGTCTAAGATCGCCAATGATGTGTTACATCAGCCCAACGCTAAGACGATGTGGGAAATCCTCGCAGGCGAGGAATGAGACAGATGTTGCAATTACAATACGACCTATTTACTGTCAAGCAGAATGGACAGCCCCTTTATTCCCTATACACATCCATGCATGGAATGTTCGAGAAGCTCCACAGTTTTATGCCTCTTATGGTTGCTCCTAAGCAGCAGCAGACCAACATAAATGTCACTATGGATGGTATATTCCTCATAGCACTTGATCCAGAATATAAGACAACATGTTCACAGATACTGGCAAATGTTAGTATTCCTCCTATGGAGGAAGCTTTTCGTAGACTTAGCCGAATCAATGTCTCATCACCTGCTTCTACTCAGAGTTCTTCTGCGATGGCAGCCTCCCGTGGTAGGGGGCTCTTCTCAGTTTCGTGGTCGTGGGCCGCGTAGTAGAGGTGGTTGTATTCGTCAGCCCTACACTTATTGTCATAGCCATGGGCATACAAAGGATACATGCTACTCCAAGCATGGTTTTCCTGCATCAGCTCGTGTAGCAAAGTAGGTGGAGTCTCCTGCAACTCCATCTTTGGATCACATGTTTGATGATCTAGTAGCTCGATTGAGGGACATTATGTCTCCTGCTAGTCCCATTGCTACCTCGCCTACTCCGGGAGACCACTCAGGTGTTGCTGCTTCTGCCTCTGCCAGTTCCTCTGCCACTGCCAGTACCTCAGGTAGCATTTATGCTCTTACTACTTGTCATGGATCTGATATTACAAAATGGATTATGACTATGGGGTGACACATCAGTTGTGAGGAGACAGAGATCAACTTGCATCTTACAGACGGGTTCTAGGGAGAACTGTTGTTATAGCCGATGGAACTCATTCTCCGATTATAGGACGAGGGGAAATCAGTTTGACGCCGTCGATGCATCTGCAGAATGTGTTGCATGCACTTGACTTTTATATGAATTTATTATCTATTAATCATATTATGAAGGATTTGCATTGTCGGGCTATTTTTGACCCATCGTCTCTTGTATTTCAAGACATTCTTATAGACAGGGTGATTGGTTGTGGTTGTGAGCAGGACAGCCTCCATCTACTGGTTTGAACTCCATATGCTGGCTTATCATCTCATTCTACATGACTAGTGATGCAAATCGAAAGTTTCGCGGCGATGAAAAATTAGTTTGATTGTGAATTTTTTTGGTGGAGAAGAAAATGGAGTGGATGAGAGGAGAAAACTCGTCGGAGAACGAGGGATTTTGGAGAAGAGAATCGCGGAGATCGCGTAGGAAGGAGAGAGACGAGAGAGAGAGAGAGAGATAAAATCTCAATTGTAATTCAACTTCAACTATCCCAAACAATTGCCTACCATTCCCTTTATATAGGAGGGGTGGGGTTACAAAAATAGAAATAAAATTCAAATTCAAATTGAGTCTAATTGATTTGAATCAAAATTCAAATCTACCTTATCCTAATTGACTCTAATTTTAAATTCGAAATTCAAATTGAAAACCGACTAACTAATTTGAGATCACTTGCGATCACTGTTATTTAAATAAAAATTGCAACGACTTGAATAATCGTAAAAATAATTAGACTCTAATAAATAAATAAAGCCCTATTTATTAATTTCGCGATGCATCAATTCTCCTCCGCTTGAAAAATTCGTCTCCCAACGAATTACTTGATCTTCGGACTGTAGATGGAGAATTTCCACATGGCTTGTTGATCGAATCTCCCAATTTTGCTCATTTTCCATGTTACGTTTATAATTCTTTTCCACTGAGGGGTATGGTTGCAAAAATTCTACCCCTTCACTTAAAAATATTCCATATCATAATATATCCTCTAATTGGCCATTTTGATAAAAACTTTTGAGAGGAGGGGTCTTCCTGCAAATATTCTAAATTAATTTTCCATCCCAAATTTCATGGGATTCGAATCGTATAAATAAAGGGCCCCTCGTTAGGGTTCTTCTTCCCTTAAATCTACGGCGACGACGTCGTCGAGGTGGGAGTTGCATGTGGTTCATGCGTCGCGCAGGTGGCGCACAAGCGGGCGGCGGTGGGGAATCGTGGTGGTGGCGCGCTGGTGGGGTCTCGGGGGGCGACACGCGGTCGACGCGCTGGCAGGTGGCCGTGTTGACGAGGCTGGGGATCGGGGTGACGAGGTGGCAAGATGGGGCACTGATGAATCTGCGATTCGTCATCTTTATTCATTTATTTTAACTTAAAATCCCTTAAAAAAACACCTGCATATCACGCTAATTCCATATTCTTACTAACTTGCATCTGTGTAAATATTGTACATTTCTGACTAATTTTAACCTAAAATAAATAAATCAAGAAGAAAGGAAAAATAAAGAAAAGAAAAACAGAAATAAAGAAAAGAAAATTAAAAAAAAGGAATACTGTATACAGGCTAACCCGAACCCCAAGAGAAGGTCAAGACTTGACCTGATCAACCAGGAATAAAGTAGGGGGAGATAGGGTCCTTAACCAGAAAATCCAAAAAAATTGTGTTTTTTCCCTTATTTTGTATATATGTACATCACTAACACTAATTTATTTGTACTTTAATTGACTTCAAATCAAATAACATTCAAAATCAAAATTGTAAATAAAAATGTGTTCTAATTACTAAAATTAATTGCACAATTAAATTTTGTACAGAATAAAAGTAGCCACACTTGGAAAAAGCCATTAAGCACTAATTGAAAGACCAATTCCGGCTCCATATGAGCTCAAATTGAATCAATCTCAGTTCCATTGAACTCGAAATTAAATTATCTTTAAAATAACTGTATTTTCATAATTTTAGGAGTTACGGATGAAAAGTCGGTTTTCTGGGGTGGTTTGTGCAATTTTCCCATGTATTTTGTGCATATTGTATTTGTATATATTGTAAATTAATCCCACTAATTTTTTAAAAAAAAATAAAAATTTAAAAAAATAATAAATTTTTAAAACACAAAAAAGGGGCTAATTCGTCATTCACCCTTGTATATAGTGTCACATATGTATATAGTATATGTATATAGTTGCTATTTTTTAATTAACCATCATAAAAAATAAAAAAATAATATTTTTAATTCCAATAAATAAAGTGACGAAAATTCAAAAAAAAATAGATAACTGTTTTATTTTCTCTTTTATCTTCATTTCAAATTTCATCTCCCTTCCACCAAAAAAAATTCAAAAAAAAATCATTTTTCATCTCTCTCTTTCAAAAATTCAATTCCCTCTTTCAAAATTTCACTTCATTTTTTATCTCCCTTTATCCAATAAAAATTCAAAAAAAAATCAAATTTCGTCTCTTTTCTATTTATATGGCTCCTTCTCCCTCATTCCAACTTGATCAATCTTTAGAGAGAGGAGCCCGATCTCCGAGAGAAATTTCGTCGAGAATTGTGCCTAGCCTCCGAGCCGTCCGGTGACAGCGAGTCGACCTTGTCGAGGCGATCACGGTCTATTTTCCGCTCCTAAGGTGAGATCCGCATTTTTTCGTATTTTTATCTAGTTTAATCGTAGTTTACTTCATCGCATTTTTTTATCTCGTTGGCATTTTTATTTCTCTTGATCTTAAAAAAAATCAATCTCGATTTTATCCGCCACCGACTCGATTTTTCACCTCATCATCGTGATCTCTCCGCCTTCTATTTTTATCTCCCACGATCTATCAACTCCGGCCACGTACGGTGGCCGGAGATCGGATTCGAATCCCTCATCTCCGATGAATCCCCGTTCATTTTTCGATTTGTAATTAAATAAAAAAAACCATTTGTTTGCTTTGTTTCTAACATTTGTTTTGCAGGAGAATATTAAAAAGATCGAAAAAAATATAAAAAGATAAAAATAAAAAAAATTATCCTTTCTATTTCTATTTCCGGATTTGCAAAAAAAAGGGGTTTTCTTTATTTTCTGTTTACAGCACATACAACATAAGATTACAAAAAAATAAAAAAAATAAAAAAAACAAAAAAAAATCGCCACTGGCTGCAGGGTTACCAACCCCCGCCCGCCCACCACTGCAAGCCAGCGGCCCGCCGCTCATCCACCGATGCGGGGCCCTCCAGAACAGCGGAACGCACCCGCGACGCCGCCTCCTCTCGCCGCGCCTGGCGGCGCTCCGCCGCACCAGCAACGACGCGACGCCCCTCCAGCCAAAGGCCCGCGCCGCCCCTCCTCCAGCAGTCGCCCGCATCCTGCGCTCCCAGCACCGCCCGAGGCGGCGTCCTCCTCCTGGCCAGCCTTCAGCCCGCCCTCCATCGAGCCACCTGCAGCCGCCCCGACGCCTTCTTCTCTCCAGAGCGTGGCCCCCGGCCGCATCTCCTCCTCCATCAAACAACCGCGCCGCCCACAGCCCCTACCGGCCCAGCCGTGTCGCGCCTCCTGAGCCTGCACTCCCTCCACGCTGCCAGCCGGCGCAGCAACCGCGCCCGTCAGCGCGCCGCCCCGCGCAGACCGCCACCTTCCGCTGTAGCCGCGTCCTCCCCGCTCCCCTGTAGCAGCCCCGCGTGGGGAGGAAGAAGAGGGGCGACACCCTCTTGCCGTTGTTGGATTGAAAAGAACGGAGATCAAGTCTAGGGCTTGGATCTATTAAAAATTGGAAGAATATCAAATCATCCCCGGGAAGTTATGGAAATCGCGAAATAGCCCCTGCACTCCCAAGCCTTGCACGTGTGTCGCATGTGTATGTTGGGTAAATTACTTGTTTCCCTCCACATTTTATTGTTATTATTTTTAATGCAGAAACATTGAATAATTGTGTTTTCGTCCCTCATTTCCAGACTTGAGAATTGCATGATTCATCTATTGAAATAAATATTATTTTTGATCCAAAAATTTTGCGAAAATTGTGCTATGCTCCTGATGTGATTATCTTCTTAGCATAAATTTTTCAGGGCATTTTGATTTCATTTATTATCATTAAAAAATAAAAAACATATCATTTTGCCTTAGTTGAAATTCGAAAATTCATAAAAATTCGAAAATAGCTCCAAAATTTGTAAAAAAATTAGAGTAATTGTAGTTCATTGTCTTCTAATTTCTGGCCAATTTTCACGCATTAATTATTTATAAAACCCAAAAAAATTGAAAAATATCAAAAATCTTCTAAAAATCATAAAAAAATCTACAAAAATCCAAAAATTGTGATTTCAGTTCCAGTTTGTAGATATTTTCTTCTAGTTTTCTTAAAAATAATATCCAGGAGTTTTAAGCATTTAAAAGATTTTTAAATTACAAATTACTCCAGGCTGTCCACATTTTCTTATTTTCTCCTTGTTTGATTTTTAGAAAAATACAAAAACATCCGAAAAGTCTACAAAAATACTCAAAAACATTTTAAAACTTTTAAAACCAAAAATATTTTCTTTGAATTTTTCTGATTATTTTTGGCATAATTGAAAATTGTAAAAAGAGTTGGTGTGCGTATTTTTAATCTTGTGAATATTGCATCGTGTTATTTTTGAAAATAAAAAAATTGCAAAATCAAAATCACTAAAAATTGGAAAATCAGAAAATATAAAAAAAATAGATAAAAAAATAAAAAAATAAAAAAATAAAAAAATCACAAAAACCAAGGATAGTTGTCCTTTGAAAATCCTGTTTTCTTTTAATTAGTTTCTGATTAATTGAATAACCCTCGGGAATTGTAGCCTCCCTGAGTTCGACCTTGTCCGCTATACAGGTTAATAAGTAGCAAAAATAAAAAAAATAATAATCTTTTGTTGACGCGGTTTTGGGGTAAACCAACGACCTTTTTACTAATAATTTTCCAACCTCCGGCAATAAATTCCTTGCTCAACAAAATTTTGCCGTTGCCGGAAAAAAAAAGAAAATTCAGAAGTCCCTAGAAAATCTCGTTCAACAAAATGGCGCCGTTGCCGGGGAGGCACGACGAGGGTAGTTAGGTTTCTCTTTTGACCTGCTATTCTTGGTTGTAAATATCTGTTTACATTTCTGTCATTCACTTCACTGTTTATATCCACTGCATCCATTTTTTTTCTTTTCTCATATTTGATAATTGTTTTTCTTACATATTCTCTTTTCTTTTTTTGCGAGGGCCCGCGGAACGAAAGAGGCAATCCTAGGAGAGCCGAAGCACCCAAGCGACGTGGAGGCGGCTTGATTCTTCACCAAGCCGCAGGATAGCGTGAGAAAAAGAGAAGAAGCGTGAAAGAGACGAAAAAGAAACAGAGAGAGAGAGTTTCTTTTCCATTTGAACTTTGTAAAAGGACATTCATTTGTTGCGGGGTCTGTTTCGCCAAGTGCCGGTGCACTTGGGGGACCTCACCGGTTTTGTTTTCATCGCCTTTATTTTTTCTTTGTTTCCCGCGGATTTCGTGAGCTGCCTCTTGATTGCTTTAATTAATTTGCTTGAGCCAGGTAATTAATTAGGTCCAAACACCATAAACAAGACATTTCTGTGCCTATAGAGTAGAGCGTAATTTGGACTTAGTCAAATTAACTTGTTCTTGCCCGTTAATAGAAGTTATCATCCAGGACGGTTCACTTGCATCATATAGGTTAGTTTATTTTCTGTACTTAAATTCTGCGCGGATCACTTATATGTAGAGTGCTGGCGATAAGGTACGCATCTCTAACCCTTACATGCATCATTGTTTTTAATCGCGCATTAGCATTTCCGATCTCCTTCCTTATTTTCACTCACATAAATTAAAAGGAAATTGGACACTCGGTAGACGATTCGTTGAATATACTTAAACCAAGTGATAACTGCCTAAAATTTGGGACTGCTAAAGAAAACTCGACCCTAAAATAAACATAAGGAAAAATCATTGTTTTGGGGAGAGTAACCCCCTCATTGTATTCATTTTAACTTGCTCGCGTACACACTAAGGTTAGTACCCAAATCCCATAATTCAGCCTAAGTATTTGTACAACTTTTGTGATTATCACCTAACTCTAAAACAGACAAGATTAAGAGACCGAACCTTCACGGTCTTCACATTGAGTTGAGTTGGTGAACTGAGGGTTTGTATTGTGTTTGATTGTTTGTGTGCTAGCTAGATCCTTCTGTGCATTTGCGCCTTTTTCTCCATATCTTTTGGCTTGACCCTCGTGCTCTCCAATTTTTTGTTTCGAAGATGGCCGACTGGAGTTTTTTAATCCGATCTTCGAAGATACCCCGTACTCTCCAGACGATCCACCTTCCTTTTTCCAGGAGGATCTTCCTCCTGATGTTTGTGCATATCCGCCTAACCCATTATTTCAAGAAACGGAGGACTTTGATTTTCACCCACCCTCATTCAGCCCACCCGGTCCTGAGATTTTGGAGTCACCTTTCATGATTTCCACACTTGAGACACTGAACCAGATGGTGGAGCATATGAATTCGAGGATTAACAATATCTTTAACATAAATATGAGCCAGAACGCTGCTCCACTTTTTGAGGATATGGATTCATTTGAGGATAATCATGAGAGCTTGCAATCACCCAAATTACAAAAAAATGAGAAAAATTTAAAAATCCAAAAAGATTCTGCGAGACACATTATTGATTCATTTTGTGACGAGAGGACCCAAATGCCCAATCATTTACCCACACAATCATCCACCACATGTCCCAACCTTGACCCCGAGGATGCTACTGTACAGACTACTCTTGGCAATCCTCGTGTAAATGTTGATTCCGACCTCCTCCCTTGTATGGATGAGGTCCAAAAATTCAAAAAAATGTTGACTAAATAAACCCGAAGTGGTGGCCGCCCTTCAAGAGATCATTAAAGCTCCACTTCAACAGGCCATGACAGATTTATCTACTCCTCAACACAAGAAGAGAAAGCGAAGGAGAAGATCTGAGCGTCACATCTTGACCATGGCCACTGCCTACACCATCTCTCACCATCCGTATTTTAAGAAAGGGAACACTACCACACCTCTTGTGAGTTGCTCCATATCTGACTATTCTTGTGATAACGCTCTCCTTGACGGCGGTTCGTCAATCAATGTAATACCCTTCTCTATGGTACAGTCTCTTCATCTTGGGCCTCTTAAGAAAACCAGGATGATAGTTCAATTTGCTGATGGATCTATCAAGAGGCCGAAGGGTATTCTAGAAAACGCTGTCATTTCTATTCAGGGTCTGAATTTTACTTCGGATTTTATTGTAATGCCCATGGAGACCTCCGCTCCTGTGGAGCACCCTCCAATCATCCTGGGACGGCCTTTCCTCGCCTCTGCGGGAGCCGTTATTGATTATGGTTCAGGAGAGATTCGCTTTCGTTCTGATGTAGGGAGTGATGTGTTGATCACTACACCCATGACCGACCAGAGACCTGCATCTCATGAGAACCCGCCAGTGTTAGCCAACCCCAAGGAATTTGACATCGATGATAATATCAGAGATTCTTGTTATATGTTGGATGATAATGAACCCAAGAATTCCTCTTGAAGGAGGAAGACTCGGAAAGCATAGACCTTGGAGTTCCCTCTTCTGGTACGTGGCGATGCATTGATGACATCCGCGGGATTTACACAATAGACACCATAGAGCGGAAGGCAGACTCTGAGACTAGACATGACGGACATGATTCGAATACTTCCACTGATGAGTCCGTTCATATTCACCATGATTCAGATGAGACCGATCATGCCCAATTTGATTTGATTGCTTTTATAAAAGAATTTGGGCCTTTTGATAGAGATGATGATCCAGTAGAGGCTCGCCTGTCTGATATTGATCCTACTTTTTCGGATAATGATTTCGAGCCATTTTACTTTGATGTTTGCGAGACTTCCCAGGCCAAACATGACCACACTACTTCCAATAATCGGTTTAAGCCTGCACAATCTGAAAACCGCCGAGGACATATTCTTGGTCGATTCTACTCAGTTCATATCTAATGATGATCCCAATATCGACCTACACCTTGTCAAATCCATACCTCAGTGGTCCCGCAAGAAGGTTCGCTTTCGACCTTCTTGACCTTTGTACATCCACTCCTCTTGTATATCCTTTCGTTTTACTCCGTCTTCTCCCGTTTTATCATTCACCCCTTTTCCGTGTGTGTGTGTATATGCTATACTTAGGATGTGCTTTATCCTAAGTATAGGGGGTGAATGATTTGTGTTGTTCATTTTCGTCCTGTTCATCACTCTTGTTGTTGCCTATACTTAGGGATACTCTACCCTAAGTATAGGGGGGTGATGTTGTTCATATCGTGTCTTTTTATCTTTGAGTCTGTAATTCTCGTCATCGGTTTTCCCCTTTTGTATACTCTACTATACTTAGGATTACTTGATCCTAAGTATAGGGGGGATCACCATCTTCTCTTCTTTTTATCTTTTCTTTTCACTTTTCTATACTTAGCACGGGTTATGTCTTCCTTTTTCGCTCTCTGATCACTATGAGGACATAGTTCGAGCTAAGTATAGGGGGTGTCGTATATATTGTATATATACTTTAGACATAACTCGTACTTTTAAATACGTTTATTTGGGGGTTATGTGTGTATAGTTTGTAAAATCCACATGCTAAAACAAAAAAAACCAAAAAAAACAAAAAAAAACAAAAACAAAACAAAATAAAACACAAAAATATCAAAAAAAAACAACATTGTATATACGTGTATATTTCACTAACCCTTTAAAAAAAACAAAAAAAAAACAAAAAAATAAAAAAAAACAAAAAAATTACAAAACCAAAAATCTATAAAAAGTTGCAAATTCCAAAAAAAAACTTTCTTTCACATTTGCATTTTTCCTTCAAAAAAAAAGCCATAAAAGGTTCAAAACTAGAAAATTGTTAAAAAAAAGTGTTCTTTTCACATGTGCATCATTCCTTTTTCAAAAAAGAAAAAAACCTTGCATTTTTCATATGTTGCATTTGCATGTGCATTTTTCAGGATAGTATTGGCATTTAAACTTTGTCTGGAATAAAATTGAAGAATGGAGCTTAGTTGGACCTTAATCCACCTAATTCTTAGAGGAACTTCACCGAGAAATAGGATTTTAGAAGCTTCAGGTTTTTGACTTAATTCTTTGAGTTCCACATGACAATGTGCAGCGTTTGACTCTTAGTGTCTAACCTGGTCTCTTCATTCTGGGTATAACTCTGGAATAGGGAATCAATTTGTACTCTCGCACTATGCACTTAGCTCAACTCAGACGGGATGCTGGAAGACTGTGTGAGTTTCTTTTCTGGTAGCGTGGAAATCTAAAGACCGGAGTACGGGTTGAAATAAAGCTTCGGAAAAGGGATGGACGACTGGGCACAATTTTTTCTAAGACCCCAAAAAAATGTACGGAAACAAAAGATTCTATATCCGTAGGGGCACAACAAGATCCAAGCAGAACCACCAAAAAGACAAATACAAAGAAGCCACTACCAAATAAATATCTGACCAAAAAGGTCCAAGCTTCAAGAAACCTGCAGATCTTGGTGGAGACTCGGCTACACTGGCCAGCTTCACAAGGAGAGGTGACTACACTGGCCACCCTCCAGTTCTTTTCTCCTTCTTCTAACTTCTCCCCCTATTCGATTGTGAACACAGCGCGACAGACCTTAGAAGGAAATACCTGACTCCTCGAGGACGAGTTATTGGAGAGGAGATTTGGGAAGAGCTAAAACCTTTCACACACATGAGTCGATTGTTCAATGTTCATAGGGTGTGCTTTAGGAAGAGGATTGATCTAAGATGACTTCAGAGCCGAAACTGTGACAATGATGTGTAGAACTTGAAGGCTGTCATTTTTAAAATTCTAAGTCTCACAGAAGTTCCGACACACAAATAATCCAAAGGTCCAACAGAGCTCCAAACTACAATTTTATGAAGATAAGTTTAATACTCAATGTTGTCCTACTTTCTTTATTTTCCCTTTCTTTTTCTTTTTCTTTTTCTTTGTACTTATTCTTTCAAATAAGCGTTTGCTAAGGGACTAGCAAAGGTAAAGCATAGGGGGATGATGAATCTGCGATTCGTCATCTTTATTCATTTATTTTAGCTTAAAATCCCTTAAAAAAATACCTGCATATCACGCTAA
Source organism: Ottelia alismoides (assembly GCA_037367405.1). Classification (NCBI taxonomy): domain Eukaryota; kingdom Viridiplantae; phylum Streptophyta; class Magnoliopsida; order Alismatales; family Hydrocharitaceae; genus Ottelia; species Ottelia alismoides. Next base: position 13,530 of record JAZKJV010000662.1, read on the forward strand.
TTCCATATTCTTACTAACTTGCATCTGTGTAAATATTGTACATTTCTGACTAATTTTAACCTAAAATAAATAAATAAAGAAGAAAGGAAAAATAAAGAAAAGAAAATAAAAAAAAGAAATAAAGAAAAGAAAATTAAAAAAAGGAAGGCTGTATACAGGCTGACCCGAACCCCGAGAGAAGGACAAGACTTGACCTGATCAACCAGGAATAAAGTAGGGGGAGATAGGGTCCTTAACCAGAAAATCCAAAAAAATGTGTTTTTTCCCTTATTTTGTATATATGTACATCACTAACACTAATTTATTTGTACTTTAATTGACTTCAAATCAAATAACATTCAAAATCAAAGTTGTAAATAAAAATGTGTTCTAATTATTAAAATTAATTGCACAATTAAATTTTGTACAGAATAAAAGTAGCCACACTTGGAAAAAGCCACTAAGCACTAATTGAAAGACCAATTCCGGCTCCATATGAGCTCAAATTGAATCAATCTCAGTTCCATTGAACTCGAAATTAAATTATCTTTAAAATAGCTGTATTTTCATAATTTTAGGAGTTACGGATGAAAAGTCGGTTTTCTGGGGTGGTTTGTGCAATTTTCCCATGTATTTTGTGCATATTGTATTTGTATATATTGTAAATTAATCCCACTAATTTTTTTTAAAAAAAATTGAAAAAATAATAATAAATTTTTAAAACACAAAAAAGGGGCTAATTCGTCATTCACCCTTGTATATAGTGTCACATATGTATATAGTATATGTATATAGTTGCTATTTTTAATTAACCATCATAAAAAAATAAAAAAAATTACATTTTTTTAATTCCAATAAATAAAGTGACGAAAATTCAAAAAAAATAGATAACTGTTTTATTTTCTCTTTTATCTTCATTTCAAATTTCATCTCCCTTCCACCAAAAAAATTCAAAAAAAATTCATTTTTCATCTCTCTCTTTCAAAAATTCAATTCCCTCTTTCAAAATTTCACTTCATTTTTTATCTCCCTTTATCCAATAAAAATTCAAAAAAAAATTCAAATTTCGTCTCTTTTCTATTTATATGGCTCATTCTCCCTCATTCCAACTTGATCAATCTTTATAGAGAGGAGCCCGATCTCCGAGAGAAATTTCGTCGAGAATTGTGCCTAGCCTCCGAGTCGTCCGGTGACAGCGAGTCGACCTTGTCGAGGCGATCACGGTCTATTTTCCGCTCCTAAGGTGAGATCCGCATTTTTTCGTATTTTTATCTAGTTTAATCGTAGTTTACTTCATCGCATTTTTTTATCTCGTTGGCATTTTTATTTCTCTTGATCTTAAAAAAAAACCATCTCGGTTTTATCCGCCACCGACTCGATTTTTCACCTCATCATCGTGATCTCTCCGCCTTCTATTTTTATCTCCCACGATCTATCAACTCCGGCCACGTACAGTGGCCGGAGATCGGATTCGAAACCCTCATCTCCGATGAATCCCCGTTCATTTTTCGATTTGTAATTAAATAAAAAAACCATTTGTTTGCTTTGTTTCTAACATTTGTTTTTGCAGGAGAATATTAAAAAGATCGAAAAAAAATATAAAAACATAAATAAAAAAAATTATCCTTTCTATTTCTATTTCCGGATTTGCAAAAAAAAGGGGGTTTTCTTTATTTTCTATTTACAGCACATACAACATAAGATTACAACAAAATAAAAAATAAAAAAAACAAAAAAAAATCGCCACTGGCTGCAGGGTTACCAACCCCCGCTGCCCACCACTGCAAGCCAGCGGCCCGCCGCTCATCCACCGACGCGGGGCCCTCCAGAACAGCGGAACGCACCCGCGACGCCGCCTCCTCTCGCCGCGCCTAGCGGCGCTCCGCCGCACCAGCAATGACGCGGCGCCCCTCCAGCCAAAGGCCCGCGCCGCCCCTCCTCCAGCAGCCGCCCGCATCCTGCGCTCCCAGCACCGCCCGAGGCGGCGTCCTCCTCCTGGCCAGCCTTCAGCCCGCCCTCCATCGAGCCACCTGCAGCCGCCCCGACGCCTTCTTCTCTCCAGAGCGTGGCCCCCGGCCGCATCTCCTCCTCCATCAAACAACCGCGCCGCCCACAGCCCCTGTCGGCCCAGCCGTGTCGCGCCTCCTGAGCCTGCACTCCCTCCACGCTGCCAGCCGGCGCAGCAACCGCGCCCGTCAGCGTGCCGACCGCCACCTTCCGCTGTAGCCGCGTCCTCCCCGCTCCCCTGTAGCCGCCCCGCGTGGGGAGGAAGAAGAGGGGCGGCACCCTCTTGCCGTTGTTGGATTGAAAAGAACGGAGATCAAGTCTAGGGCTTGGATCTATTAAAAATTGGAAGAATATCAAATCAGCCCCGGGAAGTTATGGAAATCGCGAAATAGCCCCTGCACTCCCAAGCCTTGCACGTGCGTCGCATGTGTATGTTGGGTAAATTACTTGTTTCCCTCCACATTTTATTGTTATTATTTTTTAATGCAGACACATTGAATAATTGTGTTTTCGTCCCTCATTTCCAGACTTGAGAATTGCATGATTCATCTATTGAAATAAATATTATTTTTGATCCAAAAAATTTGCGAAAATTGTGCTATGCTCCTGATGTGATTATCTTCCTAGCATAAATTTTAGCATAAATTTTTTAGGGCATTTTGATTTCATTTATTATCATTAAAAAATAAAAAACATATCATTTTGCCTTCCTTGAAATCGAAAATTCATAAAAATTCGAAATAGCTCCAAAATTTCTAAAAAATTAGAGTAATTGTAGTTCATTGTCTTCTAATTTCTGGCCAATTTTCACCATTAATTATTTATAAAACCCAAAAAATTGAAAAATATCAAAAATCTTCTAAAATCATAAAAAATTCTACAAAAATCCAAAAATTGTGATTTCAGTTCCTGTTTGTAGATATTTTCTTCTAGTTTTCTTAAAAATAATATCCAGGAGTTTTAGGCATTTAAAAGATTTTTAAATTGCAAATTACTCCAGGCTGTCACATTTTCTTATTTTCTCCTTGTTTGATTTTTAGAAAAATACAAAAACATCCGAAAAGTCTACAAAAATTCTCAAAAAACATTTTAAAACTTTTAAAACCCAAAAATATTTTCTTTGAATTTTTCTGATTATTTTTGGCATAATTGAAAATTGTAAAAAGAGTTGGTGTGCGTATTTTTAATCTTGTGAATATTGCATCGTGTTATTTTTGAAAATAAAAAATTGCAAAATCAAAATCACTAAAAATTGGAAAATCAGAAAATTTAGAAAAATTAGAATTAAAAAAAATAAAAAAATAAAAAAATAAAAAAAATCACAAAACCAAGGATAGTTGTCCTTTGAAAATCCTGTTTTCTTTTAATTAGTTTCTGATTAAATGAATAACCCTCGGGAATTGTAACCCTCCCTGAGTTCGACCATGTCCGCTATACAGGTTAATAAGTAGCAAAAATAAAAAATAATAATAATCTTTTGTTGACGCGGTTTTTGGGGATGAAAACAACGACCCTATTCATCAATTAATCTCCGTCCTCCACAAATTCGCGCTCAACAGGCACTGGGTTGAGGGATGCGTCGCAAGGGGTTCAGAGGCAGCGAGAAGGGGGTGGCGGCAGTCATGGGGCAGGGAGGGTTGGTGGTGGTGCAGAAAGTGCAAGGGTGGCGGCGAGAGGGGGTGGCGATGGGGTTGGGGTTCGCTGTGGGTGCAGGGTCAGTGGGAAAGGCGGTGGCGATGGGGCAAGGGGTTTGCCGGGGTGCGAGGGCAGCGGGTGGGGGTGGTGGCGTCAGTGGGGCTGGGGCTAGGGGTGGGGGTGCACGGGAGGGGGCGTTGGGGTTGGGGGCATGCATCACAGAAGGTGCGGGGTTTGTGGAGGGGATACCTGTGATGGCTTGGACGGTACCGGGATAGCAAGTATGTCGTCGTTGACGGTGTTGTTTCCTCCTGAAATGGTTCGGACAACGAGTGGGTTGTCGCCGTCACCGTTTTTCCCATCTAAAACGACCTGGACAACGCATAGATCATCCGTTGACGGCAAAAATTTTTCATCGTCAACTTGTACCATAAAGATATCAATGTTGTACCATGAATCTATCCATTGTTGAACCTTGATGCTTGTCTGGAGGCGATTCTTAAATTTTTGTTGATGTGAACGAGCATGCGAGCCACAAATAGGCGGCTTTGATCGAGCTTCGTCTTCCAATATGCGTCAGGACCGTCGATCGTGAGAACGATTCAATTTCCACGCTCTGATATCAATTGATGCAAATCGAAAGTTTCGTAGCGATGAAAAAATAGTTTGATTGTGGTTTTTTGGTGGAGAAGAAAATGGAGTGGTTGAGAGGAGAAAAAGTCATCGGAGAATGAGGGATTTTGGAGAAGAGAATCGCAGAATCGTGTGGGGAAGGAGAGAGGCGAGAGAGATAGAGAGAGAGATAAAATCTCAATTGTAATTCAACTTCAACAGTCCCAAACAATTGCCTACCATCCCCTTTATATTGGAGGGGTGGGTTACAAAAATAGAAATAAAATTCAAATTGACTCTAACTGATTTAAATCAAAATTCAAATCTACCTCAACCTAATTGACTCCAACTTTAAATTCGAAATTCAAACTGAAAACCGACTAACTAATTTGAGATCACGTGCAATCTCTTTTATTTAAATAAAATTGCACGACTCGATTAATCGTAAAATAATTAGACTCTAATAAATAAATAATAAAGCCCTATTTATTAATTTCGCGCTGCATCAACTAGTCTCACCTTTCACGTGGCACCTACGATTTGGTCACCTTACCCTTCAGAAAATGCATCAAGTTCTTCCTCATATCTCACCTCGCTCGTACTTCCAATGTGAGGCATGTCAGTGGGAAAGCACAATTGGTCTGCTTTTCTTGGTCACCAGAGTCGGAGCAGTAGCTTCCTTTTTGAGTTCGTTCATGCTGACATTTAGGGTTCCTAGTTGTGTTCCCGATCACTAGGGACCACAAGTGATTGATGATTTTTCTCGTCGGTCATGGATCTTTTATTGAAGAATTAAATCTGAAGGTAGGAATGTGATTACAACTTTTATCAATGAAGTGTGGAATGTTTTTCTTCTTCTGTCATGTGTGATAATCGATAATGCATTGGAATTTCTGTACTCGTGCACTCCCACAATTCTTTTCATCTCGCGGTATTTGTTCATCAGACATCGTGTGCCCACACTTCTCAAAATAATGGTATTGTAGAAAGAAAGCATCGACATTTACTTGATGTCACTCGAACTCTTTTGATCTAGAGTCGTGCCCCACATTCGTTATTGGTGATGTGGTTCTTACGGCTTGTTATCTTGTGAATCGCAAGGCCTCGTCTATACTAGGTGAGAAAATTCCTTTCTCTCTGCATTTTCAGAGAAGGAATTTATTCTCACTCACTTCTCGTGTTTTTGGTTCTATTGCTTTCGTCCACCAGTTGTCTCCAGGTCTTGACAGCTTTCTCTAGAGCTATCAAACGTGTTTTTGTTGGGTACTCCAGACGCAGAAGGGATACATATGTACGATCCATTACGCATTTAGTATTATGTTAGCTGCTGGATATCACATTTTTTGAATCGGTAATGTATTTTTCTCCTACAGGTGATAGGTTGACTTCATCAGATTCAGATGATGAGGTCTACATGCCACCTCCTCCTATGAGCCCATCCCCACCTTCACCACCTCCATATCCTACTCCACATCCATCCCTCCCATAGTTCCAGTTCCACCCTTGCCACGATACTATACTCGCAGGCATGCTCTTGCTCATGGTCATCACCTATCATCCAACATGCCTTCATATTTGTTATAATACAATGTTTTTAACAATGGGTCAGGAGATGTGTTTGAGCAGAATCTTACAGGAGAATGTTGTCCAGACTGAAGAGATTCCCAGTAATCTAGATGTACCTATTGTACTTCGGAAGCAGAAGCGTACATGTACCTCATATCCTCTTCCTTTCAGATTTCCTTTGATAGCTTGTCAGTGGAACTTCAGGAGATTCCGATGTTGCTCTATCTGTCATGGAAATCCAAGGAATTACAAGGATGTCTTAAGAGATAGTCGATGACGTCTAGCCATGGAAAAGAGATGGTTGCACTACAGTCGCGTGATACTTGAGAGTTTGGTTAAGGCTCCAATGGGGCATCTATTTTCAGTTGCAAATGGGTGTTTACAGTAAAGCACCACGCAGGATAAGAGTCCTGATCATTACAAGGCCGAGATTGGTCACATGAGGATTTACTCATAATTATGGGGTGGTTATCTGGATACATATTCCCCAGTTGCTTGCCACTCCACTCTACGAGTTCTTCTTCAGTTGCAGTGGTACGTGATTGGCTTTATTTCAGCTTGATGTTAAATATACATTCGTGTAAGGTGATCTCCAGGAAGAAATCTACAATGCAGCTTTGCTGCCGAGGAGGAGTGTCAGCAGGTTTGTAGCCTTCACAATGCAATATATGGCATGAAGCAGAGTCCAAGGGCATGGTTTCAGAAGCACTCGGGTCTAATTAGGAAAAAGGAATTCAAGAGATCAAATGCAGACCATTCATTGTTTGTACAGAGAACACCCCCAGAGGCACAATTGTTATCATGGTCTATGTTGATGATATACTTGTTACAGGAGATGATGCGTAGAGGATCAAGAGGGCAAAGAAATTCTTGGGTCGGTAGTTTATTACCAAGGATCTTGACACCCTACGGTATTTCTTGGGGTTAGAGTTTTCCAGGAATCGGCAAGGTCTCGTGATGACTCAAAGGAAGTATTTTACAGACATGCTAGTTGAGACATGCATGATTGGGTGTTGATCTGCTACTACTCCTATGGATCTCAGCATGAGACTATACGATGATGATACAGATGAGGTAGACAAGAGAAGATAGAGAAAATTGGTGGGAAAGCTTCTCTATATTACTATCACTAGACCATGATATCTCCTTTGTTGTACTCAGGTTAGTCAGTTCATGGAGCATCCTCGACAAGTACAAATGGATGTGTTATATATGATCTTGAGGTACCTAAAATCATCTCCAGGTGCAGGATTACTATTCAGGAAAGGAGCAACTCTTACTATCACAACATGTGCAGATGCATACTATGCAGGATGTCCTAAGAATAGGAAGTCTATATCAAGCTTCGTTGTATTTGTTGGCGGCTCTCTATTCTCTAGTATCATAGAAGAGTAAGAAGCAAATTGTAATTGTCATGTCAAGTGTTGAATAAGAATATATGGCTATGGCATAAGCGAGCACAGAGACGATGTGGTTCTGAGTGGTGCTAGCAGACTTGTATATAGATGTACCTCTTCCTATGTAGTTACAATGTGATAACCAAGCTTCCTTTTTTATTGCAAACAATCCTGCCTTTCACGAAAGAACTAAACATATTGAAGTAGATTGCCACTATACACGAGACATGATCTAGAAAAGTTTTATCTCTACTTCCCATGTCAGTTCAGGAGATCATACTACATATATTTTCACCAAAGCCTTGTCCAGAGGACCGTTTCAGAAGTGTTCATCCAAGCTTAGCAAGATTGATATCCATGCTCCATCATGAGGGGGTGTAGAGATATATTTATATTTATGTATCGTTTTCTCAGTTTATTTTATTTATGTCTATCTTATATAATTTACTCAGAAGTCTCTCCTCTATATAAGAGAGGCCTAGGGTTCATGGAATAAACAACCATTGTTCTTTTTCCCAACAATATATATCATTCATTATTTAATCGAGTTGATTTTGAGCCCCACATGAAAAATATAGATCTAAGCGTGATCAACATATTGCAATTTTTGCACCATGATGACACGATTTTGCACGTTCTAACTTAGAGGTGTCATATGTGTATTATAAACACAAAAAACCGTATCTGGTCAAATAAAAGCTAAAACAGACTAGCCTCTATTGATTTATGAAATGTGTAGGACAAGTCCGAGTGTCGAACTCAGGGATTCGATGAAGTTATCACACCGAATTTACTGTTATTGTTTTCAGGTTTTGCACTATCGGAATCCCAGAAATCTATGTATACTGCTGAAATGTGCAAAGTGTATATTTTAATATATTTAAACAACATGAAATGATGCTCTAAAAGCAAATAAGGGATGACTTGACAATTACATTGAAATCTAGGGATTAAATGGGAAATTAGATTCTTTGGAAGAGACTATGGCTATTAGTAAAATGTGAGAGGTGAATAAGTAAGCAAACATTAAGTTTAAAAGTGGAGATCCTGCGATAAAATCAGATGTTTACTTTAAGCTGCAATATAATTCAAGATTTAGTTGAGAATAAGACAAAATGCACTTTTATGCAAAAAACCCTTTTACTTGATGACAACGAAGCGACAATGATCCGTAGATGTCAGCAACGTAGTACCCTCAAGGAGGCGGCGCTTGAATGTTGGCGGGTCCTTCAAGTAAGTGGTGAAGATTGCCTACAGGTGTGCGAGAGATTAAAGCTCCAACTTGGTTGTCCTTGCTGCGACGTGATTGTGGCAAGAGGCTTTACAACTCAAGGTGTCGACGACAACACCCAACCTTTGGTGCGAAAGATCAAGGAGGTGATGCTCCCTCCCTATAGTGCTTTACCTGCAACAAGAGAAACTAGACCAAGCTCAGCACCCATTGGAACCTAAAACAAGTGCAAGGAAAAAGAGGCTAGAAAAAAGAACGAGGTTGGACATTGAATGGTGAACTGTAAAGTCGGGAGAGTCCTATTCTCCTTGGCAATGGGATGCAGTCGCTGCTGTCATCAAGCGAAATCCCAAGGTAATTGATGGTGTGTGTGTGGTATCCGACAAACAGAAGGTCGAGGGGAGACGTATTCCTGACTCAGCATCAGTTGTGGTTTCCTTTGTGATGGTGTGAAGATGTGCACTTTCCGGAGGTCTCTATTCCAGGACGTGGGTACCATTGGGGGTTCGACCCTTATTTTTAGGTCATCGGTGAAATTTCTCGAGTTCGAAGTATATCGACGAGGACCACCATCAAACGGGAAGACGAAGAATCATTTATCCTCGAGGCCTAATCGATTGTGCCATAGAAAATCGAGAGATGGGTGCATTGGGTGGTCATCGTGTTTGTTGTAGACAAAAGGGAAGGGACGGAGATAGGTGACGATACGATCATCGTTGGATCATGGTGAAAATGAACGGATATCCGATCATTTGAGAAATAGATATTACGACGTTCGTGTGGATGACTTCTCTCGTGTTTTTGTGGACCTTTTGCTAAAAAATAAATAATGTTTACACATTTTTGTGAGATTTATTAATGAATTAAATATTCAATTTGATGCATGCGACAAGATTCTTAAATCTGACAATGCAAGGAAACTCCTTTCACATGATATACTGTCTTTTTCTCTACTAAAGTAATAACACATCAAACCACCTACGCTCATACTTCTCAGCATAATGGGGTTGTTGAACGAAACATCCGCATATTCTTGATTTGGCCCATACATTACTTATTGAATATCATGTAACGAATTAGAAAGATGCAGTCATTACCGCTATGTTTATCATCAATCGTATGACTTCCATTTCCATTGATGAGCAAGTTCCCATTGACAGACTCTTCTTGGAAAGGAGTTATCTATTCCTCCCATAGTTTTTGGGAGTGACTTTTATTCACATCCCAAGTCCCTCTTAGGACAAATTGGCCGACTAAGCAGTCAATGTGTGCTCTTAAGGTACACTAGAAATCATGAAGAATATTATTGATATGATCTTCGATCACAAAAACACTATGTTAGTGTAGATATTACATTCTTTGAGTCACTTCCTTTCTTTTCCAAGTCTGGAAATATGTGTCTTTACCTCCCTTATCTTAGACAATACTCCCTATTCTTGTTCCCAGCCCACAAGAGGGCAATACAAGACCATATATCATCGTAGAAACACACATTCTCACCCCACTACAAGATATGTCCTTCAACTGATATTCACACATTCTCTACCCCTCCAAAGTCTGTCCTTCGACTGATATTTTATGTATTTATGGTATTTATCCTTCCACAGAGACAATTACATGATCAGGAGGATAGCCAAGCAACTGATACAACAGATCTACCCATAGCCCTCAGAAAGGGAATAAGATAATGTATAAGCACCCTATTTCCACATTCATGTCCTTTCCAAGGCCTTGGATCCTCTTATAAACGGTTTGTTGAGGCATTGTAGTCATAGATACCCCTTGTAACCACAAACGAGGCATTTTGTGCCTCCAAATGGTAACTGGAAATGGAGGAAGAAATGGTAGCTTTGCTTCACTTGAAACATGGTAGGTTTTTGATCCACCTAGTGACAACAAGATGGTTAGATCCAGGTAGGTAATCATAATGAAATCTAAGCCCGATGGATCGGTTGCTCAATACCAAGGTCACTTGGTCATCAAGGTATACTCAAACCTATCGTGTTAATTTCTTTGACACTTCTCAATCGATCGCCTCTTCACATTTTGCATCCTTATGGAAGTAGCAGTACAACTTGATTCTATGCATCAACTTGATGTAAAGAATGCTTCCTATCGTTTGTTACTGCCAGGCCTCGGTCTTGGTCGGATCACACGCCCATCTTGTGGTCGAGAAGACTTGGCTGGCTTGAGGAGTCCTACGAGAAGGCTTGGTTGCTTGAGGAGTCCTTCAGGGAACTGGTGGTCTCGCATTAGACTTCGGTTTCAGTTACTGGCTCGGCGGGTGAGTTCGTTCGGAAGCTGGACTCGTTGCGGGCACGGCTGTGCGCGTTCAAGCTGGAGTCAAGGGAGGCCCGCTGCACGGTCAGAGAGGAGGCTGAGACCGTGGTCGGCCTGCTGGACAGATTGGAGGATGAGCGTCCACTGACGGAGGTCGAGTTAAGGCAGAGGGCGGAGGCGCAGAGAAAGATTATTGATAAAGACAGGAAGAAAGTCACCGAGTGGAAGCAGAGATCCAGGCACAAATGGCTAAGGGAGGGTGACGCGAACACTGCCTTCTTCACAGAGTTGCTAGTGGGAGGCGGAGGGGAAACGCAATCAGGTCGTTGGGTGGGGTGCGAGTGGAGGGAAACAGGAGTTGGGGAGAGCGATCGCGACCATTTTTAGAGGTTTTCAGCGAGGGGGTGGGCAGGCATTGGAGATGGACTGGGTTCGGGAGTCGTGCGTTTATCGGACACTCATGCATCCAGCTTGACTCTGGCGGTGACTTTGGAGGAGGTGAAGACGGCGGTGTGGAATCTCAACAGCCGATGGTGCGTCGGGCCTGGATAGTTTCCCCGTTTCTTTCTACAGAGACTTCTGGGATTTGATTGGCCGGGAGGTGTTGGATATGGTAGAGGAGTGTTGCCGTTGCAATGCAGGTTTTGAGCGGGTTAATAAGGCTCTGGTGGTGTTACTGCCAAAGAGGGACGGCGCTGAAAGGATTGAGGATTTCCGGCCTATTGCTATCTCCAACGTGTTGTATTTGATTGTTGCCCAAGTCTTCGCAACTAGATCGAGTAGAGTGCTGGAGCACTTTATTTCCCCTTTTCAGTCAACCTTCGTGCCGGGAAGACAAATTGCGGATTGTTTGGTTATGGCGTCTGAGATTGTTGCTAATTGTAAGAGAAGCGGGGGGAAGGCCTTGCTCTGGAAGGTGGACTTTTCTAAGGCTTTCGACACCTTAGACTGGCGTTTCCTCTGGGCGGCACTGCACAGGAGAGGCTTTCCTGGGATCTGGATATCGTGGATGAAGAGATGCGTGACCACGACTTCTATGGCCATCCTCGTGAATGGATGCCTGGAGGGGGGTTTTTTCCAGCCGCAGAGAGGAGTGAGGCAGGGCTGCCCTCTGGCCCCCTTGCTCTTCATCGTCGCCGCGGACGTTCTTGCTTGTATGGTTGACAGGGTGCAGCACACAGGGATTACGGGCGGTTACTCGAGGGATGGGTTGAGGATCCCGCTGCTCCATTACATTGATGACACTATTTTCTTCATTGAATGGGGTCTTGAAGAGGCTAGAGGCATGGCTACAATGCTCGAGCTTTTTAGTAAGATGCCTGGGCTGCTGCAGAATGCAAATAAGTCCAAGGTTGTGCCGTTCTCTATGAATGTGGAGGAGGGGGGGCTTTGTGGTTTGGCGATGGGAACGGAATGCGTCGGGCTTCCCATTCACTATCTGGGAATGTCGTTGGCCATAGGGGGATCGAAGTTGGCGGATTGGTTGACGCTAGTTGAGAAGGTGGAGAAGAGGCTCGCGGGGTGGAAGGCGGCGGTCTTTTCTAAGGGGGGCGCTTGGTGCTCCTGAAGGCGGTGCTCTCCGCTATTCCTGTGTACTACTCCTCCATGAGGCTCCTGCCGGCTGATATTAGGAGGAGGCTGGAGGGGTTGATTGGCGGTTTTTGTGGAGCAGGAGCGGTCAGGGAACGGTCGGTATCCACCTTGTCAGTTGGGAGGATATTACGCTCCAGAAATACGATGGCGGGCTGAGGGTGTGTAAGTTGGACGCGTTGAATGAGGCCCGGTTGTTGAAGTGGGTGGCCAGGATTTGGGGAGCGGCGACGATCTTTGCACCACTCTGGTTCGTCAAATCTACGCGGTCAATGGTGCGGCGTCGGTGGACGTTGCACTGGGCAATGCGATGGGGCTGAGGCCATCGCCTTTTGGAAGGGTGTTTTGGCGGTCACCCAAAACTTTCAGGCATTGTTCAGACCGATGCTGGGGAGCGGGGCATGCTTTGCTTTTGGAAGGACAACTGGACATATGGGGGGGCTTTATCTTTGTGCTTCCCTCGTTTGTTTGCTTTGGCGGCGGACCAGGATGTGTGGGTTGCCTCTTGCTGGTCTGATGGGAACTGGATGCCGATGTTCCGTTCGAACTTCTCTGATCAGCGCTTGGAGGAGTTTATGTGGTTGCTTGACGAGCTCAGGGAGGTGAAGGGCCCTTCTGCGGTGTGGGATCACTGGGTTTGGCGTGGTAGCTCTTTCTCCATGAGAAAGGCTTATCTGGCGATTTGCAGGCCCCTGCCCTCTCTCTCGGCGGAGCTGGTGCATGACTGCGGGTTCTTCTGGGGGTTGGGCCTTTCCGAGAGGATTGGCTTCTTCTTTTGGTTGTTCAAGAGGAAGAGGATAATGACGCGGGACCGATGCGCTAGGCTGCTTGGTGTGGTCTCTGACAGATGCCTTCTGTGTGGGGGTGGAAATTGAAATGGTGGAGCATCTATTTTTCTCCTGTCAGGGGGTGACGCTTGTTTGGGGTGACCCGGAGCTGGATTGGGTCAACAGGGAGAACGTTGGGGCGTTCTGTGGTGGCTTGGTTGCGGCCAAGCATCGGGCAAGGAGGGAGTTGCTCCGGCCGCTTGTGGTGATCTGGGCCATTTGGCTGGCCAGGAACGCGATGCTTTTCTCTGGTCAGAGATTTTACAAGGAAAATGTTTGTATCCAGGTGTCGGGTTTGTTAAACTCGTGGCTCGCTTAGTGCGTCTCTTTGTAATGGGTTTTTATTCTCCTTTTTATTAATGCATTCTTGGGGTGAACACCTATGAAGGTCTCCCCCTTTCTTGGCTTCAAAAAAAAAAAGAATGCATTCCTATATGATGACCTATAGGATGCGGTGTACATACAGCAACCTCTCGACTTTAAGGCTCAAGGGGAGTGTCAGAAGATTTAAATATTATGTAAATTCCTATAAGGACTTGAACACAACCCTCGAGCATGGTTTCAGAAGTTATCAAAGTCCTAGGAAGTTTGAGTTTTTCCAAGTCATCAAGATATCATTCATTATTCGTACAGAAGAATGGAAAAGGAAGTGTGATAATGCTAGTTTATGTGGATAATATCATCCTTACAAGAGGCGACTCTTGCAGCCTTACATAGGTGAAAAAGCAACTAGCATAACAATTCACGATTAAAGACTTAAAGTCGTTATGATACTTTCTTCGGATTGAAATAGCATGGTTCAAGTGAGCATGGTTATGTCCCAACAAAAATGCATTACCAATCTACTCTAAGAAACAATAATGTTAAGATCTAAGCCAACACATATACATATGGATCCTAAAGCACACATCTATAAACCAAGAATTAACGACGATACAAGTCATTACAAACTATTAAAGTGCAACTACTATACCTAACCATCACAAGGACATATATATATATATCGGTTAGTTCTTTATTTCTCCGATGTTTTAAAGATGACACACACACCCCCCCCATCTATCGCACTCGCTTGCTTGTGTATTGTGATCACAAGACTACAAGTGTGAGTCCAGCTCGAACAGTCTTCAAAGTGGAATCTACTTCAAAGCAGCAAAAGCATAGAAAGTTGTTTAACATTATTTAAAAGTTATTTTATTTACTTGAATTGCTTTCGGAAAAGTTTTTATCTCCAACAAACTTATTCAAACAATTTACAAATCGAATATCGAATAATTCAACTTTGATCGACCATCCCTTCTCAGTGATCAGCCATCACTGATCGACCATCAAGTTATGTTTGATCGATCATCATTGAACAACCATAACATTTTTTTATCGATCATATTTTGAATTTCATCCCAACGGTCAAAAATGATTGACCACGCCTTTTGACATGATTGATCATTTTGATCCGATCGATAATAACACTTTGATTGACTGATCATTGCAACAAATCTTCACTGATTTATTGCTAAATTCGTTTCCAAGAATAATATTTTTTGGACCCATGTATAAGGGACCTCTTTCTAAGTGATTTTCTTGACAATTCTCTCATGTTCTTCGATTCATTTGATGATTTCAATGAGAATTTTGGTTGAAGATATCCTTCCAACTTCACTATCGAATTAGTAGAGTTCGACCACTCGCTAGTAGGGGTGCACAGGGATCGGATAAAATCCGTAATCCGATCCAATCCGTTGTCATTGGATTGGATCGGTTTGGATTTATAAGTTCAATGGATCGGATCGGATTGAAATTTTACAAATCCGTTCATCTATGGATCGGATCGGATTATTATCAAAATCCGATCCGATCCAATCCGTTAATCCGTTGATAAATAAATAATATATAATAATTTATTTCTTATCATTAAAGCAAATTATATATTTAATTTTATTTGAAAGCTATATCGAATATCCAAGCTACTCCCTTTATAGTTAAAATTAATTCCAATTCAAGCTTTACTCCACACCACTTGCTGAAAACCCCCTTACCTACCTCACTTGTTGGTTTTGAAAAAAACATTACCTACCCACAATGTCCTTCGAGCCCTTTCAATTTTCTAAACAAAACACCATTCTTAATAATAATAATAAATAATCCCAAACAACCTCGGGATCCTTCCAAACAAGACATCCACTCGTGCCGCACACATCTCTACCCTTAGGCGTGCACATCTCCATCGGATGTTGTCATCATCCCCTGTTGCACTCATGCACAACCCAATCTTTCTCGTATATGCGTGACCAGACCTCGTCCTCGGCTCTCCTAGACCTCTCTCGCACACGTGTAGCCAGATCTCCACCTTAGCCTAGGGATGGGCATTGGGCTGGGCCGGCCCGACCCAGCCCGTAGCCCGGCCCAAGCCCAATAGTTCAATGGGTCGGGCCTGGGCCTAAAATCCGGGCCCAAAATTAATTTGGGCCGGGCTCGGGCCTGTGTCGGCCCAACCCGACTTGGCCCGAGGCCCGGCCCGTTTATTAGCCCGAGGGTTGGCCCGAGCCCGGCCCGACATTTGGCCCGATTTGGGCTCGCATAGCCCGGCCCGACATCTGACCCAGACCCACCCAGGACCCCTCGCCCCTTTAGCCCTAACTCCCAACCCGTGAACCCGAGGTCCCGTACCCTTTTGCGGATTTGCCCTAACCCATCCCGATCGCGAGCGCCATCCTCCCTCTCCCTGCCGGCACGCCCGAAGAAGGTGCGTTCCTCCCCCTCTCGCCCCATCTCGCCCCATCGCCCGAAGAAGGTGCAGTCCACTCGCGAGTCCCTTCCCCTCTCGCCCCATCTCCAGTTTCGAGCTCGGAGAGCAGAAAGGTGCGTTCCTCCACAGCTACTCGCATAGAAGTCGAATATTTTTCTCATTCCTGCTATTAATTTAGAGGCTCTGATCTTTGTTCATTGGGATCCTTCTCTGTGTACCTCAAAATTTGCATTTTTTGCTTCTTCTTCTACCCCAAATGATGTTAGGTCTTAATTATTGTCCTCCTTTTGGGTACGCTTGTTCACGGGATGATGTGGCATGGAGTACTACTTTTTCATGTTTTGATTACTTGTATTTCGGCAGTGCTTAAGATTTTTTTCTTTCGATAACGTAAGTATTTGCCAAATGATTGGATTTTTTGTGAACATTATGTTTTGATGCACCGGAACTAAGAGTGGATTTAGTTCTTTACCAGCTTATTGTGCATAATGGTAAGGCGGGTAAGATCTCATGAATGCGTGTATGTTCATACAAGGATTCCTTAAGACCGAATTTTTTTTCCAAGCCAACTAGGAGATGTAGTTCCTAGTCGTGAAAACCTATAACTGCTTTGGTTGTTTTCCTTTCATTGAAACTTGTAACTCTGCTTGTTTCCAGTTTTGAACTTA
Source organism: Ottelia alismoides (assembly GCA_037367405.1). Classification (NCBI taxonomy): domain Eukaryota; kingdom Viridiplantae; phylum Streptophyta; class Magnoliopsida; order Alismatales; family Hydrocharitaceae; genus Ottelia; species Ottelia alismoides. Next base: position 30,068 of record JAZKJV010000662.1, read on the forward strand.
TTTATCTTTTGTCACAATTCATTTAAACTGTTGATATGAGGGTGAACCTGTGCATCACTTATTATGAAAAAAGGGGCGCTTTTGTTTGTATGTATCCGTTTGGAAATACTATGACCAAAATACTTAATTTCCTATTTATAATTTTTGTTCTGTTAATCTTCTGCCTCCTTTCTTCCAAGTGAATTTCTGATGGGAGAGGGAGTGGATTTGTTCTGTTTATCTCAATAGGATTTCTAGTAGGTGCTGATGGGCCGGCCCGGCCCAAGCCCGGCCCGAAGAAGTTGGGCCGGACCTGGGCTTGGGCCGAAGATTTACAAAAACTGCGGGCCTAGGCCCGGCCCAAGGCCCGAACTATTAAGATGGGCTTGGGCCTGGGCCCTTCAGGGCCCGGCCCAGCCCGGCCCATACCCAACCCTACCTTAGCCGTCTATCGTCTCGTCCTCAGCTACGCCCACCTCACCCCCAGCCACTCGCACGCATAGCTAGACCCCCTTGTGCATGCACAAACAAACCTCGTCTTCGGATTTAACATACCTCCCTCGTGTACGTGTAGCAAGGAACCTCTCCCCCGCACCGCGCAATTGTGCATGGTTCTTGTCCCAACCCTCCTTCGTGCACGGTCCTCCGTCCCGCATTACGTAGCCAAGCGGGTTTTTCTATTTGATATATACAAACTTGCATTTTAGTCAAAGTCAAGGTGAAGTTTCTATGGTTTCTATGGATTGCAATTATGTTATTTATATTTAGTTATAAAATGATTGTTCGTACGATATCCATAACAAGCTTAGTTTTTGCTTTCCAAAATGTAACTATCATTTTCTTTACATTTATCCATAATCTCAATTTTAGAATTATGATTTAAATATAGAGGTCTAGTGTGCTACAAACTTAATCATAACTTAGGTGAGTATTAAAAATCCGAACCAATCCGATCCAATCTGCAATCTGGTGGATCGGATTGGACTGGATTTGCATGTTTAATGGATTGGATTGGATTGGAAAACTAAAAAATCCGTTAAGTGTGGATTGGACATGGATTGAGCCAAAATCCGATCCAATCCGATCCATGTGCACCCCTACTCGCTAGTGCTCAAGTTGTTCTAATAGCATTCAGATTGCTTTTGGCAGCCTTCTCTAAGCTCGGTGATATTTATTTTTGTAAATTATATTTCGTATTCATCTTAGTCAAAAAAAAATATTTCGTATTCACCTGTAATATCTGTGATATAATTGTATTTGTATTTGAGAATATATGTGCAATTATATTATGTCGATTATCCTTTGATATCGTTGCTCTTAATTTAAAGACTGTTATTAATATCTATGAAAAAGGATTATTCTGTTAGAAAAGATTATTGCAAAATATATACGTTTCTCTATTAAAATCTTCTATAGGAACTTGTAGGTGTTAGATCCTCGATTTTGCAAGAAGCATTTAGATCTGTAGGTTCTGCTGATCGAGTGGAAGTAAGAAGAAAGTCGAAGTCAGTATGCTCTTCTACAAGTGATGTGGTGTGATATGTAGTGTTGATCTTGGTGTCTGGTCCAAGATTGTGAAACGTTAAGCTTTGTAAATGGTTGAGATATCTGTGTAAATATCTTAGGCTTTTTAGAGAAGCAGTCGGTTAGCACGGCTACCCAGAAAATCCCGAGTCAAGACATAGATCGTGAATTTTACATAGGTGGGTTTTCACGTTAAATGTTATGCAGTGTGTTGATTGGCTTGCTTGTTCTGAATATTCTATGTTTGTTGGTAATTCCGCACAAAGTTTCAAAGTTGTTTCTGACCACTATTCACCCTCCTCCCAGTGGTATCGCGATCCCCAAACTCACGATATCACTTACAGCCGATAAGTTGAGTTAATTCATGAACTCTCCTACTTCATCACACTTTTATGCAAGCATGATAGTCTTGAGATATATCAAGTCCTCACTGGGGAGGATCTAGTATTCACCAAAGGCAAAAACTTATAACATATTTTGATGTAAACTATGAAGGATGCATGTTAGATCGAAAGTTTATTACCAAGGTAATAAACATGAAGTGGTCTAGATCTCAAGTGTTGAGAGTGAATACATATTTGTGACCCTTACAACAACAGAACTAGTAGGATTCAATACATATTCACATATCTTTAGACCATTCCCACCAATAGCATGGAGCTCACATCTGATAATCGAGCAATATATATAGCCAATAACCACATGTTTCACGGACATACCGAACATGTGAAATAGTGGAAGTTAACTGTCATTATACCAGGGACCTGATACCGACGGGGTTTCTTTGTACTATTTGGTTGTCAGTTTTCCCTAGTGTAAACTGGCAGCTCTGGATCTACCCACCGTTTAGTTATGGTTACTCTTAGTTATATCCACGCATTCCTAGATTAGAGTTAGTTGTATGGATCCTACATGTTTCTTTGTTATAATATTTCCAACCACCTTCACATAAAAATATCAACATCTGACACCGAGGAGGACGAATGTCTGCTATCACTGCAACAAATCGGGGCCTTGAAAATGCAACTGTCTAAAATACCTAAAGACCTTAAAGAAGAGGAAGGTTAAAACATTGATAGGTAATTAATCCAAATTCATCATAAAACCAACTTGCTCGTTAGACAAGAATGCGGTTGGCGTGTGGATTCTAATGCTTATGTTAATATTTGCAATTTGTTACATCTATTTCAGAAAATCAGAACACTTGATCAAGAGAAGATAGTCATCTATATGGGATCCAATCCAACTGTTGCACTAATCGTCATTAGAACCTACCGAATATCATTAGGTAGTGGATTAGTTATATTTATTAGATAATGTCTCTCCATTCAGATGTTGGAAGGAACTTATTATATGTATCTACGTTAGTTAGACACGAATATTCTTATTTATTCTATGTGAAACTTAACATAGCCATTACAGTAAATTTATATATAAAGGTTTTCTAACACCTTAAGGACTCTATAAATTAGAAATCAATGAATATGTCATGAACGTTATTAGTACTCGTAACCAAACCCCCTTAAAATATCGAAGGAGGATGGAAATCGTTTAGCCATGATCCGGCATCAAAGACTTGAACATGTGTTGGTTATTTGATCAAGAGATTTGTAAAAGATGGATTTTCATATATTACGAAAATCCAAGATTAACCTACTTGAGACAATTGCATTCGAGGTAAAATGTCTACAGCACCCTTCTCCACAAAAGATGTAAGATGCAAAGGTATTCCAGATCTCATACATACCTATGTATGTGGTCCATTTCAGACCATAGCACATAATGGATATCAATATTATGTGATATTTATTGATTATTATAAATGGTATGATTTTGTTTTCTATTTTGCAACATGATGGGGAAATCGATGGAGATGCTACTCATAAAATAAATGTAGGTTAGCTAAGGCAGAGAGAAGCCTCTACTATTCTATGTAATAAGAAAATTCCTTTGAAAATCAAAGGAAAATATTACAAAGCAGCCATAAGACCTGCTATACTCTATATAATCAAAGGAAAATTCCTTTGAATACATAGTCGTTGCTTCAATACTCTATATAATCAAAGCCGACCCTACTTAATTGTGGGAAAAGGCTTTGTTGTTGTTGTACATAGTCGTTGCTTCAATATCAACACTCGTATCTTAATACAACAGACAAGTAAATCCATTCAGACCCAACAACCCATTATTCATTAGAAACCCAATAGATAAGAAAAGTTCACATTATAATGCTCTATATCATTGCCCAACCATCATTATCAAACCACATAACATCTCATATTGTCATACAGAGACTTACCACCCTCAAGTCTTCTTGTTTGTGAACATGTGAAAGCTCTTGTATTAGCATCCATTTCTTGTATTAGCATCCCTTTCATTCAGTCATATTGTTGCCGGCAATCTCCTTTTTCAATCTTCTTCACAAACAACTTTTAGAACATAGGCCTATCTTCGACTTCTCCTGAAGACAAGCTACTCTCATCTACGAGTTCGTTCAACTTAGACCTTGTTAAGAATGATTTTCTTACTATTCTCACTACTTGTAGTCCAACATAAAAAATCTTAGCAACCACATATAAAAAGTGAACGGCCCGTAAGTCTACATTGGGCAACCCATTCTACTGCTCGCATATCACATCTATGAAGCCATGTTAAGCTGTTAACACAACCATGACTACATAAACTTAACATAAGAATTTCAGGGATTCTCATTAGTCATCATTGGAGCATAAGGCCAAAGAATGCAGTTTGAGCAATCATTGCAAGGATCATTGTTTTTAAAATGCACCTCGAGGCACTGAGGCGTACGCCTCGAAGCGTTTTCAAGGAAAAACATCTCGATGCTATAGCCTCATACAGCTTCAGTGAGGCGTGCCCCTCGAGGCTTATGAGGCACGCCTCGAGGCTTATGAGGCACGCCTTGAGGCGCTGCCTCATGTATGAGCTGCTTTTTTTTCTACAATATTTTTACTTTTCTTTTTGATTGTGAGCTTTTCATCTTTCATAGACAAGTATTTTCAAGTCCTTAAGCTCACAATTCATTGAAATGCATTTTTTAGTTTATTAACATATTAAGCTTATTTTTACTTTGTTATGCATGTTCATTATGAATCAACATGAACAAAAAACTGAGTCTTGAGTCCTTAAATCTAATGCTTATACTCTTTAGTATGAATCAAGCATAAATGCTTTCTTTATTAAAATGTTTGGATGCAAGTCCCCTACTTTAACTTAAATTTAGAAAAGTATATTCTTGTTAACATGTCTCATCTTTTCTTCTATCCAATCACGACTAAATTAATACAAATCAAAGCATGCATAAACAAATATGGTCGTATAACATGCAATATTCAAGTATTTTATCCCCAAATCCTTATGATAAAGTAAAAAGTGATCATTGATTCACTGCTTACTCTCTTATCCTTCTCGATTGAGTGACACACATATCTCACCTAATTTTGAAAATAGTGTGTTACATCTAGTCCCTTTAGTTAAATTGTATTCAAAACTTCAAATTTTGCAGAGAGATGCCCATTATTGTGCTTGAATAACCATATTTACTTGACTCCTTACAAATTTACACTAAAAAAAGAGAGTTATATAACAACTTGGATATTTGAACCATGATGTTTGCATTGAAATGTCACGGAATTGTGTATTTAATCAAAACTATTTAATTTCTAGAATTTGAAAATTGTAATTACGATTAATTATTATGTTTTATGAAAAAAATCACAAGTGAGGCTTACGCCTCGATACGTCTCACATTTTTTAAAACCTTGGCAAGGATATCAATCCAACCAATGCGCACAAAAATAAAGAGAAAATCTAGCTTTAACATGGAAGTGGACGTCTTGGAACTCCTCGAAGTAAAACTGTTATAAGTGAAGGTAGATCAATTGATGCAAATAAAAAATCGAGAGGGATGAAAATAGAGAAGAAGGGTCGCGACGAGCTTCGCGAGGTTGAGAGAGGAACGCGGTGAGAGGAGAAGAGCACGCTGGTTGAGCGAGAATTTGGAGATGAATCGTGGTGAACACCACGTTGAGAGAGACAAAAATGAGAAAGAAAGGGGGGGGAGAGAGAGAGAGTTATAAACTCAAATTTTAATATATTTTGAATTGTCCCTCACAAATACCTACCATCCACTTTATATAGGAGGGGAGGAATTCCAAAATTAGAAAAAAATTCGAATTCAAATAAAATCCTAATAGATCCTAATTGGCTCTAACCAATTCTAATTGACTCCTAACTAATTTTGTCTACCAAAAACGTTGAGATCACAATCTCAAATTATTTAGATAAAATAAGCAAACTAGTTAAAATAACTAATTAGGGACGGAAATCCCTAATTTGAAAAATCCCCAAATCAGCAATCTTCTTCAATTCGGGTCACCCTGTCTATTTGGGAATAATTGCATCAATTCTCTCCTGCTTGAAAAATTCGTCTCCCGACGAATTGTTTTATCTTCCGGCTTAAGACGTGATGTTTTGATGCCTGCTTTCTTGATCCCATGTTGAAAGAAAAGATGTGGAGTGAAAGACGGGATCCAGGTGTTCTTGGTACGATGATTGGAGTCGTCAAGTTCGGGTTGAAGAACATGTGGCGCAGATGGTGGTGCCCACGCGAAAGTCGTTCCCCTAATGTGGTGTTCCAAAAATTGATGGGGCAACTTCATCTCGAGCATCGCAGCCTTCGGAGAGCCCATAGCAAATTAATGGCACAGGTTTAGGATGGGAGGAGATGTGGGCAAAGAACTAGATCATGGAGTCCTTATATAGGCGAAACCCACATTCCTATTCCTAATTGGACAAGGTAGCCGCCTTAATTTCTTTTTATCAACATCTTTCTTTAAATTTTCTCGCTTCAGGGGATACAAGTGCAAATTTTCTACCCCTTAAATTAAAGCCACTCCTTTTTAAGCCCCCCCAACTTTACCCTTTAAATAAAAATATTTGTGAGGAAGGACTTAACTGCAAAATTTCCAAAGCAATCTCCAATACTCAATTTTTTGTTATTCCGATCTTATAAGAGGGAAGCACCCAATCGTGCCTAGGGTTACTTCTCTCCTTACCAAATGGCGGCATGGCCTTTTTGTGGAAGGGGGAAGTGCCGCCTTTGGCGGCGTTGAACCCTAGAGTCAGGGTTCCAGCAGCGCGAGCGGCATGGAGTCGTGCAAGGATGGCGATGGCAGGATGAAAGTAGCTGGGGTCGACGGCGAACTCGTCCTGAGGTGCTGGCGCGTGGGGCTGGGAGGAGTCGTGCGCACCTCGTGGTGCTGACGCGTGGGGCTGGGAGGCTACTGGGGCTAGTGCTTCGGCGATGCTGGCGGCGAAGGAGAGAACACAGACTGTGGCAGCAACGGGATGGTTGTTGCTGGGGTCGAGGGAAACGTATGCGGCAATGACGACGATTGCGCCAGCCACACGAGCAACGCTGACAGTGCGTGATCACATAAATGCGACGTTGACGGGGCTGCGCAAGTTACACACAAGGAGGTGCTTAGGTGGTCAGCATAAGCCTGGAGGTCGACGATGATGAAGGACCATGTTATACGTGCAGGGCCTGCTTCGATAACAGTTGCGGATTTGAGGGCTTGGATCTTCCTGATGTTGGTGTTGCGTTGGAGTTGGCGGGAGTGGAGGATGGGGACCCGCTCGGACAACAGTTTCAAACACGGACAAATTGATGATTTCGTGTTCTTCCTCGTGGAGACTTCCGTCAAAGACAGGGCATGTGTCTTCATTTTCTTCTTGTACAACAGTTATATCAAAAAAATCTTCATCTTGAATGAAAATACCTTCATTTTCTAGGTCGAAATCAGATTGAACAGCAGATACATGCTCTGAATTTTGTTGTTGACGAGTGATTTTTCCTCGATTGTTGTGCCCAGCCATGCTTGTACCTTGACGCTTGATATAAGTCGATGCTTGAACTTGTGTTGATGCGCTTGTGAATGCGAACCATGAGTAGGCAGCTTATATCGAACTTCAGACGCCAATATGCAACTGGATTGTCGAGTCGTGAAATGATTCGGTTGCCATGCTTTGATACCAAATGATGCAAATTAAAAATCAAGAGAGACGAAAAGAGAGAAGGGCCGCGACACGCTTCGTGGGGATGAGAGAGGAACGTGGTGAGAGAAGAAGAGCACGTCGGTTGAGTGAGAATTTGAAGATGAATCGTGAAGACCACGTTGAGAGAGAGAAAAACCAGAGAGAGAGAGAGAAACTCAAATTTTAATATATTCTGAACTGTCCCTCACAAATGCCTACCATCCCCTTTATATAGGAGGGGAGGAATTACAACATTAGAAAGAAATTTGAATATAAATAAAATCTTAAAAGATCACAATTGACTCTCACCGATTCTATTGACTATTAATTAATTTTATCTACCAAAAACGTTGAGATCACAATCTCAAATTATTTAGATAAAATAAGTAAACTAATTAAAATAACTTATTAGGGAAGGAAATCCTTAATTTTAAAAATCCCCAAATCAGCAATCTTCTTAAATTTGGGTCGCCCTGTCCATTCGGGAATAATTGCATCAATTCTCCACTGCTCGAAAAATCCGTCTCCTGACGAATTGCTTTATCTTCCGGCTTGAGACGTGACATTTTGATGCCTGCTTTCTTGATCTCATGTTGAAAGAAAAGATGTGGAGTGAAAGGCGGGATGCATGTGTTCTTGATGCGGTGATTGGAGTCGTTAAGTTCAGGCCTGAAGAACATATGTGGCGCAGATGACGATGCCCACGCAGAAGTCGTTCCCCTAATGTGGTGTTCAAAAAAATGATGGGGCAACTTCATCTCGAGCATTGCAGCCTTCGTAAAGCCCATAGCAAACGAGTGGCACAGGTTTAGGATGGGAGGAGATGTGGGCAAAGACAAGCTTGCAAAAATCGGCCGACTAGTCGTTCCGACTAGTCGAGTCGGGGGGGTAGTCGACTCGACTAGTCCTAGTCGACCATTAGTCGGTCAGCCCGACTAGTCAACCTAGTCGGTCAACTAATCGGCCGATTTTTACATCAAGCTTTTATAATTTTTTTTGTTTTTTTGCTTTTTTAACAACAAACTTTTTCTAACATGCTTAATGTAATATTTAATGTCAATTACTTCTTTTGTTTCATTATGTAAGTATAGAAAATTTACAAATCTATGCTAATACATAAGCAAACTTATTCTAATATGCAATAATGTTATATTTAAAGTCAATTAGTTCTTTTATTTCATTATGAAAGTATAGAAAATGTACAAATCTATGTATAAAAATGATTTATATATTTAAAATAATTAAAAAAATCAAATCCGACTAATGGACGACTAAAGCTGATCAGTCGTCCAACTGCCGATTAATCCTTAGTCAGTGATCCTGCCGACCGAGTACCGACTACAGCTTTCTGCAACCTTGGGCAAAGAACTAGACCATGGACTCCTAATATAGCTGAATCACACACTCCTATTCCTAATTGGACAAGGTAGCAGCCTTAATTTCTTTTTATCAACTTCTTTCTTTAAATTTTCTCGCTTCAAGGGATAGAAGTGCATATTTTCTACCCCTTCAATTAAAGCCACTCCTTTTAAGTCCCCCCCACACAACTTTACCCTTTAGATAAAAATATTTGTGAGGAAGGACTTCACTACGAATTTTCCAAAGCAATCTCCAATGCTCCATTTTCTGTGATTCTGATCTTATGAGAGAGAAGCACCCAATCGTAGGGTTACTTCTCTCCTTACCAAATGGCGGCATAGCCTTTTCTGTGGAAAGTGGAGGTACTGCCTTTGGCGGCACTGAACCCTAGAGTCAGTGATCCAGCAGCGCGAGCAGCATGGAGTCGTGCAAGGGCGGTGATGGCAGGATGAAGGCAGCTGGAGTGGACAGCTAACTCGCCTTGAGGTGCTGGCACGTGGGGCTGGGAGAAGCCATGCACACCTTGTGGTGCTGACGCGTGGGGCTGGGAGGCTACTGGTGCTAGCGCTTCGACGACATTGGCGGCGACGGAGAGAACATCGACGGTGGCAGCAGCGGGACGGCGATTGCTGGGGTCGAGGGCAATGTATGCGGCAACGACGACGATTGCGCCAGCCACGCGAGAAACGTCGACAGTGCGTGATCACACAAATGTGACGTCGACAGGGGCTGCGCAAGTTGCACGCAAGGAGGTGCTTAGGTGGTCCGCATAAGCCCGGAGATTGACAACGATGAAGGAGCTTGTTACGCGCTCAGGGCCTGCTTCGACATCGGATGCGGATTTGAGGGATTGGAGCTTCTTGATGTTGGTGATGCGTTTGAGTAGGTGGGAGTGGAGGATGGAGACCCGCTCGAACAACAGTTTCAAACACGAACAAATCGATGATTCCGTGTTCTTCCTCGTGGAGACTTTAGTCAAAGAAGGGCTCGTGTCTTCATTTTCTTCTTGTACAACAGTTGTATGATTGTATCAAATAAATCTTCATCTTTAATGAAAAAACCTTCATTGTCTAGGCCGAAATCGGGTTGAACAACAGATACAACACTCTGAATTTTCTCGTTGACAAGTGCTTTTTCCTCGATTGTCGTGCCCAACCATGCTTGTACCTTGACGCTTGATATAAGTCAATGCTTGAACTTTTATTGACGCACGCGTAAATGCAAACCATGAGATAGGCGGTTTAGATCAAACTTCAAACGCCGATATACAACATGATCGTCGAGTCGTGAGAACGATTCGGTTGCCATGCTCTGATACCAAATGATGCAAATAAAAAATCGAGATGGATGAAAAGAGAGAAGAAGGGTCACGACGCGCTTAGCGAGGTCGAGAGAGGAGCGTGGTGAGAGGAGAAGAGCATGCTGGTTGCACGAGAATTTGGAGATGAATCGTGAAGACCACGTTGAGAGAGAGAGACGAGAGAGAAGAGAGAGAGAAACTCAAATATGTTGAACTGTCCCTCACAAATGCTTACCATCCCCTTTATATAGCAAGGGAGGAATAACAAAATTCGAAAGAAATTCGAATTCAAATAAAATTCTAATCGATCTTAATTGACTCTAACCAATTCTAATTGACTCCTAACTAATTTTATCTACCAAAAGCATTGAGATCACAATATCAAATTATTTAAATAAAATAAGCAAACTAATTAAAATAACTAATTAGAGACGGAAATCCGTAATTTGAAAAATCCCCAAATCAGCAATCTTCTTCAATTCGAGTTGCCCTATCGATTTGGGAATAATTGCATCATCAACTAATTCAAGCTCATCTAGAACATCAGAAAGCTAGCTCATCAACACTAAACACGGATTTATATATCACCGCACTCTCCCAAGTATTTATCTAGCATGTCTTCAACTCTCCCTCGTCCTGGCATTTCTGGTGACAATCCTCATCATGAAGCAATGATAATGAGGGCCACCCTCCCAGTAGAAAAGAGGGAAGAAAGTAAGACAATAGAAAGCATAGGATTCCATCAGAAGAAAGCGATATGCTGATTATTCCACATATCAGTCCATTCTCCCTACATTGATGTTTTTACAAGAAGACTCTAATAGTGCACCGCATAAGATTATAATGAAAGGGGACTTAAGAACCATCCATAAGAAACTGGACGTGTATAAAATAAATTGGAGATGGCAGCCATGGCACATTTAAATAAGTTCTAAATTGAACCATAAACTCGACCTTTCAAGTTCTAAATACTGGCAATACTACATTCTACAAAAAGCACAAGTAAAGGTCACATCAAAACCCAACACTAGCTTGATGCATCTAAGAGGTTAGTTAGAATATATAAACATAGGTGACAACTGAATAACTCATAACCATCCTCAAGAAGCAAGTCAAATGGAACTGATCAGTGACTAGAACAACAAAAACAGTTGTAAGATAATCAAGGAGTACAAATCACAATGACTAACGAAACCAAAATAGAGAAAAATAAGGTTGGCTGCAACCTGCGGGTTTGAGTGTGACAACATCTAGTGAGAAAAATGATTTCCCATTAGCAATTTACTAAAGGTCATTTTGCACGGGTAAATTATATTAATTTGAGAAAACATACCTAATCATCCAAAGAGCATGACGGCATGAAATTCCATTATGCTTCAGCTAGCTCTCCTAGGGACTCTATCTCTTCCTCTTCCAATTCCCTCACTGCAGCTATAAGACCTCGTGTTTGCCCATCAAGGCACAATCCACTCGCTTTCATCTCTTGCAGAAGACTTTCAGCAGTTTTCCAGTCTAAAGCCTTGACGCAAAGAGCCTCAATCATTTTTCTATAATCATCCACATTTGGCAATATCCCTTCTGACCTCATCTCATTCATATATTTAAGGGCATTCTCAAAATCATCGATTCTGCAGTACCCGCGAGAAAGGATGTGATAACTAACACGTCCTAGCTTTCGATGATCTCTCTTGGCTCGAGTAAATATATCACGAGCCTCATTCATCAAACCACCTTTAGAATAGGCGCTCATCACCACATTATAAGCACGGATATCAGGCTTGAGCCCTTTTCTCTTCATGGACTTTAACAATGAAATCGCATCTTCCATGTCACCTGCCTTTACAAGAGCAGTAAAAGTATCATTGAACATTCTTTTTGCCGGTGTGGGGCCTGAACCGAGCAACTGATCAAGCAGTTCTTTTGCCTTAGCTGTATTTTTTATCCTGCATAGACCAGAGACAACACAGGCAAATGGTTTAACTGATGATTTCGGCGTTCTCTCTACATGCTCCTCCAACAAATCCACCGCCGTTGTAAGAGTGTCGTCGTTTCTCGACAAGTAATCTATCAAGATATCAACATAAGACGAAGGTAGGGATATGTCTTCCTCTTTCGCTGCCAAGAACACCATATGTGCAAACTTCACGTTCCCCCCCTTGCAGAAAAATTTGACAATCTTCCCAAGATTGTCGCCATTTGGGAATTGCTTAGAAGAAACCATCTTCTCGCAAACATCCAATGCAGTGGCAGCCCACGATGGTTTTCCCAAAGCAAGGACCGTCAAGTAGTAAGTTTCACCATCAGGAACGCAGCCTAACTCCTCAAACTTATTAAACACCTCGACAACAGTCTTCCCTTTCCCAAGTTTCGAAAACAACCCAATCAAACAATTGAGAGATGCCGTACTGACTAAATTCTTCTCAACTTCACCCACCTCTTTAATCAAATCCCACAATCTCAAAGCTCCACCAACAGTGATTTCAGGGGATCCTGAAGCTCTTTCAACAAAGCAATCAACAACTGCAGAACTCGTCGCAAAATCGGGCCTTTTAGAACCCCATGCGAAGAACTCGATCAAGTTATCAATTGGGACATCAGAATCCTGGAGTACACGTGAAGTGAATTCCTCGGTCAAAGCAATATCCGCTTCTTCAAGCCATGAACCTACCGAGTCCACCTCAACGCTCCGCAAAACAGACAATGTTTCTTCAAGCTTTTCTGCATCAATTTCACCAAGCCCAGCAGCAGCTTCTAGCACGTCCTCCTCGACGCCAACACCACCAGAATCATCAGAAGCACCCGCAAGCAACGACCTTTCGTCATCTCCTTCCGCAAAGACGCCACCATCTCCCGAATGTGAGGTTGAATCTTCGAAAATCGAAGAACCAACATCAGAATCTTTATCGACAGAGCTCCAAATATCAAAAGACGCTGCATTTTCACCAGCTACTTCTCCAAAACCCGGTTCCCGATCGGATCGGACTGAATTGGCGCTCGAATACGTGGATAAGAATCTGGAGAGAGGGAATCGAGCTCTGGGAGGAGCGTGCGGCGGGGTGACTAGGGTTTTGGAATGCGGCAGCCTGATTCTTGCAATACTGGGGCTTTGCTGCTGCAATCTGAAGAGAAGCGAGCGGGCTTTAGATCGCCACATCTCGGCGCGTCCCACCGAGATTACCACTGTAACGGAGATGGCCCCGCGGCGCGGCGGTGGTGCTTGCAGCCTTCAGGGGTGGCGCGGAGGTGGGTGGGGTGGGGGGAGTGCGTGTTAGGGATTAAGATTACGGGCCCTACGGGGGCCTTCGGCCTTGCGGGTCCGGTTTGAGCCCGGCCCAGGTCTAAATATTTGAAGAATTAAGACCCGGGGCTCGGCCCACATAATCATGGAGGTCAAGCTGGCCCCGCCTGCTCCACACCCCGGAGGAGAAGTATCACGGATTTAAAACCCTAGCAGGAACTATTTCAATGCCAAACTATATTTTACTGGCATTTATGTTTCTTAAGTTCCATTATATTTCCAAGGAAGTTGTACAAGATAGTATGTACTATAAACTCATTTTTAACGTCTAGAGACGGGTGTGCATCGAGGGGCATATAAGTTGCATGTACCGAGTACCTACAACCGCTCATCTTCCTTGGATCAAGGCGGGCGAGGGGAGAAAGGTTGTGGAGGTTTCATCGCTGGTGGGTGGCATCACGGAGTGGACTTCACTGCATATCATGGGAGAGGGGTGCTGGACATGAGTGGAGGTGGGGTTGTAAAGGCTTCATCATTTGTGCCCATAAGAGGAGAGGCGAGCGAGTGAGGGGAGGAGCGGCATGAGGGGGAGTTGAGGAAGAATAAAAGGAAGAGAGAGTCGATGATGTCCAAAAAAATGAACGGTTTTGGACACTGGTGTATGTATCATACATACACCTTGTTGCATACTCCATTTTCCTCTTAGTGTCTTACCTATAACAATCTAATAGATTTGTATGGGAATGTTCGAGAAGCATCAGGAGTATAATGAAAAGATGGGATGAAAATAATGTGATTTATTCGAACTCGATCCTCGTTTATTTAAATGATTTTGATTTAGTGGAATAAGTATAAGTTGCTTTTCAATTAATTGATGAATCGGAAATGAAACTTTATTTGTTAGAAAATTATTTAAAAATATTTATATTGTTTACTTTAACAATAATAAGATTTATGATTGTTTATATGCTAGTAACGATGAACTAATCTATTGGGCACAACGAAAGCTAAGGGTGTGGAAACAAACACATATATGAGAAAGCATGAAACCAACCACAACATACAATTTACAAGATTCACCCATAACTTGGCTAAGTCATCGGTTGTTATGGTGGATCTTTCTCAATATGGTGGAAAAACTAAAGTAAAAATAATGGTTCCCATGTGGGTTTATATAGTACCCTATACATACAAATCTTCCTAAATAAACTGATTCTCAAATCTTCATGAATTGATTCTCTAACCATAATCTAGATGGATATTTCAATCAATCGGAATATAGAATAATCTTCACATCAATTAGGGGTTGGATTTTTTTAATTTATGCGAATCATCCTTGCACAAGGGCTATGTTAATCTTCTCTGTATCGTTCCAATTTTATCAGATGTCTTCGAAGAGACAATTAGGGGTTGGATGGATCTCAACCAATTTGAACTCAAATCATGTCAACAAATCCATTGTGAATTGAATCCCCAAATAGCATAGTTGCTACAAGACTCCATCATGATTTGAGTTCCCATATAAAAGAACATCACCCAATATACTCTACTGTGAGTTGAAATCTCATATAGCAAAATTACCACTATTAGACTACACATTGAGTTCAATTCTCAAATCGTAGAAAAACCACTACTATACTCCACTACGAGTTTAATTATCATATAGCAGAAAAAACAACTACCAGAATCCACTGTGATTTAAAGTTTTGAATATTAGAAAAATCACTGCTAGATCCCACAATGAGTTGAACTCTAGGATATCAGGAAAATCACTGCTAGATTCAAGCATGGGGTGAATTCTCAAAATTGCAT
Source organism: Ottelia alismoides (assembly GCA_037367405.1). Lineage (NCBI taxonomy): Eukaryota > Viridiplantae > Streptophyta > Magnoliopsida > Alismatales > Hydrocharitaceae > Ottelia > Ottelia alismoides. Next base: position 45,337 of record JAZKJV010000662.1, read on the forward strand.
AAAATATACTACTAGACTCCACCATGAATTGAACTCTCAAACAACAGAAAAATCATTGCCATACTACAACATGAGTTGAATTTTCATATATCAGAAAATCACTACTAGACTCCATAGTGTGTCGATATAATAATCTCGCCTTAGGCTGATTTGTATCATCTCTGAATATTCTCGTGTGAGAATTATTTTTCTCATGATTTCATGTATTTTCATCATATTTCATTGGATTTTATTCTTCGAGCTTCGAGCCATTTTGATTTGTTTTTCGTGTCTTCTTTGCTCATTGCTCGAGGTCTTTTATCTACTATATAGTATCACCTATATACTCTATCTTTCACATACTATATTGTAGACGGATTTGTTTAGAAAAAACATCTCTTTGAAAATTAAATAAAAATTGGAAATTAAAAATCAAATAAAAAAATTAAAACTAAAATCAAAAAGAGTTTTCTCGCATTAAAGAAGAAAAGAAAAGAAAGACCAAAACAATATCACAAAAATATTTTCTTCCCTCGAAAATTTCAAGCACAATTTTCTGCCTCCTTGTGTTCGACTCAGGCACACTTACTTTGATAAATAAATAGTGGAACACCAATCTTTTCATTGGTGTTAATTTTTGTTTGATTAACTAGGGTTTTGTCCCAAGCAGTTTTCTACAACCAGCATCTCTATTTTTCATTTTTAACCATTCTCAAAACTCTAGTTATCTGCTATTTTCTATAATTCAATACTAATTTTAATAAAATATTTGCACGTGTTATTCATATAGAAAATATAAGAACAATAATCATACTTGTTGCTCAAAAGAAGCTACTTGCATATTAATTTAATGTGAAGACCACCTGTTGTTAGTTCTCCCGTCCCTATCGTGCTTTTGATAATAAATATTGATTATATTACATATAGCTGGTTGTACAATTATATTGTGCAATTGGGATTATCATGTAGAAATGAACTCTGAATGAAGAATCATAAATCATACAAAATATATGTCTATGTACATCTGATAGATTGTATGATGTTTGAAAGACCACATGAATATGAAAGAAGCTACATAGAAGAGGATAAGTCAAGAATATTGACTAATCCCGTCATTGGGGGTCAAATTCCATTTTGTTGGATCAATTCCTTTTCTAGACGACTAACAATTGGCAATTATGAGATGTTAATGAATGTTGGGAATTGCAACTGACTATTCACTTATTGTTAGTCGACTAATTCAAATTAGTCGACTATTCTTTTTATAGAGTCAATTGATAGTGAGTTTTATGCCTTTATTGAAAGTGGATGTTGTATTTGAACGTATGGAAATGCCTCTAAGCTAAAAGGAACATTAATCTCACTCAACCTCCATACATGATTCACTATTAAAGAAGTATTACTTGCTACAACATTCTTTTAAGAGCATTCAAGCTCTCACTCTTTCATTCTTGATTTCATGATTTAAAGTACTCATTGTATACTCCATATTCAAGACCAACGAAAGCATCATGAGATATGATTCGTTCTTAAATCTTCACAAGAGCTCGATAGAAGTTGCTTTCAACATAGTGTGGAATTCACTCTACCATTTAGGGAAGTCAATTCTGTTCATTAGCTTGCATCAAAATTTAATTGTAATTTAACCTCATTTTTTAGTTTACTGATTTTTCAATAAATTGTATTATAGGTATTTGACGTATGGACTCCTTCCTGAAAGAGAAATTCTTTCTTGAGTTTGTTCAAGAAATGGATACTGCCCGCATATGGGTGTGTGCTACACATGATTTGTAAAGTAGCAAGGTATACATTAAATTAGGTGATTTGCTGGAGAATATGGGAGAAATTTTAGAATGACGTTCCTAGTCGTGGGTTTTATCTAGTGGGGTTTCCACATAAAAAAATCAAAGGTGTATTTTGTAAAGTGGATTTTATTTTATTTGCATAAATTTTTGAGTTACACAATTCAACCACCCCAACCCCGCACACACCCTTATTGTAACAATCTGATCTACTTTCATTTGGTCTTAGATCTTGGTTCTTACAAGCAAGGTGTAATAGCTCATTCGGGAAATGTCACAAACACCAATAACCACCTCCACCACCATGTGGTTCTCCATTTCGAAGCATCCTTACTTCAATGGAAAGAACTACTCATATTGGGCAATAAGATGGAGATTTTTATACAATCTATCGATTACAAGCTATGTAATTGCACCTCAAAGCTCTTCACCAAGCCAATTCAAATCAAAGGAGGAGACAATTTCCATATGAAGGAAATAAAGAAGAATGCAAAGGCAATGAGTATGTTATATTGTGCTCTATTTGCTGAAGACTATAATAAGTATCCCAATATAAGATCACCTACGAGATTTAGCAAACTCTCTTAGTCGCATACAAAGTGGTTATAAAAGTAAAAACTTTGAAGATATCCATGTTAATCCGAGAATACAAAAGATTCGAGATACTATCAAGAAAAAACATTAAGGATATAGACACAAGATTCACTAAGATTATGAACAATCTCAAGGCACTAGAGAAGAATTTCATCAATAGAGAGTTTGAAGCCAGGTTTATTGATTCTTTAACAAGTGCATATGAGCAAAAAGTAACATCCATAAAAGAAGCAAATGATATTGGTGAGATCACAATGAATGATCTCTTAGGAAATCTCATGGCTTATAAGGTAAAGAAGAACACTAAAAAAAGGTTTTTAAAGGAAATAAAGAAGAAGAACCTAGTCTTTGGAGCAGAAGAATTAGAAAGCAAAGACGATAATGATATCGCTCTCTTTACCTAGACATTCAAAAGATTCAAGAACAACAAGATCTTCAAGAAAAGAAATGGAGAAAGGTTGATTACGTAATTTGTTGATGATTATATAATTTGCTATGCATGCAAAAGGAGGAAACATGCGAAAAAAGATTGTCTACTTATAAAAATGATGTTGCCAAAGTAAAGAAGCAGACAACTCTATATCATAAGTAATTCAGAACATTAAGAAAAATTGCATTCCAAGCAACTCGAGATGACACTTCCTATTCAGAAGAAGACTCCAGTTCAATTGTAGAAACATAGAAAGCAGCACATGCCTGGATTTAGTGGCCACCAAAAATGAGGAAAAGAACATAAGAAGATTGATCATGTATTCAGGATGCTCGAAGCACATGACATGATGAGAAGACCTATTTGCAATGTTAAAATCCCAGCAAAGTGGAACAATGATGTTTGGCAACAATCACAAAGGTCAGAGTATAGCTATCAATATAGTCTACCAAAGTGAGTCATCTTTCAACAATTTGATGTTGCTAAAGGACTAAAACATAAATTTATTGAGTGCTTGTCAAAATTGTATAAAAGTTTTGATGCATTATATTCTAATAATCATTTTAATATTGTAGATGGATAAAACCTCTAATAAAATTCTTTAAAAGCTGACATGTTTAAAAATATCTGCACCTTAGATCCAAGAAAACTAACAACTTTGATTACTTCCCAATAGATATTTCTGATTATTTTTTTTGAGATTAGGCCATATTTACAACTAATACATAAACAAACTAGTGAAATATTTAGTTAGTGGACTACTATCCACATCCATTAAGAAAAAATTTCACTACAACTCTAACTTTTTAGGGGAAAATGATAATAATTATATTTAAAAGAAGAATCTAATTTATAGTACACAACCTCTAGAATTGCTTCACTTCAACCTATTTGGACCAACAAGAATAGGTTGTCTGAAACTATTCAAGATGAAGTTATGTGTTCTTGCTCAAGAACAAAGACTGGACCTTTGACTCTTGTAATAAATTCTTTAAGCAAGTAGAAAAGGAGATAAACTTAAAGATTACTAGGAGACGAATTTGAAAACGAAAGTTTCTATGATTTTTACAAGAAGCATGATTTGAAGCATGACTTCTCGTTTACTAAAAGGAAAAACTGCACTATGCAAGAATGTGCTAGGACAATTCTTATTGAGTCTGACTTGCCGAGATACATTTAGGATAAAGCAATAAGTACAACTTGTTACATAATAAGCATAGTCTTAATAAGGTCGATTCTCATTAAAAACAAGTTATAGACTTTACTTTGAAAGAAAAACTAATATATACTACCTAATAGTTTTTGTAAGTGCTTTATCTTAAACACTAAAGACAATCTAGATAATTTTGAAGTCAAAAGTCAAGAATATCTCTTTATTGGGTATTCAGAAATAAGTAAGACTTATGGAGTCTTTAACAAAGAACAGTCAAAGTAGAACAATCATTTCATGTAGAATTTGTAGAAGACATTCAACCGATAGTTCACGAAGAAGTAATCGAGGAAGAACATTATGGACTACACTTTAATAGATGTAAGTGATATTAAATATACAAATGCGCATAACTTCCACGAGAATTGGACTTTTAACAAAGACCATCGAAAAGATCAGATCATATGAGAAATACCTGATAGAGTACAAACAAGATTTCATCTAAAGATAGCTTTGTACTAGATGCTTACGTATCACAAATAGAATCATGGAGTATATTGGAAGCCATAAAAGACAAATTCTGGACTAATGCAATTAAAGACAAGATCTAGAGTAAGATTAGAGCACCAACCATCGAGAATCTCATGTAAACGTTGGTCAATAGCTCATTGGTCAGTGGCTTGAAGACTGCAGCTGTAAGTTAGCTTATAATTGGTGGTTCTAATGACAGTGTGAATGGCACCCAATAAATCATTAGTTTTCTAAATCTTTGACGATATTAGTATCTGTCAGCATCGGTAATAACCGCGGACGATCACACTCTTTATCGACGGTTGGTTAATTACTTTGATTTGAATATTAAAGGAAACCTCGTGTTCCAAGGAAGTTGATCGCTTTCTTTCATTTATACTTGGAGCAGGGACAGAGCTAGAAACCTTTTATAGATGGAGCACAAACTAAAAAAATTACTCTACTACCAACTGACAAATAGAGTAATTATGACATTGTAAAAAATGACATAATTTGATTGAACTTCTTTATTTTTTAGCTTTATGTCAATGCGACACATGTAAGAGTTTTGGGCTTCCTTTTTTTGGAAAATCAATTCATTCTAATTACACATATATATAATTATAGACATCAGATAAGTCAAAATTCATAGACTCAAAATAAATCAAGTGTGGCGATGGATTTTTTAGCTTGCAACAACAAAATTTACATTACAAGGCAAATAACTTTTTTTGTGCAATGTTAGGGTAAATTTTCATTGCCACAAGTCAAGTATATGTTGTGGTAAAGCAATATTTTCCTTTTTAAATTAAGTTGAATATAGATTGAATTAGCTTAATACATAGTGTAGAAGTACTTTCGATTAATAAAACATTATAAAAATATTGCAACAATGATCTAGGACATCAGATTTATAACTATATCAACCAATTTTTTCGACTATAGATTATTATCATAAAACATTCATTGGTAAATGTAGGCTAAATAAAGATATGTGGCAATGATATGTTTGTTAGTACTACTCCAATTATAGTAATATATTGTACATAATGTTCGACGATTTTATAGATAAAATATCCCATATTATGTGATAACATAAAGTTCGTCACAATAGAAATAATCGATAGCTAATTGTTTTCGGTCCCATTATATATTACTTCAATTGTAATTTATTGTAGTGATAAAAATTTAGATAATTATATATTGCAGTAAGATTTTGAAACTTGTTCCAATAAATAAAGCTAAAAAATGTGTTATCAAATTAGTAGGACACAATCGATACAAATGCAAATATATTTAAATCACATCACTAAAAATAGAGAACTTATAAAGAAATAGAATCATAAAATAAAGTAAGATCCACTCCTTTTTTGGTTGAGAGAGGGAAAGAGATAGATGAAGGAGAAAGGTAGAAAGACAGATGTGTAAAGAAAATATGTGGAGAAAAATCTTCGTAGATGAAAGAGAGAGAATAAGAAAATTGTAGAAATATATCCGTGTTACCATTTTTAACTTTTTTTAATTTATGAATTAGATTAGTATATAAAAATCAAATTAACACTATATATCTAACATAATAGCAATAATACATGGAAGATTACCTAAAATCTTGGGGGGCATGTGCCCCTCCATGCCCCCCTCTAGATCCGTCAATGTTGACTTCTCCCCCTGACCCCAACTAGAATATATGTATGTGTATGTATGGGTACACACGAGCCTACACCCTAGGATGTGGATAACTTCCTACATCCGACCTTTTTTCATGAATATTAAGTTTTTTTGAAGGAAATCTTAGTGAGATTTGCTTAATTTATTGAGGGGAAAATGTGTTTCAAGTTTCAAGCAAAACAAACATTCTTAACATGTTTATCTGGATGGGGTCAAATTCAGCAGTTCTGAGACCGTTAAAATTTGGAAGTCTTGATGCAGATGACAGTGGTCTCCAATTAAATTGAATTTTGATTGACACCATGATGATATATAGTGATCTAATTCTCCCAATATTTTATTTCAAAAAAATCAAAAAAATAATGAAAACATGAGCCAGGTGTAGGTAGTTTAGAGCTGGGAGCCTACACCGAGGGATGTAGGTGACTACCTACACCCGACCTTTTTTTCCATTATTTTTGAGTTTTTTAAAGGAAACCTTAGGGGGATTTACGTAATATATCGATGGGAATATGTGATTCAAGTTTCATGTGAAACAAACATTCCTAAATCGTTAAATTTTGGTGGTCTTGATGGAGATGATAGAAGTTCCAAATTAAGTTGAATTTGATATGGCACCATGGTGATATATGATGATCTAATTCCCACAAGATCTTATTTCAGAAAAAATAAAAAAATAATGAAAAAAAGAGTTGTGTGTGTATAGAAAGAGAGAGAGTGGGGAGGGAATCCTACTCCACGGAATAGGTAACTTACCTACTCCATTTCCATTTTTTTCAACTTTTTTTAATTTTTTTGAAAAATATTTCCATGGATTTTCATAACTATATCCCTCTAACATATCATTCAAAATTCGTCAAAAACAGAGACTCCTATGTCCTCCATACAGAACATGTAAATTACAATAAATCTAAGACCGTTAAAATTACATATTTTGGATGGAGGGCATAGGAGTCTTTGTTTCTGACGAAATTTAAATAGCTTATTAGAGGGATATAGTTATGAAAATCTATGGAAGCATTTTAAAAAAAATAAAAAAAAAGTTGAAAAAAATGAAAAAAAAATGGAGTAGGTAAGTAACCTACTCCATGGAGTAAGATCACTTTAATCACATATATATATAGAGAGAGAGAGGGCCCTTCCAATGAAGAGCACCTTTCCTGCATCAATGGAAAGGAGATCACGAGATCCATTAGATCTCAATCTAACAGTTCTTCATCCAAAAGGGTATTTTAGTCTATATGTTTTGATTTTGATTTTGAATTTCATTTTGATTATGAGTTTCATTTAATATATTTATTTTTTCATTTTTATCTTATCTGATTTGGTTTTTTTGTTATTTATTCAATGAGATTTCGCCAACGTGGTAGCATTTCCGCGTTACGCAGAATGTCAAAACTCTTTGTAAAATTCGCATGGACATTGCAAAACAATATCCTGCATTGTAAAATAAAATCACAGTTAGTAATATTTTTTGGTGTAATTGTAATATTGATAATACTTTTGTAAAAAAATCGTGCTCTTTTTGTAATATCCGTATGAAGACCTACAAAAAAACAATAGGTAGTAAATCATCAACTATCAAGAGGAAAGAGATAAGTGTAAAATGATCTTGAATTGTAAAAAAATGATATAAGATTATTACAAATTTGATTAAAAATAGTACATGTAAAAAAATAATGTGATATTGCAAAAAGCATTTGAGATTTGTAAAAAAATGATCTGATTTTGTAAAAAAATATTTGAGATTGTAAATGATCTTTTTTGTTAGATAATTTATAAAAGAAATCAGTGAATAGATTTGCAAGATCATTACGTAGATTTGTAAAATATGTGCATCTATTGTAAAAGAGTGCATTGATTTGTAAAAAAATAATTAATTGATATGTAAAATCAACGATCCGAATGTAAATTCAGAATTGAAAAGTTGGCATGCATGGCAGCATGCATGGTCGTGAACGGGTCGAACTGGTGCAACACCTTTACCTCCACCACCACAGGCTCCAGCGGGTGCAAAGAGAACCATGTGTGCATGGCTGATTGCATCTTCCTATCCATGATAACATACAGCACCACCCTCTCCAGGAATCGCACGTGCGCACGAGCGGTGTGGCCACGACAGAGGCGATGGGGGTTTAGGGCGATGGTGATCCAGATCGAGGGTGATCCAGTGGCATGCTCGTAACCCGGATGCCGTCTACGCATTGTACCTAAATTGCTTCTTCGTCATTCCGATGCGGAGGGAGAACACCAAGAACATGCTGTAGTCCGACACCTTCATGTCATAAAACTCATAGTTTCTCCTCAGGATCTCCTGTGTCACTATGCAGAGAGAGAGAGATGGAAGTGGCCAAAGGGTTGGATCTCAACCCATGAATGGTTTCTCCAGAGCAGGTGAGGAGATGGAGGAGAAATAGATGGGGATTTAAAAGGAGGGTCAAGATGGCGAAGTCAAGAAGGGACGAGGAAGGAAAGTGGTACAACAGGCTCCATCCAAATGCAAAAGTTTAGCGTGGGATTGATGAGGAATCCATTCCCGTGAGAGCGAAATCAAGGATTTATTTGACATGGTAGATGGAGTCCAGAAAAAAGAGAGTTGGAGATTCCAATTTTTAGAATGAGGCAAAAAGACTAAAATGGGCTTTCAACATTAAAAAATTAAGATTAAAAAGGTATTAATCGGATCCGTTGGATTAATTACAGATGGTTGAGATGGTATGTTTTCCATGTACCCACAAAAGGTTCATTAGATATATTCCCTATATAAATAGAGAGAGAGAGGAAAAACTTGAATTGATGTACCACATTTCTGCATTTACGATGCAACGCCTCTTAGGAGCCGTAAGATAATGATCAACGATTCTCGTCAAAACCACCAGTTTGTTTCGAAAACCACTTGATTCGAACGTCTGGATTTGCTATTTTTAGTAATGAATCTCACACTTCCATTTCAATCTCGGAATTCTCGTTAGATAGTTATTGTATCTAATGAATTACTAAAATTAGTATTCTAATCCTCAAATCACACACATCCCTTTCCCGTTAAGGCCTCCATTTCTCCCTCGCCGCCGCCCTACGTGATCGGATCCGTGAGATGATTTCTGTGTTCAACCTATTGATCCCTCTTGTTAGAAGTGAGATCACGTCGATCTGTATTTTATTGCAAGTGGTACGTCTCAGGTATGCATGATACAACTTGAAATCTTTTTTGTTTTTTTGATTGGTTTGGATGGATTTGACAGGTTCCCATTGTTGTTATGTTGAGAAAAGATTCAATTTTCTTCTTTTTTCAAATTTTGAACTCTCATTCTTTTTCAATGAACTTTTCATGTTTTTTTCTTTCGAGTTTTGTTTACAAATTGAAGACTGGAGAAGAATCAAAATATGGCGTAAACAAAAATATTTATTTGACTAAAAATGTAAATATTTATTTGCAAATTGAATCTGTCCCAGGTTGTCAGTATCAATAAATGATTTTTTATTATAGACGGTTGTGCATCTTGTTATATTTTTACTCAAAAAGCTAATATATTTTATAAAAATCAAAGTGGATGAAATCCCATCGACTGTTGATTAAATACTAAAAGGATGGAGTTTACATATTCAATTGTATGGAATAAATACCAACATATGATGATTAAATTTGATATTTGATCTACTAATTTACACAATTGATAATATAATTTACGTTAGGTAGCCGATAGAGCCAGCGTAAAACAGTTGGAGACAACTTCCTAAATATTATTTTAAAAAAAATATTACTTAGGAAGTTGCCTCATGAGAGTCGGATCTTTTCAACATGGATTTAAGCAAACATACAGATTTTGTTGGGACGTTTCCTACTTGCGCCGTGTTGCATCACTTGAATGCAATGAAAAATTGACAAGGGCCGCTACATCACAGCCTGGATGTAGTTCAAAATTTGCAAGGATTCTCGCATGAGGAACTTGTGCGGGTAATTAAGCTAGTTCTGCTGCATCACCGCCCAGATGCAGTCCAAAATTTACAAGGGTTCTCGCATAATGGACGCATGCGAGTAAAGAAGTTAGTCCAAAAGAGATTGCAAAGGAAGTTGCAGATTGGTAGCTAGAATGTTGGCACTTTAACTGGAAACTTGATGGAGATAGTGGATACGATGGAAAGAAGGAAGATTCATATACTATGTCTTCAAGAGACTAAATGGGTTGGAGAAAAAGTAAGGGAGGTCGAGAAGACGGGCTTTAAACTTTGGTATTCAGGTAAAGATAAGGGTAGAAATGGTGTTGGAGTGGTTATTCATAAGGATTTGAAGGATTGTGTGGTTGAGGTGCAAAGATTCGTGGATCAGAATATTTTGCTAAAATTGGTGCTTGAAGAAGAAATTCTGAATATCATCTTAGCTTATGCACCACAAATTGGTTTAGATGAAAGGACTAAACAAGATTTTCGGGAGGATCTGGATAAGATTTTACAAGGAATCCCACAAAGAGAGATGATTTGTAAAGATGGAGATCTTAATGGATATGTGGGAAAAGATGCTTTAGGGTATGCTAGTGTTCATGGAGGACATAGTTTTGGGGATAGAAATGAAGAGGGAAAAGTTATTCTGGATTTGTAATGGCATATGATCTTTTCATAGCAAACACTCTCTTCAAGAAGAGGAGGGAGCATTTAATTACTTATAAGAGTGGGCCTACTAGAACTCATATAGATTACTTTGCGTTGAGGAGAAGAGATCGGTTGTGTTGTAATGATTACAAAGTAATCCCAGGAGAGAGTTTGACAACTTACATTGCTTGTTAGTCTTGGATGTGCAAATAAAAGGCTTGATAAAGAAAAGGAGGATTCCTAAGATCACTAGAACTAGATGGTTGAATCTTCCACTGAAGCAATCGGGCTTCAAGGAGAAGGTTTTAGAAGACTTATCTTGGGATTGTAGCGGAAGTGCAAACGAGATGTGGGAGGCAGTAGCATCTTGCATCCAAAAGGTAGCCAAAGAGATACTAGGCAAGTCGAAGGGAGGAGCTCCAGTTCAAAAAAAGGCTTAGTGGTGGAGTGAAGGGGTGCAAGAGAAACTAAAAATTAAAAGAGCTTGCCTTAAAGCTATGTCTAAGGATAGAACAACGGAAACTGTCACAAACTACAAAATAACGAAGAAGGAAGCAAAGAAGGCTGTAAGTGAAGCTAAGTCAAAAGCTTATGAAGTTTTTTTATAAAAAACTCGACTCTAAGGAGGGCCAGACGGATATATTCAGGTTGGCCAAAGCAAGAGAAAGAAAGACCAAAGACCTTTCTCAAGTGAGATGCATTAAGGACGAGGAAGGTCACGTGCTTGTTACTCAGAAGGACATAGAGACTAGATGGGAGCAGTACTTCCATAAAATTTTCATTGGGGAAGGAAATAGAGAGATCACTTTGGATGATCTAGCTAGTAGTGAAATATACTTGAATCGTGCAAGCTATAAACGAATACAAAGAAAGGAAGTAGAGGAGGCTTTGAAGGTTATGAGACCTGAGAAAGGTGTAGGACCGGATGACATCCCTGTAGAAGTATGGAGGATTTTAGGTGAACGCGGTTTGACTTGGCTTACGAATCTATTCAATGTTATTTGGCGAAGCAAGAAAATGCCTGAACATTGGAGGAGGAGTATCGTGGTGCCTCTTTATAAGAATAAAGGATATATTCAAAATTGTTCAAATTACAGAGGTATCAAGTTGATGAGTCACACTATGAAAATTTGGGAACGTGTGATCGAAAGAAGGCTGAGGAAAGTTTCCAACATAAAAGAAAATTAATTCGGATTTATGCCAGGTCGCTCAACTATTGAAGTCATTCATTTGCTGAGGAGAACAATGGATATTTATAGAGCTAAAAGGAAGAACCTCCATATGATCTTTATTGATTTGGAGAAGGCTTATGATTCTATCCCACAAGAGATATTGTGGAGAGTTTTGGAGAAGAGACCAGTACATATCCTATACATTAACCTCATAAAGAATATGTATGATAGGGCTTTATCTTGTGTAAGGACCTCGTCTGGGAAGACTGACTATTTTGACATCAACATTGGTTTACATCAAGATTCAGCTTTGAGTCCATTTCTTTTTACTTTGATTATGGACGAGTTGACAAGTCACATTCAGGATGAGTTACCTTGGTGTATGTTATTTGCTGATGATATTGTGTTGATTGACGAGACTAGAGATGGAGTAAATGAGAAGCTTGAGGTCTGGAGACATGCATTGAAGACTAAAGGATTTCGTATAAGTAGGGCTAAGACGGAATATATGGAGTGCACCTTTGATGAAAGCAATGGTGAAAGAATTGAGGTGAAGATTGGTGACAATAACATTCAGAAGAGAGATTCTTTTAGATATCTGGGATCTATTTTGCAACAGGATGGGGAAATTGATGGAGATGTTACTAATAGAATAAATGCAGGCTGACTAAAGTGGAGAGGAGCCTCTGTTATTCTCTGTGATAAGAAAATTCCTTTAAAAATTAAAGGAAAGTTTTACAAAGCATCCGTGAGACCTGCTATGCTTTATGGATCTGAATGTTGGCCTGTGAACTATAGATATGTGCAGAGAATGGTTGTAGCAGAAATGAAAATGCTAAGGTAGATGTGTGGACACACATGTAAATATCGGATTCGGAATAATGCAATCAGAAAGAAAGTCGGTGTAGCTCCGATCGAGGATAAGATGTGAGAAAACCGCTTAAGATCGTTTGATCATTTGCAAAGAAGATCAACAGATGCACCGGTTAGGAGATGCGAGTGTTGGGATGTTGAGCCGGCTAAGAGAGGGTGAGGACAGCCCAAGAAGTGTTGGAAAGAGACTATACGAAGGGATCTTAGTTTTTTGGATATAAGCCCAGATTGACCCAAGATAGATCTGAATGGAGGCGAAGAATCCATGTAGCCGACCCTACTTAATTGTGGGAAAATGCTTTGTTGTTGTTGTGATAGCATAATTTACATTTTGATTATTTGATTTGTAATTCTGTATATATTTTTTTACATGTTATCCCTTTTTGAAGAATAAATGATAAATTAATTATTGTCTTTTTATTTTGCAGATCAACACATAATTGTTATAATGAGAACGTGGATTTTACAAACTCTACACAAACTTTACAATGGATGACAAATTTTGATGGATCGATGAATATTGGGATACACGTTGGAGAGGCTTATACAACAATTTATAAATTAATAATAACCAATCTATTTTACAAAAATCACATGTATTTTACGAAAGAGAGACAAAATTTACAAAAAAATCTCACAGTTTACATGCATTTCTCTTATAGAATGTTCTCAAAAGTGACTAATATTTTTTTAAAAATAAATCAAATGCAGTTTACAAAAGAGACTATGAATTTCACCAAAAAGTATTGCAGTTTACAAACATTGCTTCCACAGAATGCTGGATGAAAACATTTAAGATATTTAATGTATTTACAATTTTACATATCTAACATTTTAAGAAATACGGTTGTAACGAAAATCTCATAAATTTAGGGATATTATCCACGTGTACATCATTTAATTAGCATATGATCAAAGCAACCAATATTTTAAGAAACACAACTACACAAAAAACAGAAATTTTCGTCAAATTTGGGCTTTTTAGCTAACATCAACGATTATACTTTTGTAATTTATAACATAGAATTATAAAATATCATAATTGTTTGTAAATTGATAACATTTATTTCAAAATGTGAGTGTTTATTCCATCATATTTTCTGAAAAATTCAACGTACTCTCATCAACATCTACCTAAATATATAATGTTCAATGACATGTATTTGACTAAATTAGCAATAATTTAATCTGTCTCAATTTAGGAATGTTATTTGACACGAAAACCATCTAGTGGTTTCAATCTCACACATACACTCATTATCCAATGGTCTAAGATGACATCTTTCCATAATCAAGGAAAGGTGCCACATGAATTCAAGTGCTCCCCCACGTCATTTTCTCAATTTTTTATTTTTTATTTGGAAATTTCTTCCGTGAATATTCATCACTATATTCCTATATTATGTCATTTAAATTTTGTGTGAAACATAAACTTCTAAGGCCTCCATCCAGACAATCATTTTTTAACGGTCCCATGATTTTTGAAATCGACCATGTCTTGATAGAGGTCGTAAGAGTCTCTGTTTCACATGAAATTTGAATGACATAATATAGGAATATAATAATGAATTTACATGGTTTTTATTTAAAAAAATAAAAAATATGAAAATGGGGCGGGTGGAGCTAAGTTATTAGCTCCCCCTATGGGACACACACATTTTACCCATATATATAGGAGAATCCGGCAATATAAAGGTTGATGTGGTCAGAAACGGCCACCGGCAGGAGGTGTCCATCTTTGATATCGTTGTCGGTGATGTTATATGTTTGAAGATTGGTGATCAGGTCCCGACGGACGGTGTGCTCCTCAAGGGTCATTCGTTGTAGCTCGACGAGTCGAGTATGACCGGTGAGATAGTCCACATTGTCATCGACAAGGTGTCGAACCCGTTCCTCCAATCAAGGATGAAAGTGGTCGACGGTTATGGTCGGATCTTGATCACTGCCGTTGGAGTGGACATAGGGGGAGATGATGACCACCATTGGGAGGGAGAACTGCGAGCCCATGCCGCTCCAGGAATGGCTGGAGGGGCTCACATCCGTCATAGGGAAGGTCGACGTAATGGTCGCGGTGCTGGTGCTTATTGTGCTGACGATAAGGTACTTCGCCATCAACACCAGGAACGCGGACGGAAACAAGGAGTTTGACCGGAAGAAGACGACTGTCAACCATGTAGTGAGCGCTCGGGTGAGAATCATCTCCGACGCGGTGACCATCGTAGTGGTGGCGATACCGGAGGGATTACCGCTCTCCGTGACGCTCATCCTCGCCTACTCCATGAAGAGGATGATGAAGGATCATTCCATGGTGAAGAAGTTGCTGGTGTGATAAATAATGAAGTTTACGGGGTATTTTCTCCCTTGCCCCCATAAACTTGTTAACCTTTACCCTACAGACCATGTGGTTAACCCTCATCCATTTAGCTGTTAAATTTAACCGGATTCTGTTATCTTCTTGTACATTATACATATTTTATCTATCAAATTTACTATAGGTGCCGCTCCCTCCCCCTGCTTGAAGCCCCAGCCTCCCCTGCTCGAAGCCCCCCCTCCTGACGCTCCCCCGGCTCCCTGCTCGAAGACCCCCTACCCCCCAGCACACCGCCTACACCGCTCGTCCCCATCCCCCCCCCCCCCGGTGCGCTCCCCCGACTCCCTGGTCGAAGACCCACCTACCCCAGCACCCCCTACCCCTCCACCTCCCTTGCGAAGCCACCCCCTCACCCCACCCCCCGCGCGCCGGTTGAAGCCCCTCCCCTCCCTCAGCATGCCGTTCGTCCCCAACGCCCTCACGTTCGAAGCCCCTCCCCATCTCCTCCCGTCGCTGGAAGCACCTCCCCCCCCTCATCTCCCCACCACTGGAAGCTTTACCTCGTCCAGGTGGAACGCCGCCCTCGCACCTCCTCCCATCAGGACGAGACTCGTGGGAGGGGAACCTGTAAGAGGAGGGAGGAATATTTTTCTTCTCTTACTTAATTCTACACGTCCGATCGCAGATTGGTTAGATTAACTCATTTTAACCCAAGGAAGTTAACTCTAGATATGTCAATTTACCGGTAGGGTTTGTGGGGTAAGACGAAGCAAGTTTACAGGGTCGAGAGAGGAATATCGATGTTTCAAAGGTCGTAGAGGTCATTGGCAAATATTATAGGGTCTGTCGGGTAAAAATCCCTAAGTGTTATTAGAAAAATTTGGAAGGCCAAGAGTAAACAAATTCTCGAAAGATATGATGTAGCATTTTTCATATTTATTTGTATGATATACCGATCTAACTCGGTTCGACCCGGTTGAACCATACGAACCAAACCAACAATACAACGGTTCGATCTTTTCTAGTTTCTTTGAGCTGATGATGTCATCACCAGTTCGACCGGTCGGTCCCATTGGTCCGATCATAATGTAGCGTCTCGGGCTTAAGCCCTCAATCTGTTATCGAGGAAAACTGACCCTGACAACTTATTGGGTTCGGGCCCAAATGGATCCGTTGGCAACCACCCAAAATGCTTAAGCCCAAGTTGTCAAGCAGTAATCACCTCCACTTATAAACCACACCCACACTTCATGAGTTTTAGATGTGGCATTATGTTTGGGGGTATGGGTGTTACAACCTCCCCCATTTATATTCGCAACGTCCTCGTTGCGACATGGCCCGTCACTTATTCCTCATATCTCTTTGTAGGGGTGGCTCTACCTCTCGGGTAGCCCTTTCCACTATCAGAGGGAAATTGGCTTTGATGCCATTTGTAACGTCCCGGGCTTAGGTCCTCAGTCCGTTATCGAGGAAAACTGGCTTTGACAACTTGTTGGGTTCGGGCCCAAATGGATCCATTGGCAACCACTCAAAATGCTTAAGTCCAGTTGTCAAGTAGTAATCCCCTCCACTTATAAACTACACCCACACTTCGCGAGTTTTAGATGTGGCATTATGTTTGGGGGTATGATGTTACATATAAAAAACCAAAAACCAATACATGTCCGGTTTGATATCCGGTTCGATTTTTAAAACCTTGGTTTGAACTGATGGTCCAAAGCCTGACATCCTTTGGAAAATCCGCAGCTATACATATTTTGTTGCTATAGTTTTCTTAGTTCTCAAATAATTTCATCATTAATGTCTATGTTTGTCTATCACTGTGCAAAACTGCCACATTTGTCATTAGTCATGGTCGACATTCGCTCGACGAATTAATCACCGTTAACATATATACATTACGAGGACTGATCGTGAGATCAAAGAATTATGTCTTAAACATTGCTTGCATTATATATATCCTTGATCATCTACTTCTCTAACAGTGTCATCATCTGTGCGAATTCCTCAAAATCCACCCGCCCGTCTTGGTTCGTGTCGGCCATCTCGATCATCTGTCGAGCTTCTTCCTCGCTCAGCTTCTCTCCGAAACCCATCATAACATTCCTGAGCTGCTTTCACAGCACAAATAAACCTCAAATTAATGCACTAATTAGATAACCAAGTAATTAGTTGATAAAAGCTGTGCATTATCGTCACCTCATCAGCTGAAATGTAGCCATTCTTGTCAGCATCAAGCACTTGGAAAGCTTCCCTTAACTCTTCCTCCGCATCCGTTTCCTCCACATGCTTACTAGTCCTCGCTGTCGTTGCGCATGACGGCAATTCAAGCTCGCGGTCGTCGAGCAGTTCTTCCTCCCTAGATCTCTGGACAGATGAGCGGTCATGAACGGTGCCCGGAAGGATTGTTGAATGTTCTGTAGCACAGAAGAAAGACAGTGGATATTTTATTTAAGCAGATCTGAATATATATGAATCAAATGTGGTGCATGCAGATGAGTAGGAACGAACCATGGGTATCCATCAGGGAGGAGGAGAAGGGCTTTCCCTGAGCCAAGAGATCCATGTAGGACAGATGAGCAGATAGAACAGCTGAGAGAGAGAGAGAGAGACGTGGATTTGGATTCTGAAAGTGTGGAGATGCGAGCTCTTGTATAGAGATGGAGAGCTTGACTAAAATCTTTGATTCGGTCTCAGCCCATTCTTGTTGATTGATGGGTTCGTCAAAGCTCCAATTTCACCGCGTAGTCTCTTCTTCATTCGTTTCCGAATACTATTTTCAACCTCGGTTTTAATGTTGCGTTTGAAATTCCAAGGAATCGATTTTGCTGTCGCCTGATATATATCCTAATTGGTCTTGAGGTCAACGAAACCGCATCTCTTCTGGTAGTTCGAGCAAATGGACGACGTATGAATGGTTCAAATGGATGACAAGATGTCAGCATCGGATCTCCCCATGCATATGTGTGGTCGCCAACAACTACGTACAGACGAGGAAGAAGTCGTACGTGCACATTTAACTTCTCCTGAAAAAAATATGAAACCGATGGCTGATGCATTGAAAACTTGTTGTGTCCCGACAGCCTCTAATACAGTCATCATACCAAATTTTTTGTTCGACTTGATATATACGGAACTCTAATATTTTGATAGCTTTTATGGCATGCCGGCGGACCCAGTATTTTTGAAATTGGATCGGAGCTGGTTCCATCGGTCCGACCGGTGAAATGGGTCTGGATCGGTCTGATTAATCGGTTCAGTTCGGATTTCAAATTTTAAACAATCTACTCGATTCAACCTATTATTTTCAACCTAGTTTTGAACCGTATTTAATTTTAAGTCGGAGTTGAACACATGACCTTTAGCTACCAATTTCAAACTTCTAACCAACTATTCTAACATACACTACAAAAAAATTTGAGATATAGTGACGGTTTTGAAAAAATCCGTCACTAAATTAGCCGTTGTTAAATACATAATGACGATATTATGCGTTGCGAAATGAGTTTTCGTACTCAAAATTAGCAACGAATATCATATATGCCATTATATCATTAGCAACGGTTCACATAGCGACGCTTATTCGTTGTTATTTTTCAAAATTTTAATTAATCGTCGCTAAATTTTGAGCGATGATTAATTAAAATTTTGAAAAATAACAACGAATAAGCGTCGCTATGTGAACTGTTGCTAATGATATAACAACATATATGATATTCGTTGCTAATTTTGAGTACGAAAACTCATTTCGCAACGAATAATATCGTCATTATATATTTAACAACGACTAATTTAGTGATGGATTTTTTCAAAACCGTCACTATAGCTCAATTTTGTTGTAGTGATAACTTTTTGCATGTAATAGATTTTAAATATAATTAAACTACTATTATAATATAAAGCAACTAGTCCAAATAATATATATATATATATATGGGAAAAGGGAGTATGCTCCCTAGTTGTAGCCAACTTACATGCTCCCACCTCTTTTTCCCTGTATTTTTTTTATTTCTCTGAAATGAAACCTATTGGAATTTAGATCAAAATATGTCACCATGGTGTCATTCAAAATTCAACTTAATTCAAGACTTCTATCCCCTCCATCAAGACTGTCAAATTTTAACGGTCTCAGAATTGCTGAAATTGACCCCCTTCAGATGGAGGGCATATGAGTCTCTGTTTCTGACGAAATTAGTATGACATGCTAGGAGAATATAGTGATGAATATACATAATTTTTATTTAAAAAAATAAAAAATAGAGAGAAAATAGGAGTGGGAGTAGCCTCCTTTAACTATATATATGTGTGAGGAAAGGGAAGCTACGTCATGATGTAGCTAACCTTAGCTACATCAGGGGCAATTTCGTCTTCTTTTTTTATTTTTTTTCAAAATTTCCACGATGAATTTTCATAATTATATCCCTCTAATATGCCATTAAAATTTCGTCAGAAACAGAGACTCCTACGGCCTCCATCCAGAATAGGTAAAATACAACAAATCTGTGACCGCTAAAAAATGATTGTCTGGATGGAGGCGGTAGGAGTCTCTATTTCTGACGAAATTTGAATGACATATTAGAGGGATATAGTTATTAAAATCTATCGTGGAAATTTCTAAAAAAAATAAAAAAGATGACGAAATTACCCCAGATGTAGCTAAGGTTAGCTACATCATGTTGTAGCTTCCCTTTCCTCCCTCCCTCTCTCTTTCTCTCTCTCTCTATATATATATATCATATTTTAACATTTGATGGTGCATACAAAAAAATAATTTATGTATAATGTGAAATATATACATTGTCTATGTATTTTATTTATATTTGATGTATATTTAAGTATATATATATTATATATTATTTCATTTCGATTTGATTATCCGGTTCAATCATCGATCCGATTTAATCCAATTTTAAATAATGATGACGTCATCATCCGGTTGAACCGATTTGATTGCATGGTTCAACCCGATCTGATCATTTCGGTAAGGTTTCCAGTTCGATATCCGATTTGGTTTCAAAAACATTGGTCGGACCAACCTACTAAACGTTTAAGAATACGTCGCATATTTAGTTCGTTCTCATGTCTTCCTCCCAAGCCATTCAACCGATGTACTCATATTGTAGTGCCGGAATAGTGGCTTTGTAGTCGCACCAGACACTTGCGACTACATGTAGTCGCAATTACTGTAGTCGCATACTATTGCCCGCAAATACGAAGTGCGACCACAATGTAGTCTTATTGTGGTCGTATATTGTAATAATTGCGACAACAAAAGCTACCATTAGTGATCTCTTTGTAGTCCCAATTTGATTTCTCCGCTGCTCCTATTGACAATCATCCAATTCTATTATTGTGGCACCAACCCATACTCTCACATATACATTCACACACACACACAACACACAACATACGTAGTCACATGTTCACAAACATACAATTTTGCACAATAATATACACACAAAAATCAATTGTGGTCTTACGTACATACACATACATTCATACACATTCAAAACACACGCATACACATTCTCTCTTGCACCCACACATACACACACATGCATACATATTCTCTCTTTGATGATAACATCCTCGGACACATGCGTATGAATTGGGATGAGGAGTACAATGACGGAGAGAGGGGAGGCTTAGCCCCCCGGCTCCCAACTAAGTCCATATATATATATATATATATATATATATATATATATATATATATATATATATATATATATATATATATATATATATGATCTAAATACACTATTTAATAATTACAATTTATATGTTATGTTATAATAGCCTCCTCATATATCAACAAAAAAATTAATATATATGATCTAACCAAAATAACTAACCGTTAACATTACATGATGTGCATAATCGGATACTGTGTATTTGTATATGTCCATCATAATACCCGTTTATAAACCGTCACGGATATACAGTTATTATTTTAGCATATATGGTATAGATAATAAATTTCTTTTATATTTCATTGCATATACAGACATGGATTTGGACACCTCTTTAATTTTTTAGGATCTTAAAACGGATATAGTTACATATTTTTCTAGTGTATACATATATGGATACAAATACATATTTGTATCCGCATGTTTGAAACCTTATTTTTATCTACGTTGATTTTAAAATAATACACAGATACATGTACACATGTCAAAATATTTATAAACAAATATGATAAGGGATTGGTACACATATCTATATAGTTTTACTTGTTTGAACATATTAAATCTAATGGTATTACTTAATATCACATTAATAACTGTGTATTTCAGTGATATGAAGAATTATGCAGGGATCTTTTGGTCAATATGATGTTTATAGATAAGATTTAATGTGGCCGCCCCTAAGGGGGAGCTAACTTGGTTCCCTCTTTTTATTTTTTTTTGAAAATTTCTTCTGTGAATATTCATCACTATATCCCTATATTATGCTATTAAAATTTCGTGCGAAACAGCGACTCCTACTGCCTCCATCCAGACAGACATTTTTTAACGGTAACATAATTGCTAAAAACGACCACGCCTGGATGGAGGCCGTATGAGTCTCTGTTTCGCACGAAATTTTAATAGCATAATATAGGCATATATTGATTAAAATCCATGGAAGAAATTTTCAAAAAAAATTAAAAAAGTGAAAAATGGGGCGGGGGAACTAACTTGGCTCCCCTTTTTATTTTTTTTTGAAAATTTCTTCCGTGAATATTCATCACTATATCCCTATATTATGCTATTAAAATTTTGAGCGAAATAGAGACTCGCACGGCATCCATCCAGACATACATTTTTTAAAGGTAAATAATTGCTAAAAACGACCACGTCTGGATGGAGGCCGTATGAGTTTGTTTTGCATAAAATTTTAATAGCATAATATATTGATATAATGATGAAAATCCACGGAAGAAATTTTCAAAAAAATTAAAAAAAAAAGGGGAAAATGGGGCATGGGGAGCCAAGTTAGCTCCCCCTCAAGTGGGCAACCCCATTTTACCCTTATAGAAATTATTTAGGGTAAAATACAATTCAGGTTCTCATTTATGGGTCCGATCCCAGAACGGGTCCCGATCTTTAAATTGTAACGATAGGGTCCTAGGACCATTAATGTAAGGAACTTTTTGGGGCTAATGACGAGTATGCCATTGTTTAAAAGTTGGAACCCAACCCCCATTCTCTTCCCAACAAGGGCATATTCATCATGAACCCCTAAATTTCCATTTCCTAAATGGTCCTGGGACCCGAATCGTTACAATTTAAAGATCGGGACCCATTTTGGGATCATACTCATAGATATGGACCCAAATTGTAATTTACCCTATTATTTATGTTCGATTATAACATTATATGGGTATTTTTTGTAAAAATATACCTTCCCAGTATTAGTTTCAATCAATTATGGAATTATTGGAAGCTCGCCTTATATATTGAATTCGTTTCCCCAAATCCAACCTCATAAATTGAAACTTCCGTTAATTTCTACATATGCTCCAAATTTCACTCAAATATGATGACGATTCTTAATTTATCTTAGTGGTTAAAAGTTCAATCAATATTTAAGCAACTTAAATCCCGTTTAAAAGAGAATCAAACTTTTTATCATTGGTATAAAATAGCAAATGATCTTGGATTTGAGCGAAATTAGGAGGATATGCATAACATTATTCGAAGATTCTATCTATAAGGTTGGATTTTAAGAAACAAATTTGGAAAAAAAAAGTTACAACACCTCTTTTATTACTCACATTACAATAGAGGAACCCCTCTCCAAATATTAACAACTAAAATGATAAGATAAATTAGATAAATAATATGTAAATAATTTGCCTCCCCTCCCCCAAAAAGAATTTTCTGACTGCTTCCTCCAACAATCAACAAGCTTCGTATAGAACAACCTCAATTGAGTGTTCTTGTTGAAGTACGTCAAACAAAGTGTGTGTGAATAACACCTATGGAGTATTATTTCATGATGTCAGGAGTGGCAACTGTTCTTTCGATCTGTGTCATCTGACTGATCTAATAGTATGTTGCTCACTTTCAGATCCCTGTGGATGATCGGAAGTCTTGAATCCCAATGAAGATAAAGTAAACCTTGTGCAATTCCTTCAATGATATGGACGAGCTTCAAGCAATCTACCAGATTCTCAGTATGTCCATTTTTAAGAGGTTCAAGAGTTTCATTTGGCTGATTGTTTCAGATCGTATGAAATAATTGTAGAAGCAGCACTCTCTCGGTAGTTTTTTAACATCAATACTAATGAATACAATCAGCATTATCATGCAAGAAGAAACTGCAATTCATCGTATAATATGTTTAATATGTGAACATGATATCAGAATAACGAGAGGCTAATTTGACACACACACACACACATATATATATATATGATTGTTTACAACAGAAAGTCGTATGATTTTTGGTAGATCATACGACTCCACATCAGGTGATTTTCAGATCTACTGACATATATATGATTTTTTTCTCAGAAGAAGAATAACGAGAGGCTAATTTGACAGCAGTAAAGGTACAAAAAATGACATTAGTAAAATAAATGGCACTTGAAAACTTTTGTATAGAAAAAATTACATGTAAGAGGATCAACAGATAACCAATGCGCAACATGTTGTATGCATAAATGACAGGCCTGGAGCCTCCATAACTTACAAGAGGATGTGCACCAGTGCAGACACCATGTCCCCAACCTCCTGAAACACCTTCACAAGGTCCCTCTCCGTCGTGTCCTGGTCCAGACCCCCTACGAAGACCTTGTACTCCCTCTGCTTCCTCCTCTCCCTCTTCTTCACGAGGCTCCTCACCATCAATACATTGGAGAGGTTGAAGATGGGAGAGAGGGGCTTGGCAGCGATCCTAGCGGTGTAGGCATCGGAGAGGTCGAACATGGCAGCTATGAGAAGTTGGAGTCGGAGGGGGGGAGATAGGGGGGTGGGGGACTGTCATCACTTCAAATAACATAGGATACCATAGAATTTGAGTAGGTTTTGGAGCCGGTTTTCCGATGATATAATATATATTTATCTAAATCATCTAGAAGAAATAGAAGAGCTATTAATATTTGTACAAATAGAAGAGGAACGAAAATGACTCAAATCCATTGATACCCACATTCGTAAATTACAAAAAAATAAATTGTAGTAAGTGACCATTAGTATGCTTATTGTATATATAATAATCATCGATTTTTTCCAGTGGCAGTTAAACTATTTAACTACCACATTTTGAAGTTAATGGTTGTACATAATTTAGTGAAGGCAATGACATAATTCAATGAATCATTTATCTTCGACGTTTGAAGAATGCATGATTGTTGCTGAATGCATAATTCATTTCTCAGTTGAATGCCATATGGTCGATAAGATAATCATCGTGAAGCAAAACTATGATACAGATGTTAGTAAACATGACAAGCAGAAGAAAGCCATCCTGTGGTATCCAAACAGAAATAGCAAGCAGAAGCATCAATTAGACTTATTGTTGTTTGTGTGCAGTGTATACAGTAAAGTAGTACACTGTCGAGATGCTTCGATTGTACAAATAGGCACTATCGTTCGTACCTTACACGATACACGCATGACAAATACACACCATGTTCACAACCAGATCATAACAGTACGCACACAACCAGCCTGCATGTGGGCTTTAAACAGGAACCGCCTCGCGGAGCATGTTGCCCTTCTTAGGAGCCAGGCTATTGTAGTACTCGACAAGAACCTTCCAGCCACCAGGGCACATGAAGCCATCTGGGGGATTCTCTCCGTTCTTCGCCAGAGTTCGCATCTGAGATAAATGAGATGGAGTTTCAAAGGTTAGCATGTTTCTGAATTTCGAGGAAGGATATTAACAGAAAATGATAATGAACAATAAGAAAAAGGAACCGACCTTTGTGCCAGAAATGAACAAGAAGTCGTCAGGCCTCGAAGGGTCAAAGAAGGCCATTTTCTTCTGCTTCTTGTCATAAGCAGCAACCTGTATCAGGAGGAAAGATGAGCAGCTGATTAAAACAAATCAATGATAACAAATCGAACAACACGAGTCATGGTCGCATATAAGATGCAATAGAACAGAAGTACGCTGAACAAAACGACAACAATAAACTACCACCGAGTTCAAAAGCTCAGGAATTCCGTATGCCAAGATAAGAGGAACCGCATGCATACCCTGAATGGTAGAATGTTCAGCTTTTCAAGTCCTGGGGCCATGCTGAGTACCTTCTTCCCGTGATCTGCATCATACAGATCCCTCTTCTCTATCGGATGACTCATGCCAGCAGGGTCTCGACCCACAATGTAAAAGTTGGCACCTGCATTTATACGAGATTTAGCATGCCACTGAACCTCAGTGGGTCCAGCATAATGCATAGGAGATGGAAATATCGCGACCACAGTTGTTTCTGGATTCAGAACGCCTTCTTCGAGAACCTGCCACAAGTATAAATGCATGCAGGCTTAAAGCAGTGTCGACCAAATTAGAGCTGCCTACAGAAAATTTACAGTTTGTGATTCTGTTTAGACCTTCTCATGTTGTTTCATTCGCCAACTAAGCGGTACATCATCAGCTTTAGTGTACCCTCCCAACGGGTGAAGCAACAAGATCGGATTCTTATAGCCCATCTCCAGGAGACGACGACGAGTGTCTGTCATAAGGAGAGCATGCCCGTTGTGAACAGGATTGCGGAGCTGGAAGGCAAACACTGCATCTGCATTTCGCCTATTGAACTCCTCACGGAGTTCAGCAGGTGATAGACGATACTGATCGAGGCCATCATTGTATTTTATTGGTTCAATGACCTCCAAGTCACCTCCTATGAGCCAATCTCCAGCATTTTCAATAGCTTCCTGAACATACGGAAGTCCAGGGGCAGTCGTACCCCATGTTCTCGCAATCCGTTCTTCTTTGTGATGCTTATATATCTCAATACTAATGATCATCCACAGAAAGAATAAGAAGCCTCAGAAAGTTAGCAGTAGAGACCATGCTTACAATATCATTATGATCAACAAATAGAAAGGAATATTTGATATGTTTTCTGTCATGAAGGAAAGACCAGTGGCATGAATGCATTAAATTGCAAATTTATCTATTAATGCAAATATCCGTTTACCCCTAACTTAAATATATCCCATGCTAATGACATCGTATTTTACTAGATATTGAGGACATTTCAGGCATCACGGACTAGTGGCTCAACAGCTATAGCAAACTTGATCATCATGAAATGAATGAAACTTCATATAACAAACTCTATGACAGGACTAAACTTCATCCAAATTGTCAGATGCAGAAAAAAAATCAATATCTAGATATAACCACAGTTCATCCGTTGATTCTTCAACATCAGATGGTTAGGACCTCTACTAAGTTCCACAAATCTTCCCTGAGAACTGCACCATTATCCTCACAAATCTTTGCAGATCAAGTACAAATGAACTCTATTCTATCAAATATACGATCTTAGTTTCTGCTCAATATCTGTGACCTGCGGTGTCAGTCCTAATATACCTAGAAAACCATCTTACAAGGTACCAGGTAGCTTCTATAAGGCAATGTGGTGACATACTATGTGCATGCTTGAAAGCTAAGCACACCCATGCTTCATATCATGTTTCTAAGAAGAAAGCCGGTGCAAATGTGTATAATTTGAACTTGTTAACTCTAATGCTTGAGGTCCTTCCAATTCCATGTCTCATAATAGAATGCATGGAAGTATTCAACCACGTTTATTGATTATTATTCTCAAAGTTTTTTCTTTCTTATCCCGAAAGTGGTGATGTTAATACGATGAGAATCAGAATGGGGAAAGTGATTAAGATGTTTGGAACAGACGCTCATGAGCACAATTCTCATCATTTGCCAGAATATTTCAGTGGGAAAGGAAATAACCAGAATACCTCATGCGGCTATAATTCTTGACAAATTGAGTTGTGGAAAGGAAAAGCATGCACCATCTAGACATCACTAGAGCCTTGTTCGTCCAAAAGAAGCATACAGGTATAAGTTAATCTAATCAGTGCATTCAAGCGAGTCAGATGGGAATACCCCTATCTTGATGATTTCGCTAGATAGCAGTGAGTTTTTTCTTCCACAATTGACCTTAATAATTTGAAACCTTGACAGCAGGAAACTTGATGCTCAGGCAAGTGTCCAAATTTTCTTGGGATACTCCCTAACACGAAAGGGATAGAGATGTACAAATCCACCAACTGGAAAGATGTATGACTTATGATGTGAATTTTACCTGAGAGTTCCATTCGGTAGGGAATAGCAAGTATGGGTGGAGGAAACTCCCAAAAAAGCTGTTTCTAAATTCTCCTGATGATGATGATGAACAACTTGTTTTTATGAAACAAATAACAGAATGAAGCGATCCCTATTGGTAGAAGAAGATTTATAGCCAGAAAATGTAGCAAGATTTCAAGGTCATACACGTAAAGCTGAACCAATTTCAATAATGGTCGCTCCTTGGATGATATAAGTGCTAACGATCTGTCTTTAGTCCCTCTTCTCGTGTAAACAATGTTTAAAATGACCGCCAGGATGTTGAAGATGCCCATTCTAATGACCAAATCATCATTTTCAAATGCCTCATAATAGTGACAGCCATAAATGTCATTTCTCTTCACAATCCATTTATGAGATTCCTAGGAATGTTGTTGAGGCTAGGATTGACCCTAGGTGGGTTCAATATGAGGGCTTTTTTTGTGGAATAGTACACATGGGATGTTAAAGTATGCCCAATGGAGTCCATCAAATCAGCTCTAAGTGGGTCTACATTATTGAATATAAACCAGCTGGAGATGTCAAGAACTACAAGAAATCAGAAATATGAAAACAATTATTTCGAAACCGTTATCCCAATACCGGAGATGAACACCATGTGTTGTTCTTCCTTTCTTTGTACTTCAAGACAAGTTTCATCAGATGCATGACAAGAATGCTTTCTTATGTGAAAATGACAGCCAGGATGTTGAAGATGCCCATTTTAATGAACAAATCATCATTGCGGAATGCCTCATAATTAGTGATCGCCATAAATGTCATCTCTCTTCACAATCCATTTATGTGATTCCTAGGAATGTTGTTGAGGCTAGGATTGACCCTAGGTGGGTTCAATATGAGGGCTTTTGTCGAAAAGTACACATGGGATGTTAAAGTATGCCCAATGGAATCCATCAAATCAGCTCTAAGTGGGTCTACATTATTGAATATAAACCAGCTGGAGATGTCGAGAACTACAGAAATCAGAAATATGAAAATGATTATTTCGAAACCGTTGTCTCAGTATCGAAGATGAGCACTGTGTGTTGTTCTTCCTTTGTTTGTACTTCAAGACAAGCTTCATCAGATGCATGACGAGAATGCTTTCTTAAATGGAAGCTTCAGAAAAAAGTATGCATGCATATCCCTCCAGATTATGAAAGAGAGAAAAGTGTTATAGATTGAAGAAAGCATTGTATAGATCAAACATCACCCCGAGATTGGTCTGAAAGGTAAATAACGGCGATGTTGAGGTTCGGGCACTGCTAAGGCAATGGAGCACACCTTGTTTGTCAAAAGAAGTTGTGCCAAAGTTGCTACTATGCTGGAATATGCTGATGCCATGATCATCGATAGCAATGTCAAAGCTCAAATCACATAGTTGAAAGGGAAGCTTGCTGTTGACCAGAAGGACCTTGAAAATCCGAATAATTCCGTAGGCATTAAGATTCTAAGAACAAGAGCAAGTAGAGTTCTTTGCCAATAAAACATAGAAGATCTGCTGAAAGAGACTGGAAATTTGAGGTGCAAGCTTATCCCTACCCCACTTGTTGAGAATTGAGGATAGCAAACAAATGAGTAATGATCCTAAAGGTCAAACCAAATGCATCTATGGAAGTTGATTTATTTTACCTTGACTAGACCAGATATTATTTATGTACTCAATATAGCAAGTGAATTTATACAAGTTCCATAGATGTTGATAGACAATAAAAGTTGTCGAGATATTGTGATTTAAGATCGTCTTGACCCACATTAAAATACACCGTGGGCTATCTATGAGATTATTCTGCAATAATGAGGTTGGAATTAGTTTATCCAACAATCAGGTCATGCACTATAGAATTGGCCATATGGATGTAGTACTTATAAGCCTGAACATAAATATGGAAAACTGTCATATTCGACTGTCATACTTTCACATTTAAGCAACTAGATAGCTGTAAAGAAATGAAGTCCCGAAAAACTGGATTCATTTAATCGACTATACTTGTCATGTCATGCTTGTGACGATCACAACAGCAACAAGGTATTCTTTCCTATATTCTAACCACCTAAAGTATGCTGAGCTTCAGGAGATTCCAGTTAGAAAATTGATTTCTACTGAGAAAATAGCATTATTGTTTCCAAGGACACCACAAAGTTGATCTATCACCCTGTCAAGAACACACTGAGAGATCCCCAGTTCAATGAAGTCATGTTAACAATCCTCTTCGAAACTAGAGATAGAGAATCCTCTACAATATGTACACAATTATGTACCCTTCAATTTTGCTGTCTTTTTTTATTTGAAGATCGCCAATAGCGAAAGAAGGCAAAACTACCATAAACATAGGACAAGATGGGACAATAGTTCTCACTACGCAACAAGCTAATAATCCTATGCCAATAGAACATAAACCCCCAAAGCACTCCAAACATCCCCTGACGTAAATGCTGATGACTCTCATCTTATATCATCAAACCGTTATCTTTTCCCTCTTAGTAAAAACGTCAAAACCATCTTATTATCAAACTCGAAGAACCCACCAAAGCAAACATAAACATCAAGACGCCAACTTTTCCTACAAATCCTTCCAAAATCAGCCACTCTGAGAATAACCCACGTCACAAAAACAGCCAATCTACCCAAAGAAATAAAAAACTGGGAATCCAAACTCCACTTACTCTGTCAAGAAGGCAACGGGCCTGTCATCGGAGTCGACGAGCGTGACCCTGCTCTGATTCCCGATCTCGGCCTTCTTCCGGTCATCGATCGGCAACACGATGGGCAGCGACATGTTGACGACGCTGCCGTCCTCCATCCGGAGGGAGTTGAAATGAAGTGTTTGGAGGAACTCGGATTCCCTCATGAAGCCACGGAGTGGGCTCGCCCACCCCTCGCTAAGGACGTGGACCCATTCCAGGTCGATCCTGGAGAGCTTGATGCGCGGGCCAAGGAGGGCCTCGCGTCTCTTGGCCTCCCTCTGGGGGCCGCCGGGGACGACGAGGTCCACGAGCCTTCCTCCGTCCGGCTCGATGAGGCTGCACCTCCACTGGGAAGGTCGCGCCTTTATGGCAGAGGGGGCGCCGGAGGGGCGGAGGACGAGGCGGGTATCGGGGGATCGGGGGAAAGGGAGAGATGGCGAAGGTGGTTTGAGGAGAATGGCCGCCATGGAAGCCATTGCGAATGGAGGTGGAGGTGGAGGTGGACTTTGCAAAGGTGGGTCTTTTATTAGTGGGAAGAGAAGGGGGGCGGGGGTTTACTCCCCGAGTGCTTCTCTTCGCTTTTTGGGTAATTTACAGAAAAGCCCTGATCTTTTCATCTGATATCAACGTAGTCTCCAATCTTAAGAATGTATCTATTTAAGTCCCAACCCATTTTAAGGGTAACAATATGGTTCCCCATTGATCCCTACATAGTTAAATTCATGGTATAATTATTGAAAATATGCACACATATTTTGTGAGAAATATTTCACTCCATAATTGTATTTGTAAAATAAATAGGGGCTTATAAATTTTCAAGAATATAATCGGGTGAAATATTAACCACACACCTTCACATTATAACCCCACAAAATAACAATGTCATTCTTCTAGCATATTTACCAACCTTAGTGAAAAGAATATCCTTTTCAATAAAAATATTATTGCAAAAATTATAATTAAACTGGGCTTTTACACATTTTTTAAGCATGGTTTTTTTAAATATAAAATATATATCTTACATTTTCAACATTATGAAAAAATACTTATTAGAAAAATAATTTTATTTACTTTGATATCATAAAATTCTCTTTCTATATGTATTGATCGAGAGAATCTCTGCCTTAAAAAGGAAAGGGTAAGTTACAAAAAGAGTCCTAACTGTACATCAAAGTCCGCATTATGAGGCTTATTTTTTAAATGTAATAAAAAGAGATCTGATCTTAGTCTCAAATACATGTTTACATGAACTTTGGCGGCCCTTTTATATCAACGTTATAACATAAATTTTAGAGTTTTGGACATTCTTTTTTATAATTTACCTAAAAGGAAAATAATAGCACAATTGGTCCCATGAAGTTTTATTCTTCCATTTGTCAGTATGTGACAAAAGAAATAAACTTGGAATAATTGGTCCCTACCACATGGAAATTAAAATTTTAAATATGTTGCTAAAGGTGGTTGTTGCAGCCTTGTTGGCATGTTCCCAGCTCTGATTATGACTCATCTAATACCACTCCATCGTTTTTATTAATATATAATAATAACAGAAAATAAAACAAAAGTTATTTAGTGGGTTTGAACATGGACAGGTTATTGTACCAGGTTCATTAGGGTACATTAATTAGGGCCAACATGGCGATCTCCAGCAGCCGATTCTGCCCGCTTTTATTTTCGACCACCCGAAAAGCGTACCGGGACTTGATTCTGGGAAGATTCATTGTCGAGATAATCTAGACGCGATTGCGGTGATTAGAGAGATTCGTTCAATTAAAACTAGATCCAACATATACAGAAGCAAATTAATGTGCAGAATGATAGTTTCCATATAATTTCCAACCACAATTTATGGTGTTCCATAAGGGTAACTGTTCTTCTCATTGTCTAAATATTTTGAGAATTTAGGGAAGGTTTTTTTTTTGAGCAAAAAAAAGTATGTTTTAGTCTTTACTGTCTCCTTATAAAAGGTAAATTTAAAATATATATATATTTCAGTTGTTCATCAATTCGCAACAGGGATCTCATTTTTCTTCAAATGTAACAAATAAGATTTGAGTTTTTGACTTTAGGGTTTCACATCGACATAAAAAGATCGTGGAAGCTTACAGCTCTATGTATTTGAGACAATAAGACTCTTTTTGTTATATTTGAAAAATGATATATATAGTAGGGATCCTTTTTTTGTGAATTACCCTTTTTAATTAATGTAATAAATGTTCTCTTACTTGTTCCTCAATTATTCATGGAATAATACTTCTCCTTCCTTTTAAAAAGGGAAAAGGGAGCCTAAACCCATGTGTAGGTAACTTTCCTACCCCCACCCCGTTTTCTTTCATTTCTTTATTTTTTTTGAAATGGATCTTTGGGGAATTTAGATCACTATATGTCACCATTGTGTCATTCAAATTTCAACTTATTTTGATACTTCTAATTATCCATCAAGACAGTCAAATTTTAACGATCTCAGATTTGCTGAAATCGACCATGTCCGATGGACATGTTAGGAATGTCTATTTTACGTGAAATTTGAAAAAAATATTCTACCAAGTATTATAAGCAAATCCTCCAAGGATCCACTTCAAAAAATAAAAAAAATTGACAGAAAAAGAGGTGGGTGTAGGAAAGTTACCTACACCTGGGTTTAGGATCCCCAATCCCTTTTAAAAATAGCAGTATTATCCTACATTCACACTACTTATTCCACAATAACTATCACTACTTATCACGTATTCAGTATACTCAAAATAACAATTAAAAATAACATGAATAGCTCTTACTTATTCAACATTTATCCAACTAGCACACAAGAAAAATGATAGGAAAGAAACTATGCTTATTTCACCTTCTTATTCAATTTTTATGTTCTCATAATGTGATAAAAAAATATATAATGTTAATTGATACATGAACATGTACTTTTTTCATGAGAATAAAACTTGTGCAGTTAACTTGAAGCTGGGTCAGAAGCAGGAAAGCTACTGGACTAAGAACAAGCTTAAGCATGAGGAGTTCAAGCTTAAGTGATGAAGAAGCTAAGAAGCTCAAAGGAGTTCAAGGCTAAGGAACTCCAGCTCAAGCCTAGAGAAAAGGATTTCAAGCTCAAGAAGAAGACGCAATCTTTTCTTTTATGAAGTCATGCATTCTATAATTGTCATATAATGTAAAAGACCTCATGTATCATGCATATTAACATGTCATACTATGACTTTGACCTTGACTTTAGGTCAACATGTCAATATGATCTATCTATCAACATTGATCGACCAGTATTCTTGACTAATAGATCAACCTTTGTTAATTGATTGATCACACCCTTGTTTCATGATGATCAAGTTTTTAATTCAATGGTCATATAACGACTCTATTATGTTCGATTAATTTTGCCTATTGATCGTTATCGTCTGATTATGATCAATCATCTAAATCCACATGATTGATCATTTAAATATCATGATAGATTATTTTCTATTTCAGAAAGATTTTGAAGAAGATTTCGTTTGTTTACAATAGCTATTTTTTTAAAACAACGGCTATGGAAACTCTAGACCTATAAATAGTATCCCATACCTAATTCTACAACACAGAATAAAGAGCAACAAGCTATCTTCTATATGTTCTTCACTCCATACTCTGAGAAAAAGTTATAAGAGCCATTTTCTGATATGTGCTTCACACCTATAGCCATGATGTCTGCGATTCATCTTATGAGCTCGCTTATGAAAATATGAAATTTCATTCTAAATTTAGGATTATTTCCGAAAAATCATAAATTTAAATGATACATCATCTGGAGAGCTCGTTGAGACCTTTCCAATAAACCCAAGAACATTGAATTCCGACCTACCTAGCTCATGATATCGACATTCTAAGATGATGGGTCAAAAGTCGTATATGGATCCGAATACCGTCATTTTTCTATAAATATGATATATGTGTTAAAAGACCAAATCTCATTTGAAGTTATTCATATATATATATATATGATTCAATGGGGTTGCCCCATCCATTTTCATTTTTTTTTAAATTTTTTTGAAAATATCACCATGTATATTCATCTATATATCACTCCTATATGTCATTTGAATTTCATCAGAAACAGAGACTTATATGCTCTTCATCTAGAACAGGTCGATTACAACAATGTTTAGACCGGTAGTTTTGAGATTTTCGGACAAATAATAATAATATATATAGTATAAACTAGCAATGGCAGACCCTTAATATGGAAGTAAAGTTGAACCCAATGGTTGGTATACAACTTTGGCTTTTTAGTCCTGATGACTACATATATAATAATAATAGTATATGCCAAAGCAAAGTATCGACAAGGCATGGGGCATAATTTTTGTTTTGGCGAACCTTTAGATCTGGAAGCTCTATTATCATATTAATCTCAGTGCTCGGTTAGTCAGATGGCTCATCCTGTTGAGCTTATTAATTAGAGTGATAAGCCTCGAGCCTATGGTTTCATATCAACAACTTGAGACCAATTGGAATATATTTCTAACTACACCCATAGAATTTCTATGATCCATGGAGCATCATCGATATAAGTAGCAAGTCCTCTAGAATCGACTGTTTCAGGAAACTGACCCACGTTATGTTATTAGACTGTGGGAAATCCAATAATATTAGTTTAATATCTATAAAAATTTTTAAGTAAACTGACAAAGCTTTAAATAAATACATACATGATTGCTATCTGATTGGCCCTTCTGCATGGTCGGCCGCCCTCCTTCCCTGAGCTAGCTTACTAATATGATGGAAAAATCGATGGAGATGTTACTGGTAGAATAAATGCAGATTGGCTAAAGTGGAGAGGAGTCGACTATTTAAAAGAATCTGTCTTCTGAATGTTATTGTCTCCAATCTTCACATCGATTCCTTCACCACTGCTTCCATCAGATGCACACTTCATTTATTTAGTCTTAGCCCTACTTATGCAAAATCCTTTGGTCTCTAAGGCATGTCTCCAAATATTAAGCTTCTCATTTTTTCAATCTCTAGTCTCATCAGTCAACACAATATCATCGACGAATAACGTACACCAAGGTATCTCGTCCTGAATGTTATTAGCCAACTCGTCCATAATCAAAGTGAAAATAATGGACTCAAAACTGAATCTTCATGCAGACCGATGATGATGATGATGTCAAAATAGTCAGTCTTCCCTGACTGGATCCATACATAAGATGGAGTCATATCATACATATTCTTTCTACGATTAATGTATAGGACTTGCACTCATTTCTTCTCCAAAACTCTCCGCAATATCTCTCGTGAAACTAAATCATAAGGACTTCTACAAATCAGTAAAAATCATATGAAGGTTCTTTCTTTTAGCTATGTAAATCTCTAATGTTATCCTCAGTTATATGTGAGGTTATGCTACTATCGTTACGAAGCAATACGATAGTGGATACTTGCTTCACCGAGATTGCAAAGGGAAATCTTCGAACAAAAAGCCATGGGTCATTGTTTGACTTGATTGGGTTCCCATGTTAGAATCTTTGTGCACATTATGGTGTGTATTCTATTATCTTCTTCTATCTTTGTGGACAATCTATGTGATAAGAAAATTCTTTTAAAAATCAAAGGAAAATATTACAAAGTAGCCATGAGACCTGCTATGCTATATGGATCCGAATGTTGGCCTGCGAACAATAGTCATATGCAAAGAACGATAGTAGCAGAAATAAAAATGCTAAGGTGGATGCGTGATCATACATGATAAGGTCAGATTTAGAATAATGTGCGATCATAAGGAAAGTTGGTGTAGCTCTGCTAGAAGATAAGATGAGAGAAAACCGCTTAAGATGACATGGCCATCTGCAAAAGAGGTCGACTAATGCAAAAGTTAGAAGACGCGACATTTGAGATCCTAAGCCGACTAAGAGAGGGCGAGGAGACTCAAGAAGTGTTGGAATTTGTTTATCCGAAGGGATATTAGTTATGTGGATCTAAGCCCGAGAATGACCCAAGATAACTCCTTATAGAGGCGAAGAATCCATGTAGCCGACCCTACTTAATGTGGGAAAAGACTTTGTTGTTGTTGTTGTCCTTTAAATACACACTAAATCTAGACATTTAAGTTTCTATAAATATAGTATAACACACATTTACCTATAACACATATTTACCTAAATAAAAGAAAATCATATATAATTAAAATACAATATAGTTAAATCTTTATTAATGTAAAAAAACAAACTCAATAAAAATTGAGTTAAGTAAATATACTAACTGTAATATATATATATAAGGGATTATCTAATTTAAATTAATTATTACTGAAATTATTAGGCCAAATGTGCCCTTATTATCCCTTCATTCATTTCAATTCTTTTGGAATACAAATCAAGGCCTTCCTCTTAGCGGCCCATCTCCAGCCCATCACCAGGGGATGAACGGCCCTGATGGGCCAATGGACCCTTTTAAAAAAGAACGGCCCAAAAGACCTTTTTGAATATCCTTTTCTTATTCTTTTAGTCCAATCCGGACCTACTTCAGCTTCTATTTATTTATAATATACAAAATGCAAATTAAAATTTCATAGTTCATGCGTTTGCATTTTAGTCCTTCGTGGTTTTTCAAGTTCTAAGTCCAAATTATTTCTATATCTTCTTTACAACTTATCCTTTTATTTATATTAATTAAGTTGATTTTATTACAACTCCGATAGGCTTTGCTCATTACTTATAGGTCAATGTTAAATGGTTTTTATTTCACTTCATCCCCTATTTTTGTCTAAATTATAGTTTAGTTCCTACCATCGTATTTCAATTATTAAAAATGCCAAAAATTAGTAGATATACTTTTAAATATTTAGAACAATTTAGTTTCTACTACTCTCAGATTCGAAAATTGTCATTCAAAATCCCAATAAATCATGGAACTTTTGTGGTCTCAACTTGTCTACCACTTTTGTGTCATGTATGCATGTAATTTTAGTTTATTTAGGATTTTTGCACCAAGAACCCTGAAATATTGCTTAATTGCACCGTTTCCCCAATAATCTTTGTAGTCACATGCCATCCTTGTAAGTTATACCGCAACGTTATAATCTTACCAACTCTTAGACCACAACCCTTGAATAGGGGAATATATGTTAAATAGAGTATGATTACATCCCTAAAAGTTCGTTCAATTGCATAATGCTTTGCCATCATGTTCAATTGCAGATCGTGTAGCCGGAGCCGCTCGATCAAGATCGAGCGATTCATATGACATCCGGGTTTTGGTGACCCTATGCGCGTGTATCGCTCAAGCGGTTCGAGCAGTATAGAAGATCTCGTTCAGTACATCAGAGTATCCGCTCTATCTTGTCATGTCACCGTGTTTTAGAGAAAAAACATATAAAATATATACAAAATGGATGCATATAATATTAGAATACTATATTCATTAGCTTAGATATGTATGTATTGGATATATTACATATGATATGAAAATATTAAATGTATTTATTTTATAATGATTACAACAAATATGATGAAGTTAGATATAAATTTATGTTACGCGATACAGATATATATATATATATATATATGTGTGTGTGTCTGTGTTGTGTTTGTGAAACTGTTATGTAATACATCCATTATAATATATTTGCATATATATGGATGTCATAATTTGTATAAAATGACTGACATATTGTATATGGATATAATTATATCCATTTGCATCCATGTCACTCACATGTCACTTTTTTTTAAACCAAGAAAAAGGGGATACACTCAGTGGTGTTCACCCCAGTATATTAGAGAAAAAGAAGAGGGACGAAAGTACAAAAAGCTAGAAGGCCAAAAAAAGAGGCCAGAGAGCCTCCAGACAGTGAAAGAAAAACACACTCCAAGAAAACTAACTACCACTCCAGTCGTCCACCAAACCTGCAGCGCGAATCATCACGTTCTCCTTGTAAAAGCGTTGCGCCGAAAAAATGGCCCCATTTCGACCAAGCCAAATCGACCATAATCTTGCCACCGGAGTCAAGAGTCGCCTTCGATCCGTGTGTCTGTTCAGGAATAGCGAATCACAGAAGGCCACCGCATCACTAGCTCGCACCCAAGCCACAATCGGGTCCTCCCACAGCCCACGAACCACAGGGCACTCAAAGAAAGCATGGTCAAGGGATTCCACATCTGAACCGTACAGCTCACAGATATTAGAAACCGAATGTAACAATCTGGAGCAGCGGTCTCTTGTCAAAAGCCTCTTTCTACGGACCAGCCATAAAAAAAAGCAATGCGCAAAGGTAGACCCAATCGCCAGAACAGGCAGCAGTCTCTCACCAAGGAGTCAGAACGAGCATGCGGAGCCACAGATAGCACATCGTAGGCCTTACGCGTCGAGAAGCCACCGTCCCTCCAGACCGAGTGATCCCTTCCCTCAGAAGGCGTATCCGCACCACCAAGGACGTCCAGCAGGGCAAGAAAGTCAGCCATCCTCTGATCCAAGAAATTCGCCCCAAAACGAGGGCACCAACAATCACTCTCCCAGCAAGAAGCAACCGACGCATCCTTGTCCTCCGCCAACGCAAAAAGACGCGGGAACCGGACACAAAAAGGATCCCCCCCGACCAGTTGTCCTTCCAGAATAAGAACGAACGACCGTTCCCCAGCATAGGCTTAAAGCTTGCCCGATTTCTCAAGAACACATCCTGCACACCACGCCAGAAAGGAGAGCTAGCATTCACCAGCCCCAACCTCTCCTCCCCTGCCCATTCCGCCCCATGGAGCTCCCTCATAACATCGATAAAGAAGTTTCCATCCCTACCCCAAACCCTGCTCGCCCACTTAAGAAAAAAGGCGTCGTTGACAAGCTTCAACCGCCTCACGCCCAACCCCCCCTCCTGCTTCCCCCTAGACACCTCCTCCCATGCCACCAGGTGAACCCCTCTCCCCGACGCACCCGACTTCCCCCATAGAAACCTTCTCAAGCAAGACTCAAGCCTCCTACAAATCCCAGCCGGCAAACGATGAAGAGACAAAAAATGCACTGGGATAGCAGCAAGAACCGCCTTGAGAAGGACCAGCCTCCCTCCCTTCGAAAGAAGTGCTGTGCGCCACCCCGCCAGCCTTGCCTCCACCTTCTCAACGACCACACTCCAGTCCCTAAGTCTGGGACTCCCAATCACCAACGGGAGACCAAGGTAGTCAAGTGGTAGCTCACCCGGAGTAGAGCCCAGAATCCTCCCACAATCAAGCGCCAAATCCACCGTCATGCCAAAAGAAATAACCTTTGACTTGGCTCCATTAATGAGCAGCCATGAAATCTCGCAAAAAAGTTCAAGAGTCATCGACATGACATCGACCTCATCAGCACCTCCCTCTATGAAGCACAAGGTGTCATCAGCAAATTGAATCAGCGGCACAGACACGCCTCCCTTGGAGAAGCCCTTGGAAAGTCCAGCAGCAACAACCCGATCAACCATACGAGCCAAGACATCCGAAGCTATAACAAAGAGTAGGGGGGGCAGCAGGCAGCCCTGTCGCAACCCCCTTCTCAGCTGGATTAACCCCCCCTCCAACCCACCATTGACCAAAACCGAGAATGACACGGTAGTCACACAACGCCGCATCCAAGAAATCCACACCTCCGGAAACCCCCGCCTTCTGAGGACCGACCATAAGAAGCTCCAATCAATGCTATCATAGGCTTTGGCAAAATCAATTTTCCAAAGCACCCTCCCTGTCTTCCTAAAGAGCTCCAATCAACTTCCAATTCCGAAGCGACCGCAATACAATCAGAGATCTGTCTCCCCTGAATAAAAGCAGCCTGAACGGGAGAAACAATCGAGTCAAGAACCCAAGCAAGCCTCCGAGCCAGCACCTTGGCCATAATTAAGTAAATGGCGTTCGAAATCGATATGGGGCAGAAGTCCCCAATATCCTCTGCCGCACTCTTCTTGGGTATCAGAAGCAAAATGGCCCTGTTAAGCCGATCAAAGCCTGCATTCCCCTCGCAAAACTCCGCAACAACC
This sequence comes from Ottelia alismoides, assembly GCA_037367405.1. Classification (NCBI taxonomy): domain Eukaryota; kingdom Viridiplantae; phylum Streptophyta; class Magnoliopsida; order Alismatales; family Hydrocharitaceae; genus Ottelia; species Ottelia alismoides. Next base: position 85,374 of record JAZKJV010000662.1, read on the forward strand.
TCAAAAACTTCCTCGCCCACCGATTCACAGAAATCACGAAAGAAAGCCACGGAGAAGCCATCAGGCCTCGGGGACCCGTCGTCGTTAAGCTCCCACACAACCTCCTTAGTCTCCTCCAAAGAAAGCGGCCTAATAAGCATAGTGCAGTCCTCCTCCGATACCTGCGACACCCCCATCCCCAACCACCTCCAAGACCTCGGGGAGCGCCCCGTTATGACGCCGCTGAAGTGCTCCACAATAGCATGCCCCATCGCACTGTTCCCCACAAACCGCACCCCATCAACAGAGATAGAGTGCAGAGAATTGTTACGCTTCCTTCTGCTAGCCACACGGTGAAAGAAAGTCGTGTTTGCATCACCATCTTTGAGCCACTTCATCCTCGAATGCTGACGCCATTCGATAGATCTCTTCTTGTCCTCCTCTGCCACCCTCTTTTACGCACAAGACCGCTCACAAAGCTCATCCGCTGTCAGATCCCTATAATTTTCAACTGAATCGAGCCTCCTAATAACCGCCTCAACCTCAGATCTGACAGCCACCCGCGTCGCCCGCGACTCCTTCTTGAAAAGCACCAACCTCTTCCGCAACGATTCGAGCTTCTGACTTAATCTAAAAGCCGCAGACCCCATAAAGGAGGAGGACGCCCAAAGTTCAGACACAACATCCTTGAATCGCGGCTCCTGGATCCAACATCTTTCGTATCTAAACAGGCCTCGCAACAAGGGGGTCTCCCCAGAGTCCCAAAGAATTGGCGAATGATCTGAAAAAGGCATGGGCCTATGACGAGTCCGGAAATCGCTGCTTTAAAAAGTTGTTTTTATCTTCGTGTGTGAAAATAAAAATGTATCATTCGTTGTAGACGGCGTTCGGAAACGGTCAAGAAATAACCACAAAAATTATTCAAATTTTAATCAAGTGGTTTTTATGTTTATTTTACTTGGGCAAGTCCCAAGGTCGATCACAAGGAGGCAAAGGAACAACCTAGAAATATGTCTATCCAATTTCGTGTTCGGTTCTCGAGGCGGGCCTTTTTTTGGAATTTTTAATGCAAATAAAGGATGCAAAATGCACTTTTGGCCTATTTTAGGGACTAAAATGTAAACTTTGATCCAACAATGTCTAAAAAAATATGAAACTTGGCCGAGATGATATATATGACAAAATGCATGCACTATAATTTTTTTTGGAATTTTTGGATGCAAAATGAGTTTTTTTATGAATTTTTAAATACAAATAGAATGATTTTCAATATTTAAGTATAATAAATATTAAACCTACTTATTTTCAAGATATAAAATTATCTAAGATCTATCACTAGGTGATGGATCTCAAAAAAATCCTAAACCTCGAAAATGTGGGGTTTAATACTTATTAAAAATTAGATACTGAAATAGGCTTAATGATTTTTACAGGGCAATTTATGCATGCAAATGTAAATCTTTTTGGGCACAATGTTAATCAAAATAATCTCTACAATGTGTGTTTTTTCAGGGATTTTTAGAGCACTGGTTAATCACTAGCAAATTTAATAGCAAGAAATGGGTAAAATTCACAATTTTCCACAGAATAATTGATTATTAATTAACCATGAACCATAAAAATATCCACAATATACCAAAATGTAGAGAATTAAGTGAAGAACATCGCGCTGTTTTTAAAATGATAAAATAATGATAAAAAGAGGTTCGAAACAGAGGGGAAACACAAAGATATAAGTGCAATAAAATAAATGAAGTGAATAAAATGCAGGGGGACCTAATTTGAATTTACCAATAATGGAGGGGGCTCTGCGTAAATTTCTCAGAGGGTCACGTGCATAGCACGTGACCTCTGGGTGGACTTTTCTGCAGTATGAAGATCTTCCAGGGGTGTGGCTGCAAATGGCCCAGAGGGTCACGTGCACAACACGTGACCTCTGGGTGAATGGACTGAAGTGCAATAACGTGAAGATCCGGGAGCTGATTTGCAATTTACCCATAGGCACGTGCCACGTACGTGGCCTCTGGATGCTGATGCAGGCTGACGTTCTCCACGCACGTGCCTCGCACGTGCTGGGGCCTCGGCCAATCGGCCGGCCGAAGGCGAGGCGGAACGGGCGGGCCGGCCGAAGCGGAGGGGAGGCTGGCGGAGCTCTGGTGCGGTGCCGGAGGAGTTGGCTGGAGTCGATGAAGACGTTGGGGCTCGGGAGAAGATGACGATGACGCTGGGTGTTGTTGGAGATGGCGATCGGGGAAGATGGCGGAGATATCGTCGATGGCGTAGCATTGAAGTGCTAACTGGCGATGGAGATGAAGTCGATGTCGATTGGAGACGATGGCGGTGGCGGCTCTCCTGGAGGGTTGTCGATGACGATAGTGCAAGGCGGGGAGGAAGCTTGAAGGTGGAGTTGTTGGCGTTGGCGATGTCGTGGGCGGTCGACGAAGTGGAGACGAAGCTGTTGGAGACGAAGTCGGGGCGTAGTTGTCGTTGTTGGAGACGTAGGCTCGACGGCACGGAGGCCGGAGCAGTAGTAGGTCGTCTGGGGAGGGTCCCTCATCTGCAACGGCCACCAGCGGTGATCGGACCTCGCCGGAGAGGTTGGCCAGAGGTGCTGTCACCACCGCAGGCATGCAAATCGGCGGATGGTCTGGACTGAGGGTGACGAAGCTCTTTAAATAGGCCAGCGGTGATCGGACCTCGCCGGATAGGTTGGCGAGATTGGTGGTGGTTGGCCGTTAGCGGTGAAGGTGGAGATGACGAGGTCAAGGCGGAGCGGTCGGTTGCGAGGGTAGTGGAGGGTGTTGCGGGAATTTGGGGCAGCGGTTGGAAGGTGGAAGACGAGGGTGGGCCGTCCGATCGGCCGAGATCGGACGGCCGTGGAGGCGCCGCGTGGCATGGGGTGAGAGAGAGATGGCACGACACGTACGATGCACGTGCAGGCGCTTTTAATTTTTTTTAATAAAAACGAAAATTAAAAGAGCCAAAAACCGATGACACGTGGCGGCCTCTGGGGCTACCACGTGTCAACACCAGAAAAAACGAAAATAAAAGATTTGTAAAATAAAAAAGAAATAGTAAACGACCTCGGATCAAAAAAGTTCCTTCACAAAAAATGCTCGTCTTGACGAGGTCTACAACTTTCATGAAGACATCAAAGCCAAAATCGATCAAATGTAAAAAGTGAATTTTTGGGGTATCCCATGTACATAAAATACCTTGGTTTTTGGGTTTCTTAATTTTTTTGTCATTTTTAAACAAGATAAAAAATCTGGGAAAATATGGAAAAATCAAAGATAAATAAAAGACATCTAAATCTATTTTTTGGATTTTTATTAATAAAGAAAATAAGTAAATAAAATACAGATCAAAAACCGCGAAAATATACGATGTACAAAAGAGGCCCAAAACCCAACTTTCACATACGAGCTCCGATTCACTTGAACTTGGTCTTGTTTTGAAGGTAATTGAATGAGCATTAGTTCAAAAGTGAGTAGGATCCAATCAGACACTGGATGGGGAAGATATGCGGTTTTTAGTCCGGAAATCATAAAACTAGGGTTTGAGTTTTTGGTCCACTTAACAGGGTTAGTGATTTTTTATTTTTTATTTATTCTTGTTAGTGATATGCACACAATGGAGGTGGTTCTGGGTTATGCGGTGTTAGCATGAAGGAGTTAAAAATCCGGGAAATTAGGCTATTTACAGGTCAACTGTGGTTTGGATTTTTGGCTTCTTATTTTGTGCAAAAATTATGGATAAAATGTAACTCTTATGAAAACATGCATTATTGCTAATTATGCAAAATAGATGACGAAATGATGTTGATTTTGAGGGATTTGAGCTTAATAAATGAGACTTAGAGTGATGAATCCGAGATTCATCATCCCCCCTATACTTAAACCATGCTCGTCCCTGAGCATCAAAAAGAAATGCCATGAAGTGAAATGAGATTGGGTTCCATACTAAGACCATGAGCTGATGGTGAAAATGAAACTAAACTTGACCTTTGGATTATTAGTGTGGCGGAACTTCTGTGAGACTTAGAATTTTAAAATCAACATCCCTCAAGTTCTACACATCATTGTCACAGTTTCGGCTCAGAAGTCATCTTTGATCAATCCTCTTCCCAAAGTATACCCTATGAATATTGAATAACCGACTCATGTGTGTGAAGGGTTTTAGCTCTTCCCATCCAGAATGCCGGACTACCATACTCCTCTCCTCTCCAGTAACTCGTCCTCAGGGAGTCAGGTATTTCCTTCTAAGGTCTGTCGTGTTGTGTTCACAATCGAATGAGGGAGAGGATAGAAGAAAGAGAAAAGAACTGGAGGGTGGCCAGTGTAGTCACCTCTCATTGTGAAGATGACCAGTGTAGCCGAGTCCCCACCAAGATCTGCAGATTCTTGAAGCTTGGACCTTTTTGGTCAGATTTTTATTTGGTAGTTGCTTCTTTGTATTTGGAATTTTTGGTGGTTCTGCTTGGATCTTGTTGTGCCCCTACGGATATAGAATCTTTTTGTTCCGTACATTTTTTGGGGTCTTAGAAAAAATTATGCCCAGTCGTCCATCCCTTTTCCGAAGCTTTATTTCAACCCGTACTCCGGTCTTTAGATTTCCACGCTACCAGAAAAGAGACTCACACAATCTTCCAACATCCCGTCTGAGTTGAGCTAAGTGCAAAGTGCGAGAGTACAAATTAATTCCCTATTCCATAGTTGTACCCAGAATGAAGAGACCAGGTTAGACACTAAGAGTTAAACACTACACATTGTCATGTGGAACTCAAAGAATTAAGTCAAAGACCTGAAGCTTCTTAAAATCCTATTTCTCGGTGAAGTTCCTCTGAAAATTAGGTGGATTAAGGTCAAGTCCAGACCACTCTCGGTTTCTACTCATAACTCGATTCAGAACCCAATGACTTTTCACAGATGCAAATACATGCGGTGCTGGATGAAGTGCAGGTGTGTGAAATGCAGACACACACATTTTTTATTTTTTATTTTTATTTTATGCGGATTTTTTTATGCAGAAAATGGAATAAGAATCCCTTTTTTTCAAAAATTTTTGGACAAGTCAGTGTTAGTAGCAAAAACTTTTTTTTCAAGTTAGTACCCACCCCATAAATACATATAGACTTACGCGAAAGTACGATATATGGGTAAAATATATACGAAGTATATACATAGACCCCCCTATACTTAGCGAGTGTTGTGTCCTCAGAGCACAAGAAGCATAAAGAAGACATAGCTCGGGCTAAGCGTAAGAGAGTGAAAAAAGAAAAGAAAAATAAAGCAGTTAGGATATGTGAATGAGAAGAGTATAAACATGTGGGTGTCGGTTCCCCCTATACTTAGGCTCTGGTCAGCCTAAGTATAGAAGAAGGGTGGAAGTGACGTGAAGTGATCTGGAAAAAGAGAAGGATGATATGTACAGATGGCATCGGTCCCCCCCCCATACTTAGGCATTGGCCTAAGTAGAGGAAGAAGCTGTACAAGGAGGCCGATGTGGTCGGGAGGGAGGGTGAGAATGATCTGATAAATCTTCAATGTCCTTGCTCTGCGTGAAGTAGATGGACTCAACTTGAACTGTCTGCTCTTTGGGTGATTCTATATATGGCTTCAGCAATTGTTCGTTTACTGCGAATGGTTGTGCATCCTCTTTGAGTTCGGCAATATCCACGCTTCCATTGGTATGCACGTTGATGACAATGTAAGGACCCGTCCATTTTGATTTTAGTTTCCCATGGAAAATCTTCAATCGAGCATCAAACAACCATACTTTCTGCCCAAGGACAAAGGTTTTATATCGAATGTGTCTATCATGCCATCTTTTGACCTTGTCCTTATAAATCACACTGTTGTCGTATGCCCAATTTCGGATTTCAATTAGCTCATTCAGATTTAAATCTCGACATAATTTCCCAAGGTGACAACTCCAATTCAACTTTTTGATCGCTGACGAGTCGCTAAATACGATGATTAATACGAGCACGTTGTAGCACGTGTACTTAGCGATTCAGTCAGAACCGGGAGGAGATCTCTGTGAAGAGTGTCTCGACTTAATTTGTATCCCGGGCAAGTCCGAGGTCAAACTCAGGGAGGCAAAGGAAGAACTTGGGTTTAATTTAAAAACTTAGGTCTAAATTTCAGTGCGGATATTTTTTTTATTTTTTTAATGTAAAAAGAATGTCAAATACAAAATGCGGGTGAATGAAGTACCAAGAAATCACACAACTCAGCCAAATTAATTTTAATATCAAATTAATCCAATTCAGCTAAATTATATTTTTTTCTAGAATACTAATCTAGTGATGAATACAAAACATATTTTTTTAGAATTTTAGGGGTTAAAATGCAACAATTAAAAATGCACACTTTTTATGGTTTTTTTGCAATTTTTCACACAAACAGAAAGAAAAAATTATGAAAAATTCACTGAAATATAAGCATGATGCAAGGAAGCTACAGTAATTTTTTTGGATTTTTTTGACAAGTTATGAATTTTTTTATGGATTTTTTAGTGAAAATAGAGTGACAGTGAGTAAATAATTTCTAATAAATCCATAACGTCAAACTAATCAGAATGCGAATTATGCCAAAAAGATATTTTTATGTAGAATCCAGGAGATTTGAAATTTTGCAAAAAGGATATACGTGGATTTAATTAAAAATCAAACACTAAATTCACCCTACAAATTATTCCTGGCACAAGACAACTCCATTTTGGATGAAATTTGGAAAGTAAATTAAACACTCTTCAAGGCATCACATATAATTTTTATGGAATTTTGAGAGCAATCGTGTGCGAGATATAAATTTAAGTGCTCAAGGGTAAAATATGAAATATTTCAGTCGAACATTTTTAATTAATTAACAATGTCTCACAAAAATACAAATAAACTTTCAGATGGTAGACAATAAGCTGCTCAACACAATGCTATTTTTCTTTAAATAAAAGGATGCCAAAATAAGGTCCAAATTTGAGTACAAATACAGGGATATCCTTGCAAACTGTAAATGACTTAAACCACACAACAAAAGCACAGGGACTGTGTTGTAATTACATAAACTAAAAGGGAAAGATATGCAATATTTACAATAAAAAATGAGAGAGAAAAGACCTTCTTCCTTCTTCTTGCTGGGAACGGGTGAAGAAGAACCCAAATGGATGGACGGCGTCGCCGCCACTGGAGCGGCCGCGCGCGGTCGTGAGGAGGGTCGAGGAGCGGCGGAAGCATGCCGCGTGACGGGAGAGGGGGACGGCGACCTGGCGGTGGTGGATGTGGCTGATAGCGGGCGGCCAAGGAGGTGAGGGCCGGCGATGGCGCGGGACGGCGGGGGGCGGTGGTGTCCGGTCGGCGGTGCCGTGCGTGCGGCAGAGGGCTGGGGAGGCGCGGCGGAGGCGTGGCGGCTCACGCCGGTGGCTGGAGCAGCCGTGGAGATGGAGGAGGGGGCGGCGGCGGTGGGTGCTCCCACCGTTGCTGCTCGTTTTTTTAATTTTTTTTGAATTTTTTTATTTTCTTTTAACTGCTGTAATGTGTCTTTTTTTAATTTACATTTTTCAAATTTTTTTAATTTTGATTTCTCAAACAGGGAACAAACATGTATGCAAAAGGGGAAGATGATGAGTTGGTGGTGAAATGATGATGAACTAAACAAATGGAAAAAAAATGATGGTGTGATGGTGGTGGTGGAAGGGATGATATGTGGTGTGCTAAAAAAATAAGCAAAAATAACAAGATGATAAAATGAGAAGACAATTTACCTACGATGGAGACAATCGCCTATGACGTGCTCACAAGAGCACGATCTTCGCTCAAATCGCCGGCGTGCGATGAGCTCGAGCAGCGCGCGGTTGCGGCTGCGATGTTGGTCAAAAAGCCAACGGATCTCACTGGAGAGAGGGTCGTCGTCGCTCAATCGCGGTTGCGTCGCTGTCACCGATTCAACTATGGGAACTAGGCTCTCCTCACATAAAGATGGATCAAAGGTAAAAATGAGGAGAATGACATGTATATAAAGAGAATGGAATGAGAGGTTATTAAAGTGGTGGAGTTGAATGGGAGGTTGTATTATTAATGGAGTTGAATGGGAAGTTGGAAAAAATGGTGGAATAATGGAGTTGAATTGGTGGTTATTGTAGAGAATGTAAAATAAATAAATAAATAATATAAAATAAAGTAGGCTACTTTAATTACAATAGAATAAAAGAGAAGAAAATAAATAGTGGAGAATTTACAAAAGAAGACAAAACACCATGTACATTTTTTTTACTTTTCTAATATGTAATTTTTTGTCTTTTTAGTAAGAGATATTTACAACGGAAAAAATACAATAAAATACTACAATTAAAATACAACACAAGTATGATTTTTTGTATTTTTTAGTAATTAAAAAAGATAAAATAAAAAATGAAGAAAGAATGAATATATACATAATGTACAATGTACATCTAGTTCCCAAAACCCAACTTTTGCAAAAAAAAAATGAGCTTCGATTTTAATGAAACCACTTCCTTGGATAGATAATTTTCTAACTTGAACTTTAAAAGTGAGTTTGGTAAATTTGGAGTTCATACGGAGCGGGAATTTAGCTTGGAAGTTGGACTTTACGACTTTTTCTCTTTGGGATCTAGGAGCATTTATTTGAGGTGAAATTTGTTTTGTATTTTTGTATTTTTATATACATTTTTATAAACAAGTTAGAAAAATAATTAGGCAAAAAGGAGTTGAAATGAAAGTATAAAAAAATACTTGAAGTTTTGGGCTATTTACAAGTATAAAACTCCTTTATTGTTGCGGCTTTTTAGTGTTAATTTATTTTATACAATCTAATATACAATAATTAGTGTGTTTTATTTAAAAGAGTTATTTTGTTAATTTATGGATTTTATGGATATTTATTTGGGATTTTACTTGGGGATTTTGCTAAGATCAAGATATTAAGATGATGAATCGTGGATTCATCACCCCCTTATACTTAAACTTTGCTGGTCCTCGAGCAAATAAAGAATGAATAAATTGGGTTAACCCCTGACTGTGCATGTGAATACAAGACTTGATCCGTTCAAGAACTCTCGATTTTAGAAATCCTAAAATTCTAAGCTGAACCAAGCTCTAGTCAAAAGGTATCCAATTTCCCTAATCATTAGACTCTCTTTGTATACATATATAGTAGGGATATGACTTTAAGTGTTGACCGCAGTTACAAGAGTAGAGTCACAATATCACACAAGGTTCCAGTCCAAGAGACTCTCCTAAGGACCCGATCCTCAACACTAGGGAGTAAACCATTTCTTGCAACCAATCCACCGTCTCTTTAGTTGTCAGACTTAAAAGTGTAGATGGAAGGCCAGTTGATGGAGGGCATAGAATTGTGTCATTTCTTCTGTCCCTCTCATTGGAACAAGGATCCTCTCAAGTGCCTTATTACGCAACGCATATTTTTGGTGTTGATCAGTGCGTCCGTCAAGAGAAGTTGGAGCCGTCTGCACTTGTTTTCCTGGGAGTACACTGGGATGTGCCTTTTTTTGAGTACCTATCGTACCTTCTACACCCAGACTTGTAGCATTTACGATGCATAGCCCTTTTTTGGTGCAAGCCCGACTCCTGGTCCTAATAGCGGTGGTCCAAGTGGACACTTTGAAATGGTTGGGAGCGCTCGCCTTTGGTGGAAGCTCTTTTGATAATTGACTTTGTGGAATGAGAGCTTTTCTTTGACATTTCATTGCTTTGTAGTATTTTTGGCTAGCTCCACTGCTTTTACCAAGAGTTGGCGCACACTGATCAACATTTTTTATTTTATCACACCCTGGCACATAGGTAAATGTCAAGAGATAGTACAAGAACCATGTTCTCATACTGGCTAAATGTGCTGACACTCAGGTTTCATGAAGCCTTCATTGATTTTATCCCATCCTCGAGCATCATTAAATCAAGTCCAAACTCAAATCCCTCATCCCAGTTCCTTAAGTGAAATTTCAACTCATCTCATCATAACTGCAGTCGTGTACGTGAGGTGCTGATCATATTCTTAAGGTATGGACTAAGCATGCAATATAGCACACAAATCTTTCAAACTAGGGAAATGTGAATAATTAAGTCAAGGACCCTAATGACTAAGGCTGGTTAACTCAAAATCTCAAGACCTCATAAACCAAGTGTTCTTGAACATCACTAGTCTTGTGTGAAAGTGAATGGTGTCAGGGATTAAACCAACTTATTAGTTAGTTTTTTTAGTTAGTTTTTTATGATGATTGATTCTTTTTTAAAAGTTTTAGAAAAAGTTTTTTTTTCAAAAAGTTTTTTTGACAAACAAAGGTAAAGAAGTTTTTTTTAAAGAGGATTTTTTTTAAAGTTTTTTTAGCAAATAAGGAAAAAGAGTTTTTTTAGGAAAAAGTTTTTTTTGTTAATTTGTTTTGTTTTTTTACCCACCCCATAATTATTGTATAATATATACAAAAATACGTGAAAGTACGAGCTATGGGTAAAGTATATATGTAATATATACACGCCCCCTATACTTAGCATGTGCTATGTCCTCATAGCACAAGAAGCGAGAAAAAGACATAGCTCGTGCTAAGCGTAGGATGGCTAAAATAATAAATAGTATAGAAGTCAATCTGCCCCCCTATACTTAGGCTCTGGAAAGCTTAAGTGTAGAAGAAGAGCAAAAATGGGGCGGACGAGGTCAAAAGGAGAAATGATGAGTAAATACACATGGCGGGCATCGTCAGTATGGATATTCTTCTGAGTCTACGGAGGACCTTGCATCTCCGGTTGTGGCGGATACCACTCCATCTTCTATTCCACAATCTTTAGTAGATAGTCTAGATTTTGAGTCCATGTTGCATCAAAAAGATTCTTGTATGAAGAACTCTGTTTCTGTTAATGCAAAGAATGATCTTTCAGTTCATGATTCAGACTCTTCATCCTCTGTTTCCCTAGCTTCAATCCCTTTCCCCCGTGCTCTTACGGCAGGAAAGCGCATCAAAAAGATTTAGAAAGATGACCCCGATATGACACGGTTTTGTAAAGAAAACATCACAGTTAAGGTGCCATTTGATGAATATGTGGCTAACCATCCTGCATTCCAAAAATACCTTAAGGTGAGATGCACACCTACAAGGGTTAGCAGGAAGAAAGATAACCGAAATATAAAGACACGTGTCTTATCAGTAGTCACAACCTATTGTCTCAAGAATCAGACTTTGCCAAAGAAAAAGAGAGACATGGGTGCTCACTATGTGGAGAGTCGTATTGACGACATTGCGTTTGCACGCACACTCTTAGATAATGGTTCTTCGATCAACTTACTTCCCTTAGTATTATATCAGAAATTGGAGTTGGGACCACTTCGCAAATCTAGAGCTTTACTCCAATTCGCAGATCGTTCAGTGAAGAGACCTAAGGGAGAAGTGAAGAACGTCGTTATCTCGATTGAGGGGCAGAACTATCAGGTGGACTTCACAGTCTTGGACATGGAGACCCCCAATCATTGGAGAGAATCCCATATCATTCTCGGGCGACCCTTCCTTAGGACTGCAGGCGCAGCTTTCGATTACGGTACGGGAATGATGAAGTTCCGTTCTCCAGGTGGAGAAGTGAACCTTGAGATGAAGCAAACCAAGTGTCAGCGACCTGATTCAGAGAGTAGTACAGAGTACTCATCTTCAGAGGCAGATTGCAGTATGATTAGCACAGTTGGGATTTGGGGACAGATTCCTTTAGGACAGAGTGAGACCCTTTCATCTGGAGAGGATATAGTGCATGATGCAGTTTGCCAGGTGTTGTCTGATCTTGCTAGAGATGCATCAACCTATTCTCTTGATGACTTAGAGATCCATCCGAATCTGTCAGTTCCATCCTCTTCAGAACAATCATGGGACATAGATGACGAGTCGGACGTGGCTTTTGCCGATTGTTTGGATATTTTTGACGATCCGACTCCCGATACTTCTGATTTGGTGGAGAGTCCTACACAGTTGAGCCCACCTTCATGCAGCACGGAATCGGATTCAGATTCAGTTCAGCCAGACTTGATCGATGATACCACTTTTCCAGAATTGAAATCACCACCTCCTACACTCAAGTATGCCTTTCTTGCGGGACCCAAAGAGAGATATCCTGTCATCATTAGCTCAGACTTGATTTTAGAACAGGAGTCTAGGTTGTTAGAAGTCTTAGAGAAGAACCGCAAAGCAACAGGCTGGACAGTGTCGGATCTCGTGGGGATCAACCCCGCTCTCTGCTTGCACCACATTTTTACCGAGGATAATGTGAGACCTTCCCGTGAGTTCCAGAGGAGACTTAACCCCAATCTACGGGAAGTAGTGAAGAAAGAAATTGAGAAATGGTGCAAAGCAGGGTTTATATACCCTATTTCTGACTCCAAGTGGGTGGCCCCACTTCATGTTGTCCTGAAGAAGTCGGGAATTCAGATGGTCACCAACGAGGAGGGGGTAGAGATCGCGATACGAGTACCCACGTCGTGGCACGTCTGTGTTGACTACGGCGCCTGAATGCTGCGACCAAGAAAGACCACTTTCCCTTGCCTTTTATTAATCAGATCTTGGAGAGACTAGCAGGGAAAGAGTTCTTTTGTTTTCTTGACGGGTACTCAGGCTACAACCAGGTGGCTATAGCCCCTGAGGACCAGGAAAAGACCACATTCACATGTCCATTCGGTACTTATACTTTCAGGCGCATGCCATTCGGGCTCTGCAATGCCCCGGGCACATTTCAGCGGTGCATGATAGCCATATTTGCCGAGATGGTGGGAGATTTCCTGGAAGTATTCATGGATGACTTCTCGGTCCATGGTGATTCTTTTGATACATGTTTAGCGCACTTAGACCGAGTCCTCACGAGGTATAGAGAGGTGAATCTGGTACTCTCCTGGGAGAAGAGTCACTTTATGGTGACGGAGGGTATCGTGTTGGGGCATGTCATCTCCAAAAGGGGAATGGAGGTTGACCCTGCCAAGGTGGAGGTGATCAAGAAACTCGATCCACCTACCAACGTGAAGTCAGTGCGGTCATTCTTAGGGCATGTTGGATTCTATAGGAGATTCATTCAGGATTTTTCAAAGATCGCCTGCCCACTGACTGAGCTTTTAGGGAAAGACAGAGTTTGTTGTAGATCACAGGTGTCTGGAGGCCTTTGAGCTCTTGAAGAGGAAGATTTGTGCCTCGCCTATCCTACAAGCTTCTGACTGGTCTCTCCCCTTTGAGATCATGACCGATGCTTCATATTTTGCTATAGGAGCTGTGTTAGGACAACGAAGAGAGGGGATTCCGTTTGCGATTCACTATGCGAGCAAAGTATTAGATCCTACACAGAAAAATTATACAATGACTGAAAAGGAAATGCTCACAGTAGTATGGGCCCTCGAGAAGTTCAGATCATATATTTTAGGCTCTAAGGTGACAATTTATACTGATCACACAGTTATTCGATATTCAATGGAAAAGAAGGACGCGAAGGCGCGTCTTCTTAGGTGGATTTTACTCCTCCAGGAATTTGATTTGGAGATTAAAGATAAACCTGGAGTGAAGAATGTTGCGGCTGATCACCTTTCTCGGATTGAACTTAAGGATTCTCCTGATCATGAGCGGATTAGAGAGACCTTCCCAGATGAGTCAATTTGTGTTATTGACTCACTCCCGTGGTATGCCAACATGGTAAACTATCTTGTCTCCAAGCAGGTTCCCCATGATTGGACTAGGAGCAGAATTGATCGACTGAAGTCGGATTCGAGGAGATACCACTGGGACGATCCTTTCCTTTTCTTTGAAGGACCGTATTGTGTTTGGAGAAGGTGTATTCCTCAGGAGGAATACCAGAGTGTCCTCACATATTGTCATTCACTTGAGGCTGGAGGACACCATTCGGGAAAGAGAACCGCTCATAAAGTACTTCAATGTGGATTGTATTGGCCGACCTTGTTTAGAGATGCCATTGATTTTGTACGGTCGTGCCCAATCTGTCAAAGGATGGGAGGGACAGTTGGACAGAGAGATGAGATGCCCATGCAACCGATGATTATTTGTGATGTTTTTGATGCAGGGGGCATAGATTTTATGGGTCCCTTTCCCAACAGCCAAGGACATGAGTACATATTGTTGGCGGTTGATTATTTATCCAGGTGGGTGGAGGCTATCCCAACCCGAACCGCAGACAGCAAGACTGTCTGTAAGTTTGTGAGAGACCATATTATTGCTAGGTTCGGGGTGCTAAAAGTTTTGATATCCGATGGGGGTAGCCACTTTGTGAACCGGGATATGAGATCTTTAGCTAAGGACTATGGATTTGAGCATAGAGTTACCAGTCCTTACCACCCACAGTCCAACGGCATGGGAGAGGTTTCGAACAGAGAGGTGAAGAGTATTTTGCAGAAATTGGTTCGTCCCGATAGGAAGAACTGGTCTCAGCTCTTGGACCAAGTTCTATGGGCCTATAGGACAACCTACAAGACACCATTGGGTACTTCACCATTTAGAATGATCTATGGCAAGCCATGCCATTTCCCCGCAGAATTGATTCATAAATCCGAATGGGCAATTAAGAAGATTAATTGGAGTTGTCACCTAGGGAAGCTTTGCCGAGACTTGAACTTAAACGAGCTCGTGGAAATCCGAAACAGGGCTTATGACAACAGTTTGATTTATAAGGACAAAGTAAAGAGATGGCATGATCAGCACATTAGGTGCAAAGACTTTGTCCCTAGGCAAAAAGTATGGTTGTTCAATGCCAAGTTGAAAATGTTCCATGGGAAGCTCAAATCTACTCCGTGAAGAGTGCCTCGGCTTAATTTATATCCCGGGCAAGTCCATGGTCGAACTCAGGGAGGCAAAGGGACAACTTGGGTTAATTTAAAAACTTAGGTCTAAATTTCAGTGGGGATATTTTTTATATTTTTTTAATGCAAAAAGAATGTCAAATACAAAATACGGGTGAATTAAGTACCAAGAAATCACACAACTTAGCCAAATTAATTTTAATGTCAAATTAATCCAATTCAGTGAAATTATATTTTTTTCTACAATACTAATCCAGTGATGAATACAAAACACATTTTTTTAGAATTTTAGGGGTTAAAATGCAACAACTAAAAATGCACACTTTTTATGGGTTTTTTTCATAATTTTTCACACAAACAGAAAGCAAAAATTATGAAAAATTTACTGAAATATAAGCATGATGCAAGGAAGATACAGTAATTTTTTTGGAATTTTTTGACAAGTTATGAATTTTTTATGGATTTTTTAGTGAAAATAGAGTGACTGTGAGTAAATAATTTCTAATAAATCCACAATGTCAAATTAATCAGAATGCGAATTATCCCAAAAAGATATTTTTATGTAGAATCCAGGAGATTTTGAAATTTTGCAAAAAGGATATATGTGGATTTAATTAAAAATCAAACACTAAATTCACTCTACAAATTATTCCAGGCACAAGACAACTCCATTTTGGATGAGGATTGGATACTAAATTAAACACTCTTCAAGGCATCACATATAATTTTTGTGGAATTTTGAGAGCAACCGTGTGAGATATAAATTTAAGTGCTCAAAAAGGGTAAAATATGAAATATTTCAGTTGAACATTTTTAATTAATTAACAATATCTCACAAAAATACAAATAAATTTTCAGATGGTAGACAATAAGCTGCTCAACACAATGCTATTTTTCTTTAAATAAAAGGATGCCAAAACAAGGTCCAAATTTGAGTACAAACACAGGGATATCCTTGCAAACTGTAAATGACTTAAACCACACAACAAAAGCACAGGTACTGTGTTGTAATTACATAAACTAAAAGGGAAAGATATGCAATATTTACAATAAAAAAATGAGAGAGAAAAGACCTTCTTCCTTCTTCTTGCTGGGCACGGGTGAAGAAGAACCCAAATGGATGGATGGTGTCGCCGCCGCTGGCGCAGCCGCGCGCGGCCGTGAGGAGGGATGAGGAGCGGCGGAAGCACGCCGCGTGACGGGAGAGGGGGACGGTGACCTGGCGGTGGTGGCTGTGGCTGATAGCGGACGACCAAGGAGGTGAGGGCCGGCAATGGCGCGGGACGGCGGGGGGAGGTGGTGTCCGGTCGGCGGCGCTGCGCGTGCAGCAGAGGGCTGGGGAGGCACGGCAGAGGCGTGGCGGCTCACACCGGTGGCTGGAGAAGCCGTGGAGATGGAGGAGGGGGCGACGGCAGTGGGTGCTCCCACTGCCGCTGCTCGTTTTTTTTAATTTTTTTTAATTTTTTTATTTTCTTTTAACTGCTGTAATGTGTCTTTTTTTAATTTACATTTTTCAATTTTTTTTTAATTTTGATTTCTCAAACAGGGAACAAACATGTATGCAAAAGGGGAATATGATGAGTTGGTGGTGAAATGATGATGAACTAAACAAATGGAAAAAAAATGATGGTGTGATGGTGGTGGTGGAAGGGATGATATGTGGTGTGCTAAAAAAATATGCAAAAATAACAAGATGATAAAATGAGAAGACAATTTACCTACGATGGAGACAATCGCCTATGATGTGCTCACGAGAGCACGGTCTTCGCTCAAATTGCTGGCGTGCGATGAGCTTGAGTAGCACGCGGTTGCGGCTGTGATGTTGGCCAAAAAGCTAACGGATCTCACCGGAGAGAGGGTCGTCGTCGCTCGACCGCGGTTGCGTCGCTGTCACCGATTCAACTATGGGAACTAGGCTCTCCTCACATAAAGATGGATCAAAGGTAAAAATGAGGAGAATGACATGTATATAAAGAGAATGGAATGAGAGGTTATTAAAGTGGTGGAGTTGAATGGGAGGTTGTATTATTAATGGAGTTGAATGGGAAGTTGGAAAAAATGGTGGAATAATGGAGTTGAATTGGTGGTTATTGTAGAGAATGTAAAATAAATAAATAAATAAATATTATAAAATAAAGTAGGCTACTTTAATTACAATAGAATAAAAGAGAAGAAAATAAATAGTGGAGAATTTACAAAAGAAGACAAAACACCATGTACATTTTTTTTACTTTTCTAATATGTAATTGTTTGTCTTTTTAATAAGAGATATTTACAACGGAAAAAATACAATAAAATACTACAATTAAAATACAACACACGTATGATTTTTTGTATTTTTTAGTCATTAAGAAAGATAAAATAAAAAATGATGAAAGAATGAATATATACATAATGTACAATGTACATCTAGTTCCCAAAACCCAACTTTTGCAAATGAGCTCCGATTTTAATGAAACCACTTCCGTTGGATAGTAATTTTCTAACTTGAACTTTAAAAGTGAGTTTGGTGAATTTGGAGTTCATACGGAGTGGGAATTTAGCTTGGAAGTTGGACTTTACGGCTTTTTCTCTTTGGGATCTAGGAGCATTTATTTGAGTTGAAATTTGTTTTGTATTTTTGTATTTTTATATACATTTTTATAAACAAGTTAGAGAAATAATTAGGCAAAAAGGAGTTGAAATGAAATTATAAAAAATACATGAAGTTTTGGGCTATTTACAAGTATAAAACTCCTTTATTGTTGCGGGTTTTTAGTGTTAATTTATTTTATACAATCTAATATACAATAATTAGTGTGTTTTATTTACAAGAGTTATTTTGTTAATTTATGGATTTTATGGATATTTATTTGAGATTTTACTTGGGGATTTTGCTAAGATCAAGATATTAAGATGATGAATCGTGGATTCATCAATCGCCCATTCTGATTTGTGAATCAATTCTGCAGGAAGGTGGCATGGCTTGCCATAGATCATCCTAACGGGTGAAGTACCGAGTGGAGTCTTATAGGCTGTCCTATAGGCCCATAGAACTTGGTCCAACAGTTTCGACCAATTCTTCCTATCAGGACGAACCAACTTCTGAAGACTACCCTTCACCTCTCTATTAGAAACCTCTGCCATGCCATTAGATTGTGGATGATATGGGTTGGCTATTCTATGCTCAAATTTGTACTCCTTAGCCAAAGATCTCATCTCCCTGTTCACGAAGTGGCTACCTCCATCAGAAATCAACACTTTTGGTGACCCGAACCTCGCAATGATATTATCCTTGATAAACTTACAGATGATTTTTCTATCTGCGGTTCGGGTTGGAATAGCCTCTACCCATCTTGATAGATAGTCAACCACTAACAAGATGTACTCAAATCCATTGCTGTTGGGAAAGTGATGAATCTCGTATTCATCATGCTAAAATTGGTCATTTAGGCTCTGTCCCCCATCATCTACTTGTAATTAATCATTAATAGAACATTATTAACCATCATGCATGTCTAAATAATATATGCATTTCATCATGCATAAATTGTTAAAATCCCCAGTGTAAATTAGCCCAAAAAGCCGCTAACTTCTCACATTTTTAGTTAATTCATCCTAACTCCGATTGACCCAAAACTACCTCCATTGTGTAGATATTAATAACCTTATAAAATAAAAAATACAAAAAATTACTAACCCCAATAAGTGTCAAATAATCCCAAAGTCAAATTTCACATCTGACAGACTAAAATGAGCATATCTTCCACATACAGTGTCCGATTTTGGTCTACTCACTTTTAAAGTACTCCATTTTCAAATACCTTCAAAACAAGACCAATTTCATAAAATTCGGAGCTCATATGTGAAAGTTGGGTTTTGGGCCTCTTTTGCGCATTTTAACTTTTTGCCAATTTTGACCTGAGTTTTTATGTGCATAATTAACTCTTTTAATTTTATTTCTTTTTCATTTGTGTTCTTTAATGAAAGTTTTATTAAGCGATATGAAAATCCAAATCCAGATCAAAACCGAAATCAAAGAAACTGACCAAGTCCAAGCATCTGTTGTAAGTCTGTACAAAATTTGTGTGTTTCTTACTTCTATTTTATTTTCCCATTTTCTTATCCACTAAAAATCCAAAAAAAGTATATTAATGTGTAATTAATTTTCTTATATTTTATCGTATTTTTTCTAGATTTTCTATCCTCTCTAAAACCACCAAAAAAATACAAAACCCCCAAAACTCGGTTTTCTATACACATGGAGAACCGCCAAAAATACCACTTCACACAGGTGACCTCTTTTGCTCCCGGACCCTTCATGAAAGTTGTAGATCTCGACGAGACGAACAACTTTTGTGAAGGAAATTTTTGATCCGAGCTCATCTTCTATATCTTTTACCCACTCTAAAATTTGAAAATTTTTTGGTGCCACGTGGCAGCCCCTGGGCGTGCCACGTGGCACCCCACCTGCTGCTGTTTTCTCTCTCCAGCCACCCCCTCTCCCCAGGTTACGTGCTGCGCACGTGACCATCTTCTACCTCCAGCCGTTGCAAAACCCCTCCTGCCGTTTCTCCTTCTTCTCCATAACCGCCGCCGACCTCCTCCTTGTAACGCCCCCACCACCTCCAGGCATTACAAGGCTGCTATCCCTCATGCCTATAAGAACGCCTCCTCGCCAGCAGCTCCGATCATCCGCCCTACTTCCAGCTTGGCCGGTGACAGCAGCAACCACCTTGAGGCGTGATCCAAGGCATGTGCCTTGTGCAGCTTCTTCGTCGAAGCTTCCCTCTGCTCTGGTCGAGTGACCGTCGAAGCAACTCCCACCATCCCAGGTAAATCCCCCTCAGTTGACCTTTCGCGTCCATCGCCGGCCTCGCACAGGCCGTGGTCCTTCTTCCATCGCCGCGCACATCCCCTCCACACCCCAGTCCCCCTCCCCGTGTGTTTTGGCTAATCACTTGCAGGAACCACGCTCGCCAGCCGAGCGCCTCCATCCGCCGCCACCTCCCTCGAGCGTGTATCACATGGGAGCTGCCCCGGCAAGGGCCCGCTGCTGCTCCAAGCGCCGCCTGCGCGGTGGCATCGAGTCATCACCTCCGCTAGCGAGCCGCCACCGCCTCCGCGCGCGGAGGAGCCTCCCCTACGTACAAGGCTAGCACCGCCCGCGACTCCTCCGCCTTCCGCCGATCTTCAACCGCCCGCGCCTCCAACTCAGGTCCAGCATCTCGCCGCACACCCCAGTCGACCGACAGCCCCTTGGCTGCTCCGCCCGCGTGCCTCCTGCGCGTCCGCCTGCCTCGGAGGTGCACCTCCAGCCTCGCAGCCGCTCGCCTCCGCGCGAGCACCGCCTCGCCGCACCGTCTCCGCCAACGCTCTTCCTCCTTCCGCACCTCACGCCGTGTGTCGGCCGAGGTGCGGCTTCGCCGCCTCCGCCTCGGGGAGCCGCCTCGCCTTCGCCGCCCCCGCGGCACCTCTGCCTCGCGCGGCGCCTGCGCCGCCCGACCTCGCAATGCACAGTTGCCGTCGGATCGGGCAAGCTGCCCTTGATCCGACGGCCCACGTGCTGCCACGTCAGCAACCCCACACCACCAGGCTCGGCATCCCCGAGCCGTGCCACCCCAAGCCTCCAGTCACCGCCGAACCTAAGCTTCCTCCCCGAGCCTGCCCATGCACGTGCGACGCACGTGCTTTGGGGGTAATTTGCAGCCATACCCCTGGCACTTTCAGAAATTACAAGAATACCCCCGCCTGGGGTAAATTATGCAGGGACTCCTCCGACTTTTTAAAATTACAGATAAGCCCCTCCAAGGACCTTTTTGAAAAGCAAACTTTATTTTAATTACATTTTAGTCCCTGAGACTTCATTTTGTCATATCTTTGTCATACGGACTCCGATTTTAGCGTATAATATGTCATTTTGAAGCTAATTTCATGCTCTATAATTTAGCTTAGCTTGTGATCAGATCTGAGGGTGTTTACTGATTAATATCATTTGTGGACAATTGATGACATATGTAGGCTAATTTTTGACATATTGATGCTCGGGAATTTAACGATATCTTATGCAGGAGTTCGGATGGGGATTTTAATCTGATTAAATCTTAGTTAATTATTCTTAATTTCTCTGGGGATTAATTTAGATCGACTCCTCCCAGAATATTGGTAGCTATTCGAGGACTTGAATCAGAGGCATTTGAAGACTGGATATTCTGCTTCAAAATTTTTATGAGCATAAATTTATTAACTTGAAGCATTACGTCAGTTCCATTTTGATTTGTAATTACTTTCATGAAACTATTGATCATATTTTTGAAGGAATTAACACGTTTCAATTCACAGATCCTGGGCTTAATAGTCTCTGTTATTTTCTTCGCATCGCTTCTCCATCATTGCATTGTATATATTTTTCAACACAGAAATTAATCGACCATTGATTGATCATTTAATTTGACTTAAGACCACGCAACTAAAAATCACCGTTCCCTGTGTTCGACCTTGGTAAACTTGCCAAGTAAAATATTCCACAACATTCAAAGATTGTGGTTTTTGATCGACCGAAATTCGCCTCCTATAATACAATTTCACATTTTTAAAGAGGTGAATTTCACGCTCATCAAATGGCGTCGTTGCCGGGGAACAGCGAATTTTTAGGGTTTTAATTCATTTTTTGTGATTAATTTTCATAAGATTAATTTTTGTATGTTTTTTTCTCTTTTGCATTTTATTTTGCATGTCTCTCTTACTTCTGCTACTAACCGCAAATTATCTCTTCGTAGACTTCTGGGAGCTGGATTTTGAAATTAAATCAAAGATCTGCGAGGAAGACTGAATTTTAATTTTGTGAGAGAGAGCTAGGATAGATTTAAATTTTTGCATTATTCTCAGGGTCCCTCTCTTCGAACCCTTGTAATAATTAAGACTGAACATTCCTGTGGTGTGTCGGGTCTGTTTCAACCCCTTCTATGTGGTTGGGACCCGACTTGAGTGGCGTAGGACTTAGGCACATATACGCTTGCTTGTTTATCATTGATTGTGCTCGTAATCTTTAGGCCACACTTTTCACTAATTAAACGCACTGTAGATCGTTCAACATTAGCCAAAAATTTCAATCAATTCTTCCCGCTAATAGAACTATCCGTTTAGGGCATTTTCCATCTGTGCATACCATTTAGTGTAAATTTAAATTCCTTGTCTTGCATCCCGCATGAAGAACGCGAGAATTCACTGTAAGTCCTTCTCTTAAGCATGCATCATTGATTTACGCTTGCATTGGCTTTTTCGATTCTCCCTCCTCGAGTTTTACAACTTAGGAACTAATAGAATTGGGAATGCTCGTTAGGCGTGAATTTTTGTGCTCACATAAACTACAGTGATAACCTTAATCTAAAATTGTGACTGCTAATCAAGGTGACTGTAAATAAACTGACCTAATTAACTTTCGTTTGGTGGAGAGAAACCCACTCATTGTTTGTGTAAGGACAAGATCGCACACCTTAGGGCAGAGCCAAAAATCGAAATACTTCATTCAGACTACTGATTTTAAAAACAATTAGCTACTTTTCAGTGAGGGTCTTGGGTAGCCGTTTACGGTCCGACTTCCCTTAGCAGAGTAGGTGGTTTAGAGGACACCGCGGAAGGCACCGTCCTCAAGTAACACGGGTAGCCGTTTAAACGGTCCGCACTTACACCTATACTGACTGAAAGTGGGTGCAACTAGTTGTATGAACTCGGGACAGTCTTTATGAAATATTTCGGCACCTAACAACTATGCTTAATTTGCAAGATTGTCTTGTCATTAAATTAAAATTGAAAAGATAAGCGGCCGAACCCTGACGTGCCTTCATCTGTGTTGAGTAGTGAACCTGAAAATTGGCTTGTGTTTGCTTTGTGTCTGCTTCCTCGTAAGGACTCTCTCCATCCTCCTTGTCTTAGCATCTTGTTCTCCTTCGCTAAGGAATCTCTTATCCTTAGCAAAAATCTCATTCAATTCCGGCACTTAACACTGAACTCTTCCTTTCTGAAGGTGAATCACAATGCCTCCAAAGAAGAACCTTGCTGACGATGAGAACGACAATGACCCCATTCGGGCACTCTTGGCTAGGATAATTGCTGCCGAACAACACAATGAATTGCTTAGGGAACAAATAGAAATAATGCAACAAGGTGAGGATGCTATGGAAGACACGTATCTCTCGGAATTAGATGAAGACTATAATTGGTTGAGACATGTCCCCCCTGAGGATGCGTTCGAACACAAACCGCATTTCCTTGCACTGTTGCCAAAATTCGGAGGAAATAATCATGAAGAACCATATATCTTCCTCCGTGACTTTGAGTTAGTCTACGCTAACCTCTGCCACCCTAGGGTTAGCCAGGACTACATAAGGTTGAGACCTGTCCCCTTCACCTTGACTGATAAGGCAGCTTACTGGCTGAAAAATCTAGGGGAAATAGTCACTACATGGGCCACATTTAAGACTCTGTTTTTAAAGAAATTCTACCCAGTTAGTAGAATTAATCAAATGAGGATCAAGCTCACAAGTTTTACCCAACACCCGAGCGAACCATTTCATGAAACCTGAGAAAGATTCACAGACTTAGTACAGAAATGCCCAGGACACGGGATAAGTAAAATGATGCTGGTCCAAAGTCTTGTGAGCGGGCTGAATCCTGAGACTCAAGGGTTGGTTAGTGCATCCTGCAGAGGAAGCTACATGGGGCGCCACGAGGACACCGTCTACAAGGTGTTCGAAAGACTTGCTGAATCTAGCCATGCACAAACCACTAGCCGGGCTTACATAGCCGACTCCAAAAAGATTGTGAATAATCTGACAACCGACCACAATGTTGATATGGGAATAATAGCTGATAAGCTAACTATGGTTGAGCAGATTTATAAAAAGGTGGATGAGATCCATAAATCATCTGATATGGAGAAATTAGCTAAATTGCCTAAACAAATGGAGGAATTGGCTGACAGGGTATCAAAGATTGCACCCCCTGCACCCATACACCAAATTCACTACATTCAAGGTCAAGGGGTAGGGCAACATAGCCATTGGGGTGGAGACCAAGTCTTGTCCTCTCAAACTGATGAAACCTCCGCTCAGACTGATTTTGAGGAACCTCCACAGGTCATGGAGATAAACAGAGTCTGGTATAATTTGGAACCGGTCAATCGCTCAGGCCAAAACTCTACTCCAAACCCTCGTCCACCGCAAGCCCAGCCCACCTACCAGCCTCAACTGCAGCAGAGGCAGCAATATCGCATGGGTTATCAGAACCCGCAACCTCAGCCACAGCAGAACCAACACCAAAGCCAACAAGGCTAGTATCAACGACCTCAGGCCAGGCTGGTCCAAGGGTCCTCCTCTTCTGCTATCTCTCCAGAACTCCAGCGAGTGCTGGATGAGCTTCATGATATGAGAGTCGACATAAATCGACTCTCTCGTTGGAGAGATGAGGTGACTGCACCCCAGACCGTGATTCCAGCCCAAGTCTAGGCTAACCCAAATAGCCTTGGACACAATCAGGTATTAATCTCTGACTATTCCGTACCTGAACTTGAGCCCTCCTCGAATAATAACTCTTATCATATCTCTCTTAGGAGCGGAAGGATCGTAACCATGCCTGATCGAGCGAAGGAACACGAAGACATAGCCCCAGTGTCACCCAACCCTGGGGGAATTGACAAAGGAAGACATGAGGAGAAAGAACAAGTCCCACCCACACCACTCGGATATAATGGAGAGTCTGAGTCTGAGTCAGACAGAGAAATGCCACCAAGACACCAGCCTCTAACCACAAATTTCCTTGTTTTATTCCGAGTCAGAGTCCTGTAAGAAATTTTTCATTCAATAAAAGTGATGATGTTGATCACAACAAATCCATTCCTTTCCCCCGTGCTCTTAATACAGGAAAGAAGAAAACATAAAAAACCAAAACAATGATGAAGAGATGGCCCGCATCTGTAAGGAAAATATTAAGGTCACTCTGTCCCTAGACGAGATGATAGAAAGAGACTCGGCTTTTCGAAAATACCTGAAGGTGAGATGCACACCAACAAGGGCCAGCAAACAGACTTCTAGCCGAACAAAGAAGCACATACTCTCAGTAGCCACATCTCGTCTTATAAAAAAATGAGCTGCCAAGGAAGAAAAGAGACATGGGTGCTCACTTTGTCACTAGCTACATCAAGGAAATCAAGTTTGCAAGAACATTGTTAGACAATGGATCATCCATCAATCTCATGCCCACAACATTATATGAGCATCTAAATCTAGGTCCTCTTAAGCAATCTGCAACCGTACTTCAATTCGCAGAAACATCAACTAAGCGACCTAGGGGCGAGTTTCGAAACATTGACATCAACATAGAGGGACAAAACTACCCAGTGGATTTTACAATTCTTGACATGGATGTCCCTAGAAATTGGAAAGATTCCCAGATGATACTAGGGTGACCCTTCCTTAGGACCACATGAGCTATATTTGATTACACATCCGGGAGAATCCAGTTTGGAAAAGTTGAACTTAAAATGCAGCAAACTAGGTTCCAAAGACCTGACACTGAGTCGAGCACCGAGTCTGAAAAATCGGAAACTGAGACTGAAATTACAGAAGCAACAGTTGGGCCCTGGAGACAAAACCCAACCGCTATGATAGAATCAACCTCATCTGGTGAGGAAATTGTTGATGACTTAGTCTGCCAGCTCATTCATGCATCTACCTATACTCTAGGAGACTCAGAGGCCACTCTGGACCTGTCAGTCCATTCTCCTTATGGACAATCTTTGAGTAAGGTACACAGATCGGAAGCGGCGATTGCCACACCTCATTCCATCATTAGCGATCCGATCCCTGATACAACCACAATGGTGGCCAACATTGATACACTACAAGCATCCACATCACAACAAGAAACATCACTGACAGGACCAGATTCGAGAAACATCATTGACTTACCTGAACTGAAACCATTGCCCCCTACACTTAAGTATGCCTTCCTTACAGGAGAAAAGGGACAATTTCCGATCATTATCAGCTCACATCTGACCGAAGAGCAGGAGACCGTCTGCTTAATGTTTTGGAGAAAAACCGCAAGGCCATAGGCTGGAGATTGTCTGATCTCCCAGGGATTAACCCAGCCCTGTGCTCACACCATATTTACTTGGAAGATAATGCTAAACCCTCCCGTGAATGCCAACGTAGATTGAATCCAAACTTAAGGGAAGTGGTTAAGACTGAGATCGAAAAATGGTGTAAAGTTGGGTTCATATAACCCATCTCCGACTCCAAATGGGTGTCACCTTTGCATGTAGTCCCGAAAAAGTCGGGACTTCAGATTATCACCAATGAGGAGGGAGAAGAGATTACGACACGGGTACTTACGTCATGGCGTGTATGTGTGGATTACAGGCGCCTGAATGCAGCAACGAAGAAGGATCACTTTCCGCTGCCTTTTATTGATCA
Organism: Ottelia alismoides; assembly: GCA_037367405.1. Taxonomy (NCBI): domain Eukaryota; kingdom Viridiplantae; phylum Streptophyta; class Magnoliopsida; order Alismatales; family Hydrocharitaceae; genus Ottelia; species Ottelia alismoides. Next base: position 111,604 of record JAZKJV010000662.1, read on the forward strand.
AATCCTAGAGAGATTGGCGGGGAGAAAATACTTTTGTTTCTTAGAAGGGTACTCGGGCTACAATCAGGTAGCCATCGCCCCCTAGGACCAGGAAAAGACTACTTTTACATGTCCCTTCGGCACATACGCATTCAAGCGAATGTCTTTTGGTCTTTGCAATGCCCCCGGCACCTTTCAATGATGCATGATTGCAATTTTTGCCGACATGGTTGGGGATTTCCTGGAAGTCTTCACGGATGACTTCTCGGTCCATGGTGATTCATTCGATGATTGTCTAGCGCACCTAGATCGAGTCCTCCAAAAGTGCAGGGAAGTGAATCTGGTGCTCTCTTGGGAGAAAAGCCATTTCATGGTGAAATAGGGCATTGTAATGGGGCATGTCATCTCCAAGAAGGGAATAGAGGTTGACCCTGCCAAAGTTTATGTGATCAAAAAGCTTGAGCCACCTACAAATGTGAAACAAGTACTGTCTTTTTTAGGGCATGTCAGATTTTACAGGAGATTTATCAAAGACTTTTCAAAAATTGCCCGACCATTAACAGACCTTCTTGGGAAAGACACCGAATTCCTGGTAGATCATAAGTGTCTAGAAGCCTTCGAATTACTCAAGAGAAGGATCATTGAGACACCCGTCCTACAAGCTCCCGACTGGTCTCTTCCCTTCGAGATCATGACAGACGCATCCGATTTCGCTGTAGGGGTTGTATTAGGGCAACGAAAAGATGGAATCCCGTATGCTATTCACTACGCAAGAAAAGTTTTAGACCCTGCTCAGAAAAATTACACTGTGACCGAAAAAGAAATGCTTGTTGTGGTTTTTGCCTTGGAAAAATTTCAATCAATACTTCTAGGATCTAAGGTGACAATTTACACAGACCACTCTGCCATTAGCTATTTAATGGCCAAAAAAGATGCAAAAGCACGACTTCTTAGATGGATTCTATTGCTTCAAGAATTTGATTTAGAGATTAAGGACAAACCTGGTGTTAAGAATGTCGTGGCTGATCATTTATCACGGATTGAACATAACAAAAATCCGGAATCTGAATCCATCCGTATAACCTTCCCAGACGAGTCAATTTCTACTATTGACTCACTCCCTTGGTATGCAGACACGGTGAATTATCTCGTCACCAATGAAGTTCCTCAAGGTTGTCCCAGAAACAAAATCGATCGACTCAAATCTGAAGCGAGACACTATCATTGGGAAGATCCTTTCCTTTTCTGTAAAGGACCGGATTGCATATGTAGAAGATGTATTCCTCAAGAGGAATATCAAAGTATCCTCACTCTATGCCACACCTTGGAGGCGGGAGGACATCACTCTGTGAAGAGGACCGTTGAGAAGATCTTGCAATGTGGATTTTACTGGCCGACCTTGTTTAAGGATGCTTACAATTTTGTGAGGTCGTGCCCTGTCTATCAGAGAATGGGAGGAACCATTGGTTCCAAAGATGCCATGCCTATGCAACCAGTGATCATCTGTGATGTATTCGATGCATGGGGCATTGACTTTATGGGCCCATTCCCTAATAGTCAAGGATTTGAATATATTCTTCTCGCGGTAGATTTTATATCTAGATGGGTGGAGGCTATCCCTACTCGAGCTGCAGATAGCAAAACTGTTTGCAAGTTTTTGAAAGATCATATTATTTCGAGGTTTGGAATTCCAAAAGTTTTTATATCTGATGGGGGAAGCCACTTTGTCAATCGGGAGGTGAAGAAGTTGACTAAGGAATACGGCATCGAGCACCGTGTCGCTACTCCTTACCATCCACAATCCAATGGCATGGCCGAGGTGTCAAACAGGGAGGTTAAAGGAATTTTACAGAAGCTCGTTCGCCCTGACAGAAAGAACTGGTCCCAACTCCTGGACCAAGTTCTATGGGCTTACCGGACGACTTATAAGACCCCATTAGGCACCTCCCCGTTTCGAATGGTATATGGAAAGCCACGCCATTTGCCCACAGAACTCGTGCATAAATCAAAATGGGCAATCAAAAAGATTAATTGGAACTGTCACCAAGGAAAGAAGAACCGAGAAATGAATTTGAATGAACTGTCTGAAATACGAAATCATGCTTATGAAAACAGCACCATCTACAAGGACAAAGTAAAGAGATGGCATGACAAGAACATTCGAACAAAGATCTTTGTCCCAGGGCAGAAAGTTTGGCCAAGGGAAATTGAAATCGAAATGGACGGGACCCTTCATTGTAAGAGAGGTACACAATAATGGGAGTGTTGAAATCTCAGAGACCGCAGATAGCACTCAAACATTTATAGTCAACGGTCAGCTGCTTAAACATTTTGTCGAATCCAACGAGCAATTAGTACAAGTTGAACAGATCTCCTTCACTCAGAGCATAGATTTTGACGAAAAATTTGATCTGCCCAGATAGCACACCTCTCTGGAACCTACACTCTCTTGTACATCCCCAAATCTACCCGGTTTCCCATATGTAATTATCCGATTATACTTAGGCTGACATGAGCCTAAGTATAGGGGGATAGCTACCATTGTTTATAAAGCACTTCTCTTCTTTTGTTTTTAACCCTTCTATATTTAGTACGAGTTATGTCAACGTTTCACTTTGTGCCATGGGGACATATCACGAGCTAAGTATAGGGGGGTGTGTTTGTATATATTCTATCTACTTTATCCATAACTCGTACTTTAATCGTTTTTATAACATCAGGGATGGGTACAAGTAGTGTGTATAATACATGTTTTTTAAAAAAAAACAAAACAAAACAAAAAAAAACCATAAAAAAACTCATGGTCTTGCATTTCATTAAGCATTTCATGCATTCCTTGGTCGATATATTCCTGACACGTTCACCATCACTCAAGGCTTGAGGATTTTTGAGGACACTTGATTTCTGAGATCTTGAGATTCTGAGTTAGCTTGCCTTAGTCATTAGGATTTTGAACTTAATAATCCACACTTCCCTAGTTTGAAAGATTTGAGCGCTATATTGCACTCTTCATCTCTACCTTCAAAAAGAATATGATAAGCACAATCACTTTCACCACTGCATGATTGATGAGATGAGTTGAGATATCACTTGAGGAACTAGGACAGGAGATTTGAGTTTAAACCCAATCTATTGATATTCGAGGATGGGATAAAGTTAATGAAGGCTTCAGAAAACCTGAGTGTCAGTAAAAACCTAGCCAGTATGTGAACAAGTTTATATGCTATTTTTTTCTGAAATTGACCTAAGTGCCAGGGTGTGTTGAAACTTAATGAAAAATTGTTGATCAGTGTGCGCCAACTTTGGGTAAAAGCAGTGGAGCTAGCCAAAAAAAAGAAAAAAAAGAAATAAAAATGTCAAAGAAAAGCTCTATCATCCAAAGTAAAAATTCAAATGAGCTTCCACCAATGGCAAGCGCTCCCAAACATTTTCTAAGTGTTCACTTGGACCAAGCGCTAATTAGGACCAAGGAGTCGGGCTGACACCATAAAAGGGCTCTGCATCGTAAGCGATACAAGTCTGGGTGTCGAAGGTATCTTAGATACTCAAAAGAGACACACCCCGGTGTATTCCCAGAAAAACAAGTGCAGACGACTCCAAATTCTCTTGACGGACACATTGATCAACAAAATAAAATATACTTGTGTTGAGTAATAAGGCACTCGAGAGGCACCTTGTTCCAATGTGAGGGAGAGAAAATCAGACACAATCATATGCCCTCCATCATCTGGCCGTCCATCTACACTTTTTAGTCTGACAAACTAATGAGACGGTTGACTGAAGCAAGAATAGACTTATTCCCTAGTGTTGAGGATTAGGTCTAGAGGAGGATCTTTGGGACTGGAACTTTGAGTGATGCCCGACTCGACTCTCATGAAATGCAGTACACTTAAGTTCATATCCTTATATTATATGTACAAAAAGAGAGTCTGATAATTAGAGAGGTTGGATTCCTTTTGATTAAAGCGTGATTGAGCCCAGAATTTTAGGGACGCTCAAATTAAGGGTCTTCTATGAATTAAGCCTTGAAAATTCACATGCACAATCAGGGTGTAATCAACTAAGTCATTCATTCATGCTCGGGGACGAGCATGGTCTAAGTATAGGGGTATGATGAATCTCGTATTCATCATGCTAAAATTGGTCATTTAGGCTCTGTCACCCATCATCTACTTGTAATTAATAATAGAACATTATTAGCCACCATGCATGTGTAAATAATATCTGCATTTCATCATGCATAAATTGCATTTAAAATCCCCAGTGTAAATTAGCCCAAAAAGCCGCTAACTTCTCACATTTTTAGTTGATTCATCCTAACTCCGATTGACTCAAAACCACTCCATTGTGTAGATATTACTAACCTTATCAAATAAAAAATACAAAAAAATTACTAACCCCAATAAGTGTCAAATAATCCCAAAGTCAAATTTCACATCTAACAGACTAAAATGAGCATATCTTCCGCATACAGTGTCCAATTTTGGTCTACTCACTTTTAAAGTACTCCACTTTCAAATACCTTCAAAACAAAACCAATTTCATAAAATTCAGAGCTCATATATGAAAGTTGGGTTTTGGGTCTCTTTTGCGCATTTTAACTTTTTGCCAATTTTGACCTGAGTTTTTATGTGCATAATTAACTCTTTTAATTTTATTTCTTTTTCATTTGTGTTCTTTGATGAAAGTTTTATTAAGCGACATGAAAATCCAAATCTAGATCAAAACTAAAATCAAAGAAACTGACCAAGTCCAAGCGTCTGTTGCAAGTCTGTACAAAATTTGTGTGTTTCTTACTTCTATTTTATTTTCCCATTTTCTTATCCATTAAAAATCCAAAAAAATTATATTAGTGTGTAATTAATTTTCTTATATTTTATCGTATTTTTTCTAGATTTTCTATCCTCTCTAAAACCACCAAAAAATACAAAACCCCCCAAAACTCGGTTTTCTATACACATGGAGAACCGCCAAAAATACCACTTCACACAGGTGACTTCTTTTGTTCCCGGACCCTTCATGAAAGTTGTAGATCTCGACAAGACGAACAACTTTCGTGAAGGAAATTTTTCTATCCAAGCTCATCTTCTATCTCTTTTGCCCACTCTAAAATCTGAAATTTTTTGGTGCCACGTGGCAGCCCCTGGGCGTGCCACGTGGCACCCCACCTGTTGCTGTTTTCTCTCTCCAGCCGCCCCCTCTCCCCAGGTCACGTGCTGCGTACGTGACCATCTTCTACCTCCATCCGTTGCAAAACCCCCCCTGCCGTTTCTCCTTCTTCTCCATAACCGTCGCCGACCTCCTCCTTGTAACGCCCCCACCACCTCCGGGCGTTACAAGGATGCTCTCCCTCATGCCTATAAGAAGCCTCCTCTCCAGCAGCTCCGACCATCCGCCCTACTTCCAGCTCAGCCGGTGACAGCGGCAACCACCTTGAGGCGTGATCCAAGGCATGTGACTTGTGCAGCTTCTTCGTCGAAGCTTCCCTCTGCTCCGGTCGAATGACCGTCGAAGCAACTCCCACCATCCCAGGTAAATCCTCCTCAGTTGACCTTTCGCGTCCATCGTCGGCCTCGCACAGGCTGGGGTCCCTCTTCCATCGCCGTGCACATCCTCTCCACACCCCAGTCCCCCTCCCCGTCTGTTTTGGCTAATCACTTGTAGGAACCACGCTCGCCGGCCGAGCGCCTCCATCTGCCGCCACCTCCCTCGGGCGTGTGTCGCCTGGGAGCTGCCCTGGCAAGGGCCTGCTGCTGCTCCAAGCACCGCCTGCACGGTGGCACCGAGTCATCACCTCCGCCAGCGAGCCGCCATCGCCTCCGCGCGCGGAGGCGCCTCCCCTACATACAAGGCCAGCACCGCCCGCGACTCCTCCGCCTTCCGCCGATCTTCAACCGCCCGCGCCTCCAGCTCAGGTCCAACATCTCGCCGCACACCCCAGTCGACCGACAACCCCTTGGCTGCTCCGCCTGCGCACCTCCTGCGCGTCCACCTGCCTAGGAGGTGCACCTCCAGCCTTGCAGCCGCTCGCCTCCGTGTGAGCACCGCCTCGCCGCACCGTCTCCGCCAATGCTCCTCCTCCTTCCGCACCTCGCGCCGTGTGTCGGCCGAAGTGCGGCTTCGCCGCCTCCGCCTCGGGCACCGCCTCGCCTTCGCCGGCCCCGCGGCACCTACGCCTCGCGCGGCACCTGCACCGCCCGACCTCGCAACGCACAGTTGCCGTCGGATCGGGCAAGCTGCCCTTGATCCGACGGCCCACGTGCTGCCACGTCAGCAACCCCACACCACCAGGCTCGGCATCCCCGAGCCGTGCCACCCCGAGCCTCCAGTCACTGCCGAACCTAAGCTTCCTCCCCGAGCCTACGCACGCACGTGCGGGGCACGTGCTTTGGGGGTAATTTGCAGCCATACCCCTGGCACTTTTAGAAATTACAAGAATACCCCCGCCTGGGGTAAATTACGCAGGGACTCCTCTAACTTTTTGAAATTACAGATAAGCCCCTCCAGGGACCTTTTTGAAAATCAAACTTTATTTTAATTACATTTTAGTCCCTGAGACTTCATTTTGTCATATCTTTGTCATACGAACTCCGATTTTAGCGTATAATATGTCATTTCGAAGCTAATTTCATGCTCTATAAATTAGCTTAGCTTGTGATCAGATCTGAGGGTGTTTACTGATTAATATCATTTGTGGACAATTGATGACATATGTAGGCTAATTTTTGACATATTGATGCTCGGGAATTTAACGATATCTTATGCAGGAGTTCGGATGGGGATTTTAATCTGATTAAATCTTAGTTAATTATTCTTAATTTCTCTGGGGATTAATTTAGATCGACTCCTCCCAGAATATTGGTAGCTATTCGAGGACTTGAATCGGAGGCATTTGAAGACCGGATATTCTGCTTCAAAATTTTTATGAGCATAAATTTATTAACTTGAAGCATTACGTCAGTTCCATTTTGATTTGTGATTACTTTTGTGAAACTATAGATCATATTTTTGAAGGAATTAACACGTTTCAATTCACAGATCCTGGCCTAATAGTCTCTGTTACTTTCTTCGCATCGCTTCTCCATCATTGCATTGTATATATTTTTCAACACAGAAATTAATCGACCATTGATTGATTATTTAATTTGACTTAAGACCACACAACTAAAAATCACCGTTCCCTGTGTTCGACCTTGGTAAACTTGCCAAGTAAAATATTCCACAACATTCAAAGATTGTGGTTTTTGATCGACCGAAATTCGCCTCCTATACTACAATTTCACATTTTCAAAGAGGTGAATTTCGCGCTCATCAGAAAGGGACCCATAAAATCAATCCCCCATGCATCGAAAACATCACAGAAAATCATTGGTTGCATGAGCATTTCATCTCTATGTCCCACAGTTCCTCCCATTCTTTGACAAATCGGGCATGATCGTACAAATTCATTAGCATCCTGAAATAAGGTCCGCCAGTAAAATCCACATTGGAGTACCTTGTGCGCGGTTCTCTTTCCCGAATGATGTCCTCCGGCCTCAAGAGAATGACAATGTGTGAGGACACTCTGATATTCCTCCTGCAGAATACATCTTCTCCAGACACAATCCGATCCTTCATAGAAAAGGAAAGGATCGTCCCAATGGTATTTTCTCGAATCTGACTTTAATCGATCAATCATTCTTTTGGTCCAACCAAAGGGAACCTTCTTGGAGACAAGATAGTTCACTATGTCGGAATACCATGGGGTTGAATCAATGACGCAAACCGATTCGTCTGGGAAAGTCTCCTTAATTGGTCCGATGTCAGGATGATCGTTTTGCTCGATTTGGGAAAGGTGATCAGCAACAACATTCTTTATTCCAGGTTTATCCTTGATCTCTAAATTAAACTCCTGGATTAACAAGATCCATCTCAAAAGTCGTGCCTTGGCATCCTTCTTATCCATGAGATATCTAATTGCCATGTGATCTGTGAAAATTGTCACCTTGGAGCCCAATATGTATGATCGGATTTTTTCAAGGGCCCAAACAACCGTGAGCATTTCCTTTTCAGTCACTGTAGAATTTCTCTGTGCAAGATCCAACACTTTGCTCGCATAGTGAATCGCATAAGGAATTCCATCTCTTCTTTGTCTGAGTACCGCTTCGACAACAAATTCCGATGCATCAGTCATGATCTCGAAGGGAAGAGACCAGTCGGGAGCTTGTAATATCGGCGATTCACATATTTTCTTTTTCAGGAGCTCGAAGGCCTCTAGACATCTGTGATTTACAATAAACTCGGTGTCTTTTCCTAAGAGCTCAGTCAGTGGATGGGCGATCTTTAAAAAATCTGGAATAAACCTTCGATAAAATCCAGCATGCCCTAAGAACGACCTCACTGACTTGACGTCGGTTGGCGGCTCAAGTTTCTTGATCACATCCACCTTGGCAGGGTCAACCTCCATTCCCTTTTTGAGATGACGTGCCCCAACACGATACCCTCGGTCACCATAAAGTGACTCTTCTCCCACGAGAGTACTAAATTAACCTCCCGACATCTCTGGAGGACTCGGTCCAAGTGCGCTAAATATGTATCAAATGAATCACCATGAACCGAGAAGTCATCCATGAAGACTTCCAAGAAATCACCAACCATTTCGGCAAATACGGCAATCATGCACCGCTGAAATGTGCCTGGGGCATTGCAAAGCCTGAATGGCATGCGCTTGAATGCGTAGGTACCGAAGGGACATGTGAACGTGGTTTTTTCCTGGTCCTCGGGAGCGATAGCTACTTGATTGTAGCCGGATTACCCATCAAGAAAACAGAAGAATGCTTTTCCTGCAAGTCTCACCAAGATTTGATCAATAAATGGCAGTGGAATGTAATCCTTCTTGGTCGCAGCATTCAGGCGCCTGTAATCGACACAGACGCGTCATGAGGTGGGTACTCGGGTCGCTATCTCTACCCCCTCCTCGTTGGTGACCATCTGGATTCCTGACTTCTTCGGGACGACATGAAGGGGGGCCACCCACTTGGAGTCAGAAATGTGGTATATAAATCCTGCTTTGCACCATTTCTCTATCTCTTTCTTCACCACTTCCCGAAGATTGGGGTTTAATCTTCTCTGAAATTCACGGGAAGGCCTTGCATTATCCTCAACATAAATTTGGTGCGAGCAGAGAGCGGGATTTATTCCTACGAGATCCGACACAGTCCAACCTATGGCTTTACGATTTCGCTCAAGGACTTCGAGTAGTCTGGATCCCTGGCCCACAGTTAATGATGAGCTAATGATCACATGGAATTTTTCTTTGGGTCCATTGAAAAATGCATACTTCAGTGTGGGAGGTAGTGGCTTCAGCTCTGGCAATTCTGAATCATCGATTAAGTCTGGCTGAATGACCTTTGCTTATGGCTCAGTATCGGTCGGCGGTGAATCACTGTGTGAGATGCTGGCTACCAATTCCGAAGAAGGGTGAGTCGGATCGCTAAAATAGAATGGTAATTCGGCCAAAGCCGCGTCTGACTCGTCATCGATATTTCTTGATTGTCCCAAAGGTGATGGGACTGACAAATCCGAGAAGATTTTTGTGTCATCAAGAGTGTAATAATCTGGGGGTCTAGATATATTTGGAAATATCTCGCAAACTGCATTGTGCATTATTTCTTCTTCTGAGGATGTGCTTTCTATCTGTATGTCTGGCAGTTGGTCCCACGACCCAGTGGTTCTGAGGAGATTGCATTCTGATGTTTCGGCATCTTTAGTGGTGGATTCGGAGTCTGACCTTTGCCACTTTGTTTGTTTCATCTCTAAGTCTACTTCTCCACCTGAAGAGCGGAATTTCATCATGCCGGAACTGTAATCGGGGTCTTAGCGGTTCTTAAGAATGGTCTTCCGAGAATGATTTGCGATTCCTTCCAATGGTTCGGGGTCTCCATATCAAGGACAGTGAAGTCCACTTTGTATTCCGTACCCTCGATAATGATGATGACATTCTTCACTTCTCCCTTAGGTCTTTTAGTGGATTTATCAGCAAATTGGAGTAAAGATGATGATTTCTTTAGAGGGCCTAACTCCAATTTATAATATAAAGATAAGGGTAGAAGATTTATGGAAGATCCATTGTCGAGAAGTGTACGTGTGAATGCTATGCCGCCAATGCGACTCTCCACATAATGGGCACCCAGATCCCTTTTCTTCCTTGGCAGATGCTGGTTTTTGACACATTTGGTGGTGACAACTATCAAGATATGAGTCTCCACAAATTGATTTGTTCTTTTTGTACGAGTCCTGGTGGGAGTGCATTTTACCTTCAAGTATTTCTGAAAGGCTGGATTACTGGCCCCATACTGATCAAAAGGTACTTTGACTGTGATGTTTTGCTGGCAGAATTTTTCTATCACTGGGTCATCTTTGATGTTTTTCTTTGTTTTCCTTTCTTTAGGGCATGGGGGAAAGGAATGGAAGCATTTGAGACAGGAGATAGAGAGCCAGAATCATAAATAAGAGCATCTTTATTAGACTTGGTGTTTTTATTACAATCATAATAATCAAAATCAGGTTGCTGAAAAGGTGACAAAGGTATTTTTGCATCAAATAGAGGTTCAAGGTCCTCTGCGGACTCCATAGATGCTTTCCCTTTATCTTTTACTGGGATCTTCAGGCGTCCTTATTCATCCTCCTCGGAAGCATCCTCCGGTTGATCTTCCGAGTCTTCATGGTCCGATTCCCTTGCCTGGTCAGGTACGACCACGGTCCTTCCGCTCCTGAGTGACATGGCATGGATATTGTCAAACGAAAGGATCTCATGTTCAGATGTGGAAAAATCTGAATAGTATACCTGGCCATTGTGTTGAGATTTGTTCAAACTGTTGGGGTTAGCTTGAACTTGGGCAGGAATGGTTGTGGCTGGGGCTGTCTGCTCATCATTCCAACGGGATAAGCGATTGACATCGACCCGTAGATCGTGCAGCTCATTTCAGAAGTGGCGAAACTCTTCAAGCATTTGTCTCTGGATGTCGATCAGTTCTTCTGGAGGATTGGACGATTGAGCTGACTGTCTGGGAGCTTGAGATTGCTGACGGTATTGCTGAGGTTGGTTCTGGCGATTGTAGGGTTGCTGCTTCGGCTGCTGGAAAGATGTAGTGTGCTGTGGAGGAAATGCAGCGTTATAGAAAGTGGGTGGACACTGATAAGGCTGACGGTCCCCCATATTACCTTGTCGGGTAGTGTCATGTGTATACCGAATGCCATTTACTTCGAAAGTCAGAGGCGGTGCTTCTTTGACTGTCTCGACCGGTGGGGGTGGCTGCTGGGAAGCTTGGGCATAGGATTGGTCCTGTGTCCATGGTTGTTGTTGTTCTGATCCTGGCTGCTCCTAGACATGATGCACATGGTATACCGGGACCGTAGGTGCAGTAGGCATTCCCATCTTGGATACCTTCGTAGTGAGCTCCTCCATCTGCTTTGGGAATTGGGAGATCCTGTTGTCGATGTCGCTCATTCTCTTATCCACTGTCGTCAATTTATCAGCTATGAAGTGCATGTTTGGAATCAGATCCTCTGCTATTTCGGCGACAGTCTGCTTCCCGCCTTTGGTTTAAAGGGTGTTCAGGGAATCGGTGTATGCTCTGCTGGAAATCTGAGACCGGCTTGTTTCTGCCATCTGCTCCAGTACTATCCAGACGGTCTCAGCTCCACGTGATGTGTAATTCCCTCCACAGGCAGCGCTAACTAACTCTTGAGTCTCATGGTTGAGGCCAGAGTAGAGTGATTGAACTAGGATGTTATTATCCAAATCATGGCAGGGACATTTCTGTAGCAGGTCTTTAAACCTATCCCAAGCCTCACAGAGTGGTTCATTGGGCATTTGAGAGAAACTGGTGATGCGGGTCCTCATTTGATTGGTCCGACTCAAGGGGTAGAATTTCTTCAAAAATAGGTTTTTGAACCTCTCATAAGTAGTCACAGTCACCCCCAAGTTCTTCACCCAGTAGTCTGCTTTCCCTTTCAAGGCGAAAGGTAGTGCAGTGAGACGAATGTAGTCTTCGCTGACTTGTGGGTGCCTCAGATTAGAACATATCAGCTCCAGGTCCCGCAAGAATTCATATGGCTCTTCAGTCGTATTACCATGGAATTGTGGTAATTGACTTATGAAATGTGGCTTCAGTTCATAGTGGATATCTGGTTATGGTGGCTCCAAATAATTCCACACTCTGTACTGTCCAGGGTTGTATGCGGCTTCCATTGGCAGTTCTTCCCCAGCATTCATTTGTTCTAGCTGCTCCCTCAGTAACTGTTGTTGCTGCTCAGATGCAGCCAGTCTTGCAAGAATCATCTGCATTGGATCTTCATTATGTTCATCTTCTGGTTCCTTTCTGGGAGGCGGCTTGGGAGGCATCTCTTCCTCTTCACCTTCAGAATATAAGGGGTTAATAGATTGGAAAGAATTGATGCAAAAGTTTTCCTCGATCTGTTTTGGTGAGCAGGAGACAGTGTGGGTATGTTTTCCCTCCAGAAAGAAGAAGGAATCGTAGGAGTAGGGTTCTTGGGAAAGGTTTCCCAGAGGCCAAGCAGGTCCAGAGTAAGAGTCTCTCTGGGCTTTTGAGATTGGAGAGTTTGTGGTTGTGAGAGAAGGGTTCGCGAAGTCCGAACAAGAATTACCACAATCTCTTATTCTCGAGGTCAACAAGAGGTTTGTGGTTTATGATGTAGGCACAAGTGTGCGGTATTCGTTGATGTCTTAGTTTCTACGCACAAACCAAACACAATACAAGGGTTGTTTCACCAACTCAACTCAAAATGAAGACCGTGAAGGTTCGGTTAATTATCTTGTCAATTTTAGAATTTGGTGATAATGCAATATATCAGAGCGGTTAAAGCGAGCTGTTAGGAACCCAATGCTCTCAGGAGACTGGCCTATCCCAAATTAGATCTTTCCCAGCCAGTATGAATTGCGGACCGTTTACCGGCTACCCGATCAACTCAATCTGTTAAGGACGTCACGGGTCGCTTTACCGGCTACTGGAGAGATCCTCACTGGATAACGACTAACCCAAGATAGTAGTCTGGAAGGAGTTAGGGCGTGGCTTTATCCTAGTGTGCGGGTCGCTTTCTCGCTCAAGCAAACCAAACAATGACGGGGTTGCTCTCCTACAAAAATTCTTGATTTTACGGGTTCTTAAGATCGGCTATATTTAGCAGTCCCAGTTTTTATTAGGTGATCACTGAAGAATTTAAATGAGCACAAATGCACGTCTACCGTCCAATCCCAATTTCCTTTAGATTTATGTGATAAAACAAGAGGAAGAAATTCAGAAAAGACGATGCACGCGGAAAACTATGATGAATGCTCAGTTAGAAGACTTACAGTGAATCCTCGCAATCTCCATGTGGAATGCTAGACAGAATTGAAAAATTATTCTAAATGAAATGCAATCTGATGAAAACCGCACCTAAGCTAAAAGTTCTATTAGCGGGAAAGAATTGAGTTAAAATTTGGCTAAGTTGAACGATCTAATGTGCGTCTCAATTAAAGTGCAATGTGGCTTAAGATCCTACGAGCACAATCAAAAAAATAAAAATGCTCTTTGAGAGCCGTATGTGCAGGTCTATCCTAATCGCCACTCAAGTCGGGTCCCACCCTCACCGGAGAGTGAAACAGGCCACGACACACCACAAATAAAGTTCAAGGTCTTTTTACACACGTGAGAGTCCAAACAGACACCGCTATAAATAATCATAAATTAAAATTTGCAGAAATTTAAAACCTAGACTCTACGCTCTCTCACGACTCGACTCGATATTAAATTAATTACGGCTTCTTCGGATGTCGGTGAAGATGCGTCGGATTCTTGAAAAACCGCTCCACGTACGCCGGGTACCTCGCAAGAAAAATAAGAGAGAAGATGTAAGAGAGTGACTCAAAAAATAATAAAAAATAAAATAAAATAAATAAATGCTGAAAATAAATGCAAGAAATAAAATAGGATTTACAATAAAAAAATCAGGGATCAGACTACCCGAATGCGGAAAATCGCAAAAAAAAATTAAAACACAAAACTAAGCCCTTTGCTTCCCCGGCAACGGTGCCATCTGACGAGTCCAAAAATCATTGCTTTAAAAAGTTGTTTTTATCTTCGTGTGTGAAAATAAAAATGTGTCGTTCGTTGAAGGCGGCGTTCGGAAATGGTAAATAAATAACCACAAAAATTATTCAAATTTTAATCAAGTGGTTTTTATGTTTATTTTACTTAGGCAAGTCCCAAGGTCGATCACAAGAGGAAAAGGAACAACCTAGAAAATGTCTATCCAATTTCGTGTTTGGTTTTCGAGGCGATCCTTTTTTTGGATTTTTTAATGCAAATAAAGGATGCAAAATGCACTTTTGGCCTATTTTAGGGACTAAAATATAAACTTTGATCCAACAATGTCCTAAAAAATATGAAACTTGACCGAGATGATATGTATGATAAAATGCATGAACTGTAATTTTTTTGGAATTTTTGGATGCAAAAAGAGTTTTTTATGAATTTTTAAATGCAAATAGAATGATTTTCAATATTTAATTATAATAAAATATTAAACCTACTTATTTTCAAAATATAAAATTATCTAAGATCTGTCACTAGGTGATGGATCTTAGAAAAATCCTAAACCTCGAAAATGTGGGGTTTAATACCTATTAAAAATTAGATACTGAAATATGCAAAATGATTTTTATAGGGCAATTTATGCATGCAAATGCAAATCTTTTTGGGCACAATGTTAATCAAAATAATCTCTATAATGTATGATTTTTCAGGGATTTTTAGAGCACTGGTTAATCACTGGCAAATTTAATAGCAAGAAATGGGTAAAATTCGCAATTTTTCACAGAAGAATTGATTATTAATTAACCATGAACCATAAAAATATCCACAATATATCAAAATGTAGAGAATTAAGTGAAGAACATTACCCTATTTTTTAAATGATAAAATAATGATAAAAAGAGGTTCGAAACAGAGGGGAAACACAAGGATATAAGTGCAATAAAATAAATGAAGTGAATAAAATGTAGGGGGGGGCTAATTTGAATTTACTGATAATGGAGGGGGCTCTGCGTAAATTTCTCAGAGAGTCACATGCACGTGCACAGCACGTGACCTCTGGGTGGACTTTTCTGCAGTATGAAGATCTTCCGGGGGCGTGGCTGTAAATGGCCCAGAGGGTCACGTGCACAACACGTGACCTCTGGGTGAATGGACTAAAGTGCAATAACGTGAAGATCTGGGAGCTGATTTGCAATTTACCCAGAGGCACGTGCCACGCACGTGGCTTCTGGATGCTGATGCAGGCTGACGTTCCCCATGCGCGTGCCTCGCACGTGCTGGGGCCTCGACCAACCGGCCGACAGAAGGCGAGGCGGAACGGGCGGGCCGGTCGAAGCGGAGGGGAGGCCGGCGGAGCTCTGGTGCAGTGCCGCAGGAGTTGGCTGGAGTCGATAAAGACGTCGGGGCTCGGGCGTAGATGACGATGACGCTGGGCGTTGTTGGAGATGTCCATCGGGGAAGATGGCGGAGATATCGTCGATGGCGTAGCGTTGAAGTGCTAACTAGCGATGGACATGAAGTCGACGTCGATTGGAGACGATGGTGGTGGCGGCTCTCCTGGAGGGTTGTCGATGACGATAGCGCAAGGCGGGGAGGAAGCTTGAATGTGGAGCTGTTGGCGTTGGCGATGTCGTGGGCGGCCGGCGAAGTAGAGACGAAGCTGCTGGAGGCGAAGTCGGGGCGTAGTTGTCGTTGTTGGAGACGTAGGCTCGACGGCACGGAGGCCGGAGTAGTAGCAGGTCGTCGAGGGAGGGTCCCTCGTCTGCAACGGCCACCAGTGGTGACCGGACCTCGCCGGAGAGGTTGGCCAGAGGTGCTGTCACCACCGCAGGCATGCAAATCGACGGATGGTCTGGACTGAGGGTGACAGAGCTCTTTAAATAGGGCACGACGCAAGATGGTTGGCGAGATTGGTGGTGGTTGGCCGTTAGCGGTGAAGGCGGAGACGACGAGGTCAAGGCGGAGCGACCGGTTGCGAGGGTAGTGGAGGGTGTTGCGGGAATTGGGGGCGGCGGTTGGAAAGTGGAAGACGAGGGTGGGCCGTCTGATCGGCCGAGATCGGACGACCGTGGAGACGCCGCGTGGCATGGGGTGAGAGAGAGATGGTGCGGCACGTGCGGAGCACGTGCCTGGGGGCACGTGCGATGTACGTGCGAGTGCTTTTATTTATTTATTTATATTTTTTTATAAAAATGAAAATTAAAAGAGCCAAAAATCAATGACACGTGACGGCCTCTAGGGCTGCCACGTGTCAACACCAGAAAAAACAAAAATAAAAGATTTGTAAAATAAAAAAGAAATAGTAAACGACCTCGGACAAAAAAGTTCCTTCACGAAAAATGCTCATCTCGACGAGATCTACAACTTTCATGAAGACATCAAAGCCAAAATCGATCAAATGTAAAAAGTGAATTTTTGGGGTATCCCATGTACATAGAATACCTTGATTTTTGGGTTTCTTAATTTTTTTGTCATTTTTAAACAAGATAAAAAATCTGTAAAAAATATGGAAAAATCAAAGATAAATAAAAGACATCTAAATCTATTTTTTGGATTTTTATTAATAAAGAAAATAAGTAAATAAAATACGGATAAAAAACCGCGAAAATATACAATGTACAAAAGAGGCCCAAAACCCAACTTTCACATACGAGCTCCGATTCACTTGAACTTGGTCTTGTTTTGAAGGTAATTGAATGGACATTAGTTAAAAAGTGAGTAGGATCCAATCGGACACTGGATGGGGAAGATATGCGGTTTTTAGTCCGGAAATCATAAAACTAGGGTTTGGGTTTTTGGTCCACTTAACAGGGTTAGTGACTTTTTAATATTTTTTATTTATTCTTGTTAGTGATATGCACACAATGGAGGTGGTTCTGGGTTATGCAGTGTTAGCATGAAGGAGTTAAAAATCCGGGAAATTAGGCTATTTACAGGTCAACTGTGGTTTGGATTTTTGGCTTCTATTTTGTGCAAAAATTATGGATAAAATGCAACTCTTATGAAAACATGCATTATTGCTAATTATGCAAAATAGATGCTGAAATAATGTTGATTTTGAGGGATTTGAGCTTAATAAATGAGACTTAGAGTGATGAATCCGAGATTCATCAGCCTAGAGGTAACCGAGTAAGAGGGAAACATCTCCATCAGCCTGCCAGAGGCCAAGAAATGATCGATCCAAGATCGAGAACTGTTGCTCCTCCAGGTGTAGGTGATATCATTTGCCACCAAATTCTCCCAAGCCAAGGAATCCACAAGCTCAGCAAAACAGGAAGACCCCGGGTCCCCCCCCTCGCTCGGGGGCGATCCGAAGAGTGGAGCGTCACATTGAAGTCTCCCCCAATGATCCAAGGGAGCCCCTCAAAAGCACAGCCCGCCGCATGCAAGTCCTCCCAAAGCTCATTCCTTTTTACATGATAGCACGGACCATAAATGCAAGAGAAGGCGATCGGAGAGGCCGTCGCACCCCTCACAAGAACCACCGATAACATATGCCTCCCCAGGAGAGAGGAACTGAACGAAAAAGCCACCGACTTCCACGCAATGAACAAACCCCCCGCCGCCCCAACTGCATCTAGGCCCTAAGATCATCCACCGCACCCGCACCAAAGGAACGCCACAAAGCATCATCAATCCCCCTCAACTTCGATTCCTGGATCAAGGCAATATCGCAACCCCATTCAGCAAGTCTGGACCCCAACCCCTTTCTCTTCTCTACCTCCCCTAACGCTCGTACATTCCAGGATAGAACCTTCATTAAGAAAGATGGTGACGCCCCCCCAGCTTGCGAAAGGCCAGCCGCCTCTGCTACAACATCTTTCAAAGAAGCACAAGAATGAATGGGCGAGAATCCCGGCCGGGATCTGCTCCTTCGACGGTATCTTTTCCCCGACCTCTTATCAGAACGTCTCCCCAAGTCAAAGTCCTCGTCCATGGCCAAAGCACCATCCACCGAGCTCGGTAAGGCGAGGAGAGGCGAACCAACATCCGCTGTCGAATGAGGCCCCAGAATGGATCCGGAGTTCGAGCCCACCACCTTACCCAAATAAGCATCCGACAAAAAAAGCGACCCATATGCGGTCGGATCGCTAAAAGGATCTTGAGGTACAACCGCTACAGGACCCGCCTCGACAAATGGGCCCTCGAGTGACAGGCTCATATCCGAATCTGCGAAGGCAAAGGAAGTTCCCACTCTGGACCAAGATCCGACGTCCCGCAATCCGTAAAACTCGACCGCAGGCAGATCCGCCCACGGGCCTGAAATAGCAAACGCGCAATGCACGGTCCACCTTCCAAAGACGAGAGCCGAAGATAGAATCAATCTCAGGCGGTTCCCCCTGTAACACCCCGTAATTATCGACTTTTCCGAAGTCTTATAACCTATTCAATATTATACTTAAAAGAAGCGTCTCATCGCAAGCTTTCCAACGAGTCCAAAAACGCGTAATTCTGAGTTTGGATGTGGGAGATATGCCTGTTGTGGTGAAGAGGGGTCATGGATATTGAGGGGATTAATGGTTACGGGATTAGATAAGTTAATTACGAATTTAGGATGTTTTAGGGATCCTAAAACTAGAGTTTTAGTTCTAACCTATATTAAGACCCCCACCCTTCATCTCCTCTCATTCTCACTCCTTTCCCAAACCCTAATCCATCTTTTTCTTCCTCCCCAAGTCATCCTCTTATCTCATTTTCTCTCTCCTTCTCCAAAGAATCAAGAAGAGAATTGTGCAACCACCATTATCAAAAGCTCTCGAAGCCACGCAGCTTTGTGAGAAAAAGAAGACGAGGAGGACCATCGCAAGGGAAAGACAACCCTCTCATCGGATTCTTGATCGAGCGACCAAGCACGCAGATTGGAGGCGTGCACTAGCATAAGTAACGGATCTTCGACTCTCTCCCTTCGATTTTGGAGATTGTCTTTTTGGGGTTGACTTGTTCTCGATCCTAACCCCAGGATATCCTCTTGCTGTTGGTCCTTCTCATCTCTATCTATTGAATCATATCGTTCGGTTTATGATCATTATGGATTGAGATATATCGTGATTTGTCTTATGATTGACGATGGATACATTCTCATTGTCGTTTTATTGCCTTCATTCTGGATAACATCTATGGATGAACCTGTTTCGTATTTCTAGTTGCGGATCCTTTTATTGTTGTTCTTGTCGAACATGTGTTGGCATTAGAAACTTTATATACCCTTAAGTACCTTTTCTATGAACAATACGAAATCACCTGGGATTAGGGCATCCTTACAGCATATTACATCTATATTGTGACATCATAATTTACTGGACATTTCACCCGTGTTGTTAATGTTTAAGTTCATGAGGTTGTGTTTTGATAAGCCCTACAAGTATGTCAGATTTTCCTGTGAGGGTTTGATATGCTCCTACCGACATGGGGTTGATGATATGTTGTAATGGAAGTATTTGAATAATCTTGAGGCATGTTTTTGTTTTTAGTGGATTAAGATAATGTGTGATAACTTTTATACGGAATGTTATGAGTTTAATATTATTGAATAATGTACGAGATAACTTTGATGCTATGGCACTGATGGCTTTTAAGACGAATGACTTTTAGTACATTGTTAACAATTGTGAGATTAGCGTTAGTATATCAACAGATGAAAAAAAATTATCATTGTAGAGGTCTAATACTATAGAGGTCCAATACAGAAACCTTATATGGGATCATCAAGTCAGTTTGTGCCATACTACTTGTGGAGGTAGGTTGGCAGGAATCACATATGATTTTGGGTGTTCAATTATATGGGCATGAAATCAGTAATGCAAAATGATGTGGTCTATTATCTGTAGGTTAGTGCTTCTTATACTACTATATATTCTTGATACATCATGGCCTATCATCTGTAGATTTTCCGTAAGTGTTGCATTGAAATGTGTACATAAGATATGTGTAGGATATAAGAGAGGTTTCATCGGATATGTCAATTAGAAATGGAAGAATTACGTGAAAACTGCAATTGGTTGTGGATGGGACTATACGGTTTTGGGTGAAGTTTGTATGGAAATAAAAATAAGAGAAGGGCAATGTATTAAGGAAGTACGATATACATGCGAGTGTACTTAAGCTCAAACATTCATGGCATGAATGGTGACCAAGGGTCATATACTCTAGTGTTTAAATTGAGTGCTAAGATGCATTATTGAATTCTGAGATGAATTAGTTTAGAACATGATATAATAACAATATATAAGAGATATGGAAATATGGATACTACAAGGTGGGTGCACCCCCTTGGAGTCCGACTGAACCGACAGTGAGTCACCCCCACTCAAGGGGCATCACAGAGTGGGGTGGTGGTAGGTACTCTGGTGGAATTGAGGTGGATGCACGCGTGTTTCGCACCGTACAGATCCGTTTGTGGTACTTGTTTTGGAGCGAGCAAAACTCCTCCGGCAGACTCGATTGACAGGGTTGCGACTCATTGGACATATATGCCCGTCTCGAGTGTCAGAGTACTATCAACTAGACTAGCTGAAGGATCGCGTTTGTGCACAGGTTTTGGGTTGCACTTTAAATGAAGTGCTGCAGGCTTCATTTCTAGTGTAATCTTTCTCCTTTAACGGGCGAGTCCGGGATAAGTAAATGAAAATATGGATTAAGATATGTCAAGGAATTGATTTTGGTTACGTAAAAGTTAAAGGTATAAATTATATCTGATTGTATATTACTAGATGTTTTTTTATTGTTCTCCATTAAACTTGTTCAGTTACTGCATTTGAATTACCTACCTATATTCTTTTGATTTTATTTGTTTTTATCCTTACTGGGTCAGTTGACTCATAAGTTACATTCTTTGGAAATCCAACAGGGCATCTGCAGGACGTTGTTAAGGTTGAGGACTAGTTTCTTAATAGTTGTTGCTATCCTTCATTTCCAAGTATTTATGATATAATAAAGAGATTCTGAGGTTTTATTGTTATTCTTCTGTGGACATCTAGTTACCAATGGAGGTTTAATTTTTTTCCTATAATTCTTTTGTATGAATGGTATATCATGCAGGTTGTCTATAACTGTTGTTGGGTAATAATGTGAATGGGTGTTGAGATGCGCTCCCGTCGAGGCGGGGCATTTCATTTGGTATCAGAGCCCAATTACCCCATCAGTCATAGACAACTGTATGGTAGGAGAAATACCACTGCACATTAGACAAGTGATCTTCTGACTACTGTCAAAAAAAATTATTGATCAAGATTGACTAATGACCTCTACTCTAGGATCTAATTGCAATTCCCTTTTTATTTCTGCACTTGCAGATCATGCTGCCTTGTAGGGATCAGACTGCGCAGCAGTTGGCTGCAATGATGGCGATGCTGCAGGATGTGCAGTAGAGATAGCTTATGCTCAAGGAGCGATTGTCGAGATCTGCATCCGAAGGCGGGTCTGGAATGGGTGGGGGAGATGGTGATCCACCACCGCCGCCACCTCCTCCTCCCCCCCACCGCCGCCACCGCGAAAAGAGGACATATTTTCAAAGTATCGCAAGGAGAAGGTTCCAGAGTTTTTGGGCAATACAAGCCCAGATGTAGCAGAGAGATGGCTGAAGCATGTGGAAAAGGTATTTCGCACCATACATGTACCCAAGGAGGAGAAGGTTACCCTGGCTACTTACTCCTTAGCGGGCTATGCTGAGGAATGGTGGAGTTCAATGGAGCCACAGATTGCAATGCCAATTACTTGGGAGAAATTTACTGAGGCGATCCAGGAGCATTTCTATCTAGAATACTGGCTAGAGCAGCGTCGCGTGGAGTTCACACTACTCGAGCAAGGGAACAAGATAGTGACTGCTTATCTGAATAGGTTCACGGAGTTGTTGAAGTATGCTGCTAGCACTGTGCCAACCGAGGCCAACAAAGCATTCAAGTTCTTTCGAGGTCTTCGTAAGGAAATTCGTGAGAGGCTAGTACCCCTTAGATTGGTTACTATGAAGGAAGTAGTTGATGTTGCATCCCGAGTGGAGGAGGACTTGCGTGAAGGCAAGTCAGTACAAACTAGGCAAGGAGGACCAAGCTATTATGGGAGGACTGCTCGAAATGATCGATCAATGGTACGGAGAGGACAACGTCCCCACCCCTACCGACCTGGCATGTCTACCAGGTTCACACATAGAAGAGCTCCTACCTTGGAGAAAGCACTTTCCAAGCCATCACAACCAACACATCCAACGGTGAACACCATGACAGATGCACGTGTTTGCTACCGATGCAACCAGGAGGGGCACATCAGGTTCAACTGTCCATTGGGAGCTTCACAGATGCGAGGTACTGTACGGGGGGGACGTCTGCGGCACCATGGACATGGTTCTACCTCTCATAGTCGCAGAGGACAACCCAATCAGACTCGAAGCACGACAGGTTCCAATGGGCCACGAAGAGAAGGACAACTCAATGCCATCACTGATGGGCAAGCACATGCTTCGGGATCAGTAGTGCGAGGTATAATTTCAGTAGGCGACTTTACAGATCATGCTCTTTTTGACTCAGGTGCATCTCATTCCTTCGTGTCATGGAGTTTTGCGGATACCTTAGGCCGAGAGCCTACCATAGTTTCAAACCCTTGTCTTATTAAGGGACCTGGGGGTCAGGTGTTTGTTGTCCATAGGGTATTCCCCGATTGCCCAGATTATATTGGAGGTTATATGCTTGAGGCATACTTGCTGCTCATTCAGATAGAGGATTTTGATGTTATTCTCGGTATGGATTGGCTCGAGAATCATCATGCATGTTTAGACTGTTTCCGGAAACAGATTATTTTCATGATTCCTGAGCTACATGAATTTGTATTTGATGGGAGCACCTCGTCGAGAGGCGTAACATGCATATCAGCATTGCAAGCTCATCGCTTGTTATCTCAAGGGTGCGAAGGATTTATTGCTCATGTTGTTGGGAATCGAACACCTATGGAAGGAGTAGAGGATATTGAAATAGTAAAGAACTTTCCGGATGTATTTCCTGCAGATTTGCCTGGGCTTCCCCCACCCCATGAGGTGGAGTTTGAGATTTCTATCATTCCGGGAACTCAACCAATATCTATGACACCATTGATGAATCTCGTATTCATCACTCTAAATCTCATTTATTAAGCTCAAATCCCTAAAAATCAACAGCATTCTTGCATCTATTTTGCATAATTAGCATTCATGCATGTTTCCATAAGAATTGCATTTTAGCACAAAAATCTGCACAAAATAAGAAGCCAAAAATCCAAGCCAAAATGACCTGTAAATAAGCCTAACTTCCCAGATTTTTAACACATTCATGCTAACTCCGAATAACTCAAAACCAACTTCCACTGTGTACATATCACTAACAAGAATAAAGAAAAAAATACAAAAAAATAACTAACCCAAATAAGTGGACCAAAAACCCAAACCCTAATTTCAGGATTTTCGGACTAAAAGCCATATATCTTCCCCATCCAGTGTCTGATTTAATACTACTCACTTTTGAACTAATGTACATTCAATTACCTTCAAAACAAGACCAAGTTCAAGTGAATCGGAGCTCATATGTGAAAGTTGGGTTTTGGGCCTCTTTTGTACATTGTATATTTTCGCGGTTTTTGACCTTATATTTTATGTATATATTTTCTTAATCAATAAAAATCCAAAAAAAATTAGAATCAAGTGTCTTTTATTTATCTTTGATTTTTCCATATTTTTCCGGTTTTTTATCTTGTTTAAAAATGACAAAAAAAATTATAAAACCCAAAAATCAAGGTATTCTATGTACATAGGATACCCAAAAAATTCACTTTTTACATTTGATCGATTTTTGTTTTGATGTCTTCATGAAAATTGTAGATCTCATCGAGACGAGTAATTTTTGTGAAGAAACTTTTTCGATCCGAGGCCATTTGCTATTTATTTTCGATTTTACAAGATAATTATTTTCTGAATTTTCTGGTGCTGACACGTGGCAGCACCTGGTGCCGCCACGTGTCAGCCATTTTTGGCTTTATTTAAACTCGTTTTTATTATAAAAAAATTAAAAATTAAAAATAAAAAAAAGACGCACGTGCGTCGCACGTGCCTCCAAGGCACGTGCTCCGCACGTGCACCTCCTCCTCTCGCCTTGTGCCGCCACGTGGCGCGACAGGCGCCATCTGATCACGCGCGATCGGACGGCGCCTGTGCGTCGTCTTCCTCGCGCCCCTTTCCCAAATCCACCGCCGCCCCGCGATTTCCGCCGCAAATCGCGGCCATCTCTGATCCTCGTATCGCCGCCCCCGATCCCCAATCAGATCCGCAGTCGAATCCGCCCCCGCGTCTCCACCTCCATCCCTTCAATCAACCCCCCTCCTGCCATATCCGACGAGCATCTCCTTCCTCTATTTAAACATCACCGTCGCCCTCGAAGCACTGATCCGCCGTTAGCATCACAAGAGGAGCGGGGTGACAGTCCGGTCGCTCTTCGTCTCCGGCGAGGTCCGGTCACCCTCGGGTGGCCGTCGCAGCGCCTTCCCGCGTACTGCCCCAGCTCCGAGCCTCTGCAACGTCGAGCCAACTACGATTTCGCCATCGACCTTCGTCTCCGCCAACGCTTCTCCGACCTTCGTCTCCGACAGCGACTCACGATCGCCACTGCAAGTTCTTCACGCCATCGCCATTAACACCTCCAAGCTCCTCCGCCAGCCGACTCGCTTCACCGCCACAGTCCAGGAGCTCGCCACCAACAACCAGAGGGAGGTCGGCCGCAGCTCAGCCAGGAGGAGCTGGGCCTCCACACCACGCCGCTGAAGCTCCTCCACGGTAAGCCTCCGCCGGGCCCCCGCCACTCCGCCTTCTCCTCCGCCTGCACCGCCTCGCCACGCCGCCACCTCGACGCCAACACACCACCGGCGCGGCCATCACCGCCGGGCTCGAAACCCGAGGCCCCGGCACGTGCGAGGCACGTACGCGGGGAACTGCTTCAGCCACAAGTCAGCCCAGGGTCACGTGCGCAGCACGTGACCCGTTGGGCAAATTGCAGAAGAGGCCCTGGAGTTTTCCCTATTCACGCGCCAAGTCCGCCTCCAGAGGTCACGTGCACAGCATGTGACCTCCTGGAAATTTTGCAGCATTCTCCCTAGGCCTATTGGTAATTACATCTACGTCCTTGTTCTGCATTATATTTATTTATAATATTTGCATCTATACCCCTGTGTTCCCTCATATATTTGGACCTCATCTCTACATTATTTTCTTAATCCAAAAATTGCATGATGTTGGTTAATTGATTCTCTACGCTTTGACATATTGTGGGTAATTTTGTGAATGATGGTTAATTAATAAATAATTGTTTTGTGGAAATTTGCGTATTTTACCCATTTCTTGCTCTGAAATTGATAGTTGATTAACCGTTGCTCTAAAAATTCTCGAAAAATCACATCTTGTAGAGTTAATTATTCTTAACATTGTGCCCAAAAAGATTTACATTTGCATGCATATTTTGTCCTGTAAAAATCATTTTGCACATTTTATTATTTAATTTTTAATAGGTATTAACCCCACATTTTCGAGGTTTAGGATTTTTCTGAGATCCGTCACCTAGTGATAGATCTTAGATAATTTTGATCCTTGAAAATAAGTAGGTTTGATATTTATTAAAATTAAATATTAAAAATCATTTTGTTTGCATTTAAAAATCCATAAAAAATTCATATTGCATCCAAAAATTCCAAAAAAATTACAATGCAAACATTTCATTATAATTTACATTGTGGCCAAGTTTCATATTTTTCGGACATTGTTTGATTGAAATTTACATTTTAGTCCCTAAAAAAAGGCCAAATTTGCATTTTGCATCCTTTATTGCATTAAAAATTCCAAAAAAAAAAGACCGCCTCGAAAACCGAACACGAACTTTGATAGACTTAATTCTAGGTTGTTCCTTTGCCTCCTTGTGATTGACCTTGGGACTTGTCCAAGTAAAATAAACATAAAACCACGAGATTAAAAATTGAATAACTTATTTGTGGTATTTTCTTGATCGTTTCCGATTGCCGCCTACAACGCACGACACGATAAAAACTACTTCTTAAAACCGACATATCCGGATACGTCAGATGGCGCCGTTGCCGGGGAGGCAAACGGCTTAGTTTTTTTTGTCTTGAAAATTGTTGTTCGGTTTTCCGCATTCGGGTAGTCTGACCCCCGAATTTTTCATTGTAAATTCCATTTTTTTTCTGCAATTTTTTTTCAGCATTTATTTTTCATATTATTTTGAGTCACCCTCTTACAATTTCTCTCTTATTTTTATTGCGAGGTACCTTGTACGTGGAGCGGTTTTCAATAACCGACGCAACTTCACCGACTCTTGCAAAAATCCGCAATTAATTTAAGATCGAGTCGAGTCGTGAGAGAGCGTAGAGTCTAGGTTTTTAATTCTTGCATTTTTTTATTTTTTGTAATTTTACAGCGGTGTCCGTTTGGACTCTCGCGTGTGTAGAAAGACATCTGACTTTATTCTGTGGTGTGTCGTGGCATGTTTCACTCTCCGGAGAGGGTGGGGCCCGACTTGAGTGGCGATTAGGATAGACCTGCACATATGGCTCTCAGAGCATTTATATTTTTGCTTGTGCTCGTAGGATCTTAAGCCACACTGCACTTTAATTGAGACGCACATAGATCGTTCAACTTAGCCAAATTTAAATCAATTCTTCCCGCTAATAGAACTTTCTGCTTAGGTGCGGTTTTTCCATCGGTTTGCACATCATATAGAATAATTTTTAAATTCTGTCTAGCATCCCACATGGAGATTACGAGGATTCACTGTAAGTCTTCTCACTGAGCATTCATCATAGTTTTCCGCGTGCATCGATTTTTCCCGAATTCCTCCCTCTTGTTTTATAACATAACTTTAAAGGAAATTGGGACTGGACGGTAGACGTATATTTGTGCTCATCTAATTCTTCAGTGATCACTCATTAAAATTGGGACTGCTAAATATAGCCGATCTTAATAACCCATAAAATCAAGAATTTCTGCGGGAGAGCAACCCCGACCTTGGATGATTTTATTTTTCTGAGTGAGCGAGAGACGACACTTAAGGATAGATCCCAAATCCAAAATCTCAGCTCGCTAAATTTTTGCCAAGATTGAATTATCACCAACAAAAATTGAAAAGATAATAGCCGAAATCTTACAGCTTCATTGTGTGAGTTGGTGAACCCAGGGTTGATTTGTGTTTGTATTGGTGTGCGTGAACCGATATCGAAGATCAATAGCCGCACTTTTGATAAATTTTCTGTCCCATACAATCATTTCCCTCATCTCTTGATTTTAATCTCATCATGGAAATTTTTCCAAATTTCAGATCCAACCCAGCATTTCTCTCAACTCCTTTAAAAATAACCGAATATCATTATGAAAACAAATCTGTCTCGGTTTGGCCCAAATCAACTACATCCTCTTCCTTCAATAATCCTCCAATATTTGTGGGAAACTTTCAACCGCAAATGAATTCGGCCACCTCATTGAATCCTTACTCAAAACATCCAACCGGAAATGACCACTTACCATCTTGGACTGAACCACCTCATTCTCAATCTCTCTTCAATGAAACATTTAAAAATCGAAATCCCTTTAAATCCCATGACTGGCAGAGAAACCAAACCCAGATGGAAGTACATGCACTTAATGATCATCAGCGTTGGATTGACCACGACAGACCCCTCGTCAGACATGAAACCCATACAGAGGACTGGACAGACCTCCTAGATACATATAAACCCTGTATGTTGACTCCACAATATCAAGCGCTGACCAATCATGATCAAAGGACTGAACTATACTCATATCAAATACACATGCCTGTACCATATGAGCAACCTCCTTCCATAATTATTGAGGAGATATTTTCTAAAAATAATGATCATATGGTGGATATTACAAGAAACTCTCCTCTATGCACGTACAGAAAAATGGAAGAAGAAATCATTGAACAAAAATCAAATACTCCCATGACTGATCATGAACAGAATTTTGAGGATAATGTTTCAAAGATGAAAACAAGATTCGAATTGATGGAGGATAAATTTCAAAAATTTGCCGACCGAGTAATATCATTCTATGGTGACTCGAATATGAATGGGGAAATGATTGGATTCCATGATGAAAATTTTGAGGATATTCAAAGACCTAGGGATAATTCAAACATCAATACTTCCGCTCATCATTATTCCCCTAAAAATGCGTATGCCCCTAACCTTTACTCTGAACATCAAAGCCCCTTCTCATTTGAGGAACACACAACATCACCACACCACACAGAAAATACCAAAAAATGGGAATATTCAAAGGTACCAAAAAAATCAAAAATCCAGAAACTCTCATAAAAATTGAATCTGAAGAAGACCTGAGGAATTTGGATGTTGTTTTACGGGAAGCATTGGAAAAACATTTGATTTTTGAACTTCCCATTATAAAGGCCATTGAACACTTCCCTGACCTTAAGAAATTTTTAACAGACGGAGTAATTGTCAAAAAGTCGGGACGGATTAGAACAAAAACTGAAAGACATATCTTGTCAATGGCCTCCTCCTTGGCGTTGAGGAGAAAACCAAGAGCCGCATAGTGAAGCGGTTGCCCAGATTTGACTGCGAAATCAAAGACACAATTTTCACACATGCTCGTATTGATGATGATTCACCGATCAATATCCTCCCGACCTCTGTATTTCAGGAACTCAAACTCGGACCGATTCGGAAGATACGAGAGATTGTACAATTAGTGGACCGATCGATAAAAAGGCCGAGAGGAACCATTTCTGTCATCATGAAATTCCAAGGTGCTCCGCTCAAGGTAGAATTCACGATCATTGATATTGAGCATCAAGGAGAATTCACCCAGTCTCCAATCATTCTCGGAAAACCATTCTTGGCATTGGCCAAGGCAAGTATCAATTGTGAGACTCGGGAAATAAATTTTACGGCATTGGAATCACTACGATCTGATACAGTCTTTGAGGAAGCACGATTTTCTGAGGTAACCCATGAAGTCCCCAACAACCGCAACCATGAAACGGTAGAAGAGCCCTACCCCGCTGCTACACCTGAGATTGCGTTTGTTAGTGAGACTATTGGTTTAGAGACTCTCCCCGATATCTCAATTCCCGCAGATTTCAAAATAGAAAAATCCTTCTACTACGATCCTGAGACATTTGCATGGTCACACCCTGGAGTAAGATACTCTTATTATCTTGACCAAATCCTCCCAAATCAAGAGTGCACCAACATTCAGGAAACAAAGAACGAACACGTAGACCGAACACCGACCAGGGAGAAGAATTTTAATGGCTATTCATACGGGTACTCAAGTGAACCGACATCTTCACGAAACAAGAAAAAGAAAGTCACCTTTGATCTTTCGGAAGAGGAATCGGTTGATGATCCCTCATCAGGTCCGGAAAAGGTAGTCTACATGAGTGAAGTCTGTTCGGCAGCTCTAAAGCCATATCTTTGCAAGGATCCAAAATTCAATTCTCGTTGGACAACTCCCGTTCCTAATTATTACTCATCCAAAGCTGATGCTCCTACCTTCCACAAGTACACTGGAATTATTTCTTATGAGCTGACTGAGACCGGAGCATCTGAATATTCATCTGAGGACAAATCGATTGATCTTAAAAAGGAACGAATCTTGAGGAAACAATTGAAGAAATAAAAAGACATGAACATCTGGAGTGTGTCCACTTTCAAATACTATTCCTCTAAGGATAACTCTGATGATGGATATCTTTCATCTGACTCAAACACTTCGTCCACTATCCATCATGACTTTTCTGAGGATGACACTGATAATAGATGGGAATCATATAATTCATCTCAAACTCATTACGATCTCCCACCGCAGTCTCACAAGAAGATTAGCCGAAAACCGCCTTAATCATCGGCTACCCACCCTCCCTCCCGACCACATCGGTCTCCTTGTACAGCTTCTTCCTCTACTTAGGCCAAAGCCTAAGTATAGGGGGG
Source organism: Ottelia alismoides (assembly GCA_037367405.1). NCBI lineage: Eukaryota > Viridiplantae > Streptophyta > Magnoliopsida > Alismatales > Hydrocharitaceae > Ottelia > Ottelia alismoides. Next base: position 141,651 of record JAZKJV010000662.1, read on the forward strand.
ACCGATGCCATCTATATATACCATCATACTTCATCTCCAGATCAACTCGCCTCCACTCTTCTTTTATACTTAGGCTGACCAAAGCCTAAGTATAGGGGGAACCAACGCCCACTTGTATATACTCTCCTCATTCACATACCTTGACCGCTTCATTTTTCTTCTCTTTTCTTTTCCGCTCTTCTTCTATACTTAGACTATTCACAGTCTAAGTATAGGGGGCATTTTTGTAAATCTTGTACTTTTTCACTCTCTTACGCTTAGCCCGACCTATGTCTTCTTTACGCTTCTTGTGCTCTGAGGACACAGCACTCGCTAAGTATAGGGGGGTCTGTATATATACTGTGTATATATTTTATCCATATCTCGTACTTGCGCCTAAGTCTATATGTATTTACGGGAAGGGTTTTAATTAAAAAAAAAGTTTTGCTACTAACACTGACTTTGCCCAAAATTTTTGAAAAAATGGCTTCTTATTCATTTTTGCACAAAAGAAAAAAAAATGTGTGCCTGCATTTCACACACCTGCACTTCATCCAGCATCGCATTCATTTGCATATGTGAAAAGTCTTTGGGTTCTGAACCGAGTTATGAGCCGAAACCGAGAGTGGTCTGGACTTGACCTTAATCCACATAATTTTCAGAGGAACTTCACCGAGAAATAGGATTTTAGAGTCTTCAGGTCTTTGACTTAAATCTTTGAGTTCCACATAACAATGCATAGAGTTTGACTCTTAGTGTCTAACCTGGTCTCTATATTCTGGGTACAACTCTGGAATAAGGAATTAATTTGTACTCTCACACTATGCACTTAGCTCAACTCAGACGGGATGTTGGAAGACTATGTGAGTTTCTTTTCTGGTAGCGTGGAAATCTAAAGACCGGAGTACGGGTTGAAATAAAGCTTCGGAAAAGGAATGGATGATTGGGCACAATTTTTCTAAGACCCCAAAAAATGTACGGAACAAAAAGATGCTATATCCGTAGGGGCAAAACAAGATCCAAGCAGAACCACCAAAAATTCCAAATACAAAGAAGCATTCCACCAAATAAAAATCTGACCAAAAAGGTCCAAGCTTCAAGAAACCTGCAGATCTTGGTGGAGACTCGGCTACACTGGCCATCTTCACAAGGAGAGGTGACTACACTGGCCACCCTCCAGTTCTTTTCTCTTTCTTCTATCTTCTCCCTCATTCGATTGTGAACACAGCGCGACAGACCTTAGAAGGAAATACCTGACTCCCCGAGGACGAGTTATTGGAGAGGAGGCTTGCACGGTAGTCCGGCATTCTGGGTGGGAAGAGCTAAAATATTTCACACACAAGAGTCGGTTATTCAATGTTCATAGGGTATACTTTGGGAAGATGATTGATCTAAGATGACTTCTGAGCCGAAACTGTAGCAATGATGTGTAGAACTTGAGGGCTGTTGATTTTAAAATTCTAAGTCTCACAGAAGTTCCGACACACAAATAATCCAAAGGTTGAGTTTAGGTTCACTTTCACCTTCAGCTCATGGTCTTGGTATGGAACCCAATCTCATTTCACCTCATGGCATTTCTTTTTGATGCTCAGGGACGAGCATGGGTTAAGTATAGGGGGATGATGAATCTCGTATTCATCACTCTAAATCTCATTTATTAAGCTCAAATCCCTAAAAATCAACAGCATTCTTGCATCTATTTTGCATAATTAGCATTCATGCATGTTTCCATAAGAATTGCATTTTAGCACAAAAATCTGCACAAAATAAGAAGCCAAAAATCCAAGCCAAAATGACCTGTAAATAAGCCTAACTTCCCAGATTTTTAACACATTCATGCTAACTCCGAATAACTCAAAACCACTTCCACTGTGTACATATCACTAACAAGAATAAAGAAAAAAATACAAAAAAATAACTAACCCAAATAAGTGGACCAAAAACCCAAACCCTAATTTCAGGATTTTCGGACTAAAAGCCATATATCTTCCCCATCCAGTGTCTGATTTAATCCTACTCACTTTTGAACTAATGTACATTCAATTACCTTCAAAACAAGACCAAGTTCAAGTGAATCGGAGCTCATATGTGAAAGTTGGGTTTTGGGCCTCTTTTGTACATTGTATATTTTCGCGGTTTTTGACCTTATATTTTATGTATATATTTTCTTAATCAATAAAAATCCAAAAAGAATTAGAATTAAGTGTCTTTTATTTATCTTTGATTTTTCCATATTTTTCTGGTTTTTAGCTTGTTTAAAAATGACAAAAAAAAATTATAAAACCCAAAAATCAAGGTATTCTATGTACATAGGATACCCCAAAAATTCACTTTTTACATTTGATCGATTTTGGTTTTGATGTCTTCATGAAAATTGTAGATCTCATCGAGACGAGCAATTTTCGTGAAGAAACTTTTTCGATCCGAGGCCATTTGCTATTTATTTTCGATTTTACAAGATAATTATTTTCTGAATTTTCTGGTGCTGACACGTGGCAGCACCTGGTGCCGCCACGTGTCAGCCATTTTTGGATTTATTTAAACTCGTTTTTATTATAAAAAAAATTAAAAATAAAAAATAAAAAAAAGACGCACGTGCGTCGCACGTGCCTCCAAGGCACGTGCTCCGCACGCGCACCTCCTCCTCTCGCCTCGCGCCGCCACGTGGCGCGACAGGCGCCATCCGATCACGCGCAATCGGACGGCGCCTGTGCGTCGTCTTCCTCGCGCCCCTTTCCCAAATCCACCGCCGCCCCGCGATTTCCACCGCAAATCGCGGCCATCTCCGATCCTCGTATCGCCGCCCCCGATCCCCAATCAGATCCCCAGTCGAATCCGCCCCCGCGTCTCCACCTCCATCCCTTCAATCAACCCCCCTCCTGCCATATCCGACGAGCATCTCCTTCCTCTATTTAAACATCACCGCCGCCCTCGAAGTACTGATCCGCCGTTAGCATCACAAGAGGACCGGGGTGACAGCCCGGTCGCTCTTCGTCTCCGGCGAGGTCCGGTCACCCTCGGGTGGCCGTCGCAGCGCCTTCCCGCGTACTGCCCCAGCTCCGAGCCTCTGCGACGTCGAGCCAACTACGATTTCGCCATCGACCTTCGTCTCCGCCAACGCTTCTCTGACCTTCGTCTCCGACAGCGACTCGCGATCGCCACTGCAAGTTCTTCACGCCATCGCCATTAACACCTCCAAGCTCCTCCGCCAGCCGACTCGCTTCACCGCCACAGTCCAGGAGCTCACCACCAACAACCAGAGGGAGGTCGGCCGCAGCTCAGCCAGGAGGAGATGGGCCTCCACACCACGCCGCTGAAGCTCCTCCACGGCAAGCCTCCGCCGGGCCCCCGTCACTCCGCCTTCTCCTCCGCCTGCACCGCCTCGCCACGCCGTCGCCTCGACGCCAACACACCACCGCCACGGCCATCACCGCCGGGCTCGAAACCCGAGGCCCCGGCACGTGCGAGGCACGTGCGCGGGGAACTGCTTCAGCCACAAGTCAGCCTAGGGGTCACGTGCGCAGCACGTGACCCGTTGGGCAAATTGCAGAAGAGGCCCTGGAGTTTTCCCTATTCACGTGCCAAGTCCGCCTCCAGAGGTCACGTGCACAGCATGTGACCTCCTGGAAATTTTGCAGCATTCTCCCTAGGCCTATTGGTAATTACATCTACTTCCTTGTTCTGCATTATATTTATTTATAATATTTGCATCTGTACCCCTGTGTTCCCTCATATATTTGGACCTCATATCTACATTATTTTCTTAATCCAAAAATTGCATGATGTTGGTTAATTGATTCTCTACGCTTTGACATATTGTGGGTAATTTTATGAATGATGGTTAATTAATAAATAATTGTTTTGTGAAAATTTGCGTATTTTACCCATTTCTTGCTCTGAAATTGATAGTTGATTAACCGTTGCTCTAAAAATTCTCGAAAAATCACATCTTGTAGAGTTAATTATTCTTAACATTGTGCTCAAAAGATTTACATTTGCATGCATATTTTGTCCTGTAAAAATCATTTTGCACATTTTATTATTTAATTTTTAATAGGTATTAACCCCACATTTTCGAGGTTTAGGATTTTTCTGAGATCCGTCACCTAGTGATAGATCTTAGATAATTTTGATCCTTGAAAATAAGTAGGTTTGATATTTATTAAAATTAAATATTAAAAATTATTTTGTTTGCATTTAAAAATCCATAAAAAATTCATATTGCATCCAAAAATTCCAAAAAAATTACAATGCAAACATTTCATTATAATTTACATTGTGGCCAAGTTTCATATTTTTCGGACATTGTTTGATTGAAATTTACATTTTAGTCCCTAAAATAAGGCCAAATTTGCATTTTGCATCCTTTATTGCATTAAAAATTCCAAAAAAAAGACCGCCTCGAAAACCGAACACGAACTTTGATAGACTTAATTCTAGGTTGTTCCTTTGCCTCCTTGTGATCGACCTTGGGACTTGCCCAAGTAAAATAAACATAAAACCACGAGATTAAAAATTGAATAACTTATTTGTGGTATTTTCTTGATCATTTCCGATTGCCGCCTACAACGCACGACACGATAAAAACTACTTCTTAAAAGCGACATTTTCGGATCCGTCAACCATACAGGATGGCACCAGCTGAACTGAAGGAACTCAAGGTTCAGTTACAAGAACTATTGGAGAAGGGTTTCATACGCCCTAGTACATCGCCTTGGGGAGCGCCTGTCCTTTTTGTTAAGAAGAAGGATGGATCTATGCGCATGTGTATAGATTATCGACAGTTGAATAAAGTAACAATTAAGAACCGTTACCCTTTACCGTGCATTGACGATCTCTTTGATCAGCTACAAGGGTCATCCATCTTCTCCAAGATTGATCTGCGGTCTGGTTATCACCAGTATCGTATTCGGGATGTGGATATACCTAAGTCTGCATTCAGAACCAGATATGGTCACTATGAGTTCTTGGTGATGTCTTTTGGCTTGACAAATGCCTCGGCAACATTCATGGACATGATGAATCGGGTGTTTCAGCCTTTCCTCGACAACTTTGTTGTGGTTTTCATTGATGATGTCCTCATATACTCTCGAGATGAGAAGGAACATCGCACTCACTTACAGATAGTGCTGGAGACCTTGTGGAGGCACAAATTATATGCGAAGTTTAGTAAGTGTGAGGGTGGGGGGGGGTGTCTCCAGAAGTTGGAGGAGGCGGACGCCTTCCTCTGGTAATAGCTTCGAGGAGGTGGCGAAGGGCTCCGAAGCTCGGCAACCTTGCTAGCTGCCACAGAGGAGCGGAGAAGTCCTCTGGATCGCGTCGATAGGTCCGCTGTCACCAGCCGTAGGAGAGGGCGGATGAAGCTCGAAGCATGGCGAGGAGGAAGCTTTATAGACATGGAAGTAGGGGCGTTATGCGAAGTAAAGGCCGTGCATGGCGGGTGGGTGGAGGAGGAGAAACGGTCGGGGGGGGGGGGAGGTAACGGCTGAAGGTGGAAGGTGGTCGGGTCACGTGCTGGGCACGTGACCTGGGCGGGCTGGAGAGAGAAGGAGAGGGGTGCCACGTGGCACGCCCTAGGGCTGCCACGTGGCACCCCAAAAAAATTTCAAAATTCAAGGGTAAAGAAAAATAGAAAAGAAATAGAAGGAGACCTCGGATTGAAAATTTTCCTTCACGAAAGTTGTTCGTCTCGTCGAGATCTACAATTTTTATGAAGGATCCGAGAGCAAAAGAGGTCATCTGTGAGAAGTGGTATTTTTGGTGGTTCTCCTTGTGTATAGAAAACCCGATTTTTGGGGTTTTGTATTTTTTTGGTGGTTTTAGAGAGGATAAAAATTATAGAATAATACAATAAAATACAAGAAAATTATTTACACACTAATCTATTTTTTTGGATTTTTAATAAATAAGAAAATAGGAAAATAAAATAAAAGTAAGAAACACACAATTTTTGTACAGACTCACAACGGACTCTTGGACTTAGTCAGTTTCTTTGATTTCAGTTTTAATCTGGATTTGGATTTTTGTGTCGCTTAATAAAACTTCCATCAAAGAACAATAATGAAAAATAAATAAAATTAAAAGAGTTAATTAAGATCATAAAAACTCAGGTCAAAAATAGCAAAAAAGTCAAAATGCGCAAAAGAGGCCCAAAACCCAACTTTCACATATGGACTCCGAATTTTATAAAATTGGTCTTGTTTTGAAGGTATTTGAAAATGGAGTACTTTAAAAGTGAGTAGACCAAAATCGGACACTGTATGTGGGAGATATGCTCATTTTAGTCCGTTAGATGTGAAATTAGACTTTGGGATTATTTGACACTTATTGGGGTTAGCGATTTTTTTATATATTTTTATTTAATAAGGTTAGTAATATCTACACAATGGAGGTAGTTTGGGGTTAATTGGAGTTAGGATGAATTAATTAAAAATAGGAGAAGTTAGCGGCTTTTTGGGCTAATTTACACTTGGGATTTTTAATGCAATTTATGCATGATGAAATGCAAATATTATTAACACATGTATGAATGCTAATAATGCTCTATTAATGATGACTTACAAGTGAATGATGTGGAACAGAGCCTAAATGACCAATTTTAGCATGACGAATACGGGATTCATCATACCCCTATACTTAGACCATGCTCGTCCCCGAGCATGAACGAAGGACTTAGTTGAATACATTTCTGACTGTGCATGTGAATTTTCAAGGCTCAATTCCTTAGAGGACCATTAATTTGAGTGATCCTAAAATTCTGGGCTCAACCATGCTTTAATCAGAAGGAATCCAACTTTTCTAGTTTTCAGACTCTCTGTTTGTACATATAGTATAAGGATATGATTTTAGTGTACTGCATTCATGAGAGTCAAGTCTAGACACCACCCAAAGTTCTAATAGAAGAGAATCTCCTTTAGACCTAATCCTTAATACTAGGGAATACATCTATTCTTGCTTTAGTCAACCGTCTCATTAGTTTGTCTGACTTGAAAGTGTAGATGGACGGCCAGATGATGGAGGGCATAGGATTGTTTCTGATTTTCTCTCCCTTACATTGGAACAAGGTGCCTCTCGAGTGCCTTATTACTCAACACAAGTATATTTTATTTTCTTGATCAATGTGTCCGTCAAGAGAAATTGGAGTCGTCTGCACTTGTTTTTCTGGGAGTACACCGGGGTGTGTCTCTTTTGAGTATCTAAGATACCTTCGACACCCAGACTTGTATTGCTTACGATGCAGAGCCCTTTTTGTGGTGTCAGCCCAACTCCTTGGTCCTAATTAATGCTTGGTCCAAGTGGACACTTTGAAAATGTTTGGGAGCGCTCTCCATTGGTGGAAGCTCATTTGGAATTTGACATTGGATGATAGAGCTTTTCTTTGACATTTTCTTTTTCTTTTCTTTTGTTGGCTAGCTCCACTGCTTTTACCAAAAGTTGGCACACACTGATCAACAATTTTCATTAAGTTTCATCACACCCTAGCACTTAGATCAATATCAAAAAGATAGCATATGAATCTTGTTCACATACTAGCTAGGGTTTTGCTGACACTCAGGTTTTCTACAGCCTTCATTAACTTATCCCATGCTTGAATATCATCAGATCGGGTCTAAACTCAAATCTCTAGCCCCAATTCCTCAAGTGATAACTCAACTCATCTCATCAATCATGCAGTTGTGAAAGTGATTGTGTTGATCATATTCTTTTTGAAGGTAGAGATGAAGAGTGCAATATAGATGAAGAGTGCAATATAGCGCTCAAATCTTTTAAACTAGGGAAGTGTGGATTGACGAGTCGCTAAATACGATAAATAATTCGGTCACGTTGTAGCACGTGTACTTAGCGTTTCAGTCACAACCGAGAGAAGATCTCCGTGAAGAGTGTCTCGGCTTAATTTATATCCCGGGCAAGTCCGGGGTCGAACACAGGAAGGCAAAGGAACAACTTGGGTTTAATTTAAAAAACGTAGATCTAGATTTCCACGCGATACTTTTTTAGAATTTTTTATGCAAAAACCAAATGCCAATGCAAGATGCGGTTGAATTACGACACTAAGAAAACATACAACAAGGCCAAATTAATTTTAATGTCAAAATAGTCCAATTTAGCCAAATTATATTTTTCCTAAAATCTTAATACAGTGATAAACACAAAACACATTTTTTTAGAATTTTAGGGGTTAAGATGCAACAATGAGAAATAAACACTTTTATGGGTTTTTTTCGTAATTTTTCACACAAACAGAAAGCAAAAATTATAAAAAAATTATTGGAATGAAAACATCGTGCAAGGAAGTTACAGTAATATTTTTGGAATTTTTTGATATTATATGATTTTTTATGGGGTTTTTAATGAAAATTGAGTGATAACGAGTAATTAATTCATAATTAATCCACAATATCAAAATAACCAGAATGTGAATTATATTTAAAAGGTATTCAGATGTAGAATCCAGGAGATTTGTAATTTCGTAAAAAGGATATACGTGGATTTAATTAAAAATTAAATACTAAATTCACTCTACAAATTATTTCAGGCACAAGACATCTCCATTTTGAATGAAATTTGGAAATAAGTTAACCACATATCAAGGCATCATTCATAATTTTTGTGGAATTTTTAGAGCAACTGTGTGTGAGATATAAATTTAATATCACAGAATGGGTGAAATATGCAATATTTCAGTTGAACAATTTTAGTTAATTCACAATATCTCATAAAAATACAAATAAATATTTAGAACGTAGACAATTAGTTGCTCATCACAATGGAATTTTTCGTTGAAGAAAAAGATGAATAAACGAGGTCCAAATTAAAGTGCAAACACATGGGTGTCTTTGCAAATTCAGAAAACGAAATTACAATGCAAGTTATACACAGGGACTATTATGCAATTATAAAAACTTGAAAAGAAACTACTGTAATTTTCATGAAATAAAAAAATGCACAAAAGACCTTCTTCTTCCTTCCTGGAGACGGTAGAGGAACCCAACAAGCGGAGGCACCGGCGCCGCACGCGGTGGAGAGAACGGCGGCGCGCGGCGAGGGGAGAAATGTGGCACGGCCGCCGCGGTTGGAGGAGTGCGGCGGAGGTGCGCGGCGGCCGGCGAGGCGGTGGACGGGGCGGCAGAGGGCCGCGCACGGCGGCGTGGGTGTGGCGGCAGAGCCGCGCACGGCGGCCGCGCGGCGGCTGAGGAGTAGAGGGGGGGAGCGGCGGCAGAGCCGCTGACGGTCCTTGCGGCTAGAGGCGGCGCGCCGGTGAGCGCACCCGGAAAGTGGGAAGGGGCGGCGGGCGGCTCCTGCGCCTACTGCTTCTTCCATTTTTTATTTTTATTTTTTTTTTGATTTTTTGAATGATTTTTTACTGTTGTAATAAAGAAACTTTTTTTGTTTTAAATTTTTTTAAATTTTTTTAGTTTTCTTAAACATGAAATAAATGTGGTTATAAACAAAAGGGGAAGATGATGAGTTGGTGGTAAAAAATGGTGGAATGAAACAACAAAGAAACAAAATATTAGATAAGATAAAATACTAAGAGAATGATGAGGAATACTTACCGGAATCTTCGTCGGATTGGTGGAGCAGCTACGCTGAACTCCTGTCATCGCTTCGATCCGATTGGCGAAACAAAAATCGGAGAAGCTGTGCGAGCTCTATGGGGAACTCGTGACGCGGAGCGGAGCTCCGCGGATCTCGCCTAAAGGAGGTCGTCGCTTGAGGAAGATGTCACGCCACTGTCACCAACAAAACGTTCCAATCTCTCTCCTTTTTCTATTAGAACGGCGGATGCGAAAAAATGGGGATGAATGGAAGAATAAAAAGAGAAGAAGAGTGGGAGTTAGAGAGATGGTGGAAAGGTGGAGTTTGAATAGGAGGTTAAGAGAAATGGTGGAGTGGAATGGAGGTTAAGATGAAGACTTGGTGGTTAATGGAGAAAGGGAAGTTATTGTAGAGAATGTGAATTAAATAAAATAACTACTAAAAAGGGAGGATAAAATAAAGAGAGAAAACGAATGGGGTATTTACAAAATAAGACAGACACTATGTACAAATATTTTTTTGCTTTTCTAATTTTAATTTTTTATATTTTTAGTAAAAGATATTTACAACAAAAAATACAATAAAATAGTAGAATTAAAATACAACACAAAATTAATTTTTTTGGATTTTTAATAATTAGGAAAGATAAAATAAAAATAAAAAATGAAGAAAGAATCAATATATATAATATACAATGTACATCTAGGTCCCAAAACCCAACTTTTGCAAACGAGCTCCAATTTTAATGAAACCACTTCCGTTGGATAGATAATTTTCTAACTTGAACTTTAAAAGTGAGTTTGGTGAATTTGGAGTTCATACGGAACGGGAATTTGGCTTGGAAGTTGGACTTTACGGCTTTTTCTCTTTGGGATCTAGGAGAATTTATTTGAGGTAAAATTTGTTTTGTATTTTTGTATTTTTTATACACTTTTATGAACAAGTTAAAGAAAGAATTATCCAAAAAGGAGTTGAAATAAAATTATTAAAAATACATGAAGCTTTGGGCTATTTACAGGTATAAAACTCCTTTGATTTTGTGGCCTTTTATTGTTAATTTATTTTGTACAATCTAATACACAATAATTAATGTACTTTATTTACAATAGTCATTTTGTTAATTTGATGATTTTATGTACATTTATTTGAGATTTTACTCGGGGATTTTGCTAAGATCAAGATATTGCGATGATGAATCGCGAATTCATCACCCCCCCATACTTAAACTTTGCTAGTCCTCGAGCAAATAAAGAATGAATAAGTTGTGTTAACCCCTGACTGTGCATGTGAATACAAGACTTGATCCGTTCAAGAACTCTCGGTTTTAGAGATCCTAAAATTCTAAGCTGAACCAAGCTCTAGTCAAAAGGTACCCAATTTCCCTAATCATCAGACTCTCTTTGTATACGTATATATAAGGGATATGACTTTAAGTGTTGACCGCAATTACAAGAGTAGAGTCACAATGTCACCCAAGGTTCCAGTCCAAGAGACTCTCCTATGGACCCGATCCTCAACACTAGGGAATAAATCATTTCTTACATCCAATCCACCGTCTCTTTAGTTGTCAGACTTGAAAGTGTAGATGGAAGGCCAGTTGATGGAGGGCATAGGATTGTGTCATTTCTTCTCTCCCTCTCATTGGAACAAGGATCCTTTCAAGTGCCTTATTACGTAACGCATTTTTTTGGTGTTGATCAGTGCGTCCGTCAAGAGAAGTTGGAGCCGTCTGCACTTGTTTTCCTGGGAGTACACCGGGGTGTGCCTTTTTTGAGTACCTATCGTACCTTCTACACCCAGACTTGTAGCATTTACGATGCAGAGCCCTTTTTTGGTGCAAGCCCGACTCCTGGTCCTAATAGCGGTGGTCCAAGTGGACACTTTTGAAATGGTTGGGAGCGCTCGCCTTTGGTGGAAGCTCTTTTGATAATTGACTTTGTGGAATGAGAGCTTTTCTTTGACATTTCATTGCTTTGTAGTATTTGTGGCTAGCTCCACTGCTTTTACCAAGAGTTGGCGCACACTGATCAACATTTTTTTATTTTATCACACCCTGGCACATAGGTAAATGTGAAGAGATAGTACAAGAACCATGTTCTCATACTGGCTAAATGTGCTGACACTCAGGTTTCATGAAGCCTTCATTGATTTTATCCCATCCTCGAGCATCATTAAATCAAGTCCAAACTCAAATCCCTCGTCCCAATTCCTTAAGTGAAATTTCAACTCATCTCATCATAACTACAGTCGTGTATGTGAGGTGTTGATCATATTCTTACGGTAGAGACTAAGCATGCAATATAGCACACAAATCTTTCAAACTAGGGAAATGTGTAATTAAGTCAAGGACCCTAATGACTAAGGCTGGTTAACTCAATATCTCAAGACCTCATAAACCAAGTGTTCTTGAACATCACTAGTCTTGTGTGAAAGTGAATTGTGTCAGGGATTAAACCAACTTATTAGTTAGTTTTTTTAGTTAGTTTTTTTTAGATTGATTTTTTTAATTTTTAGAAAAAGTTTTTTTCAAAAAGGTTTTTTTAGAAAAGTTTTGCTTTTTTTCAAGAGTTTTTTTTGAAAAACATAGGTAAATAAGAAAAGACTTCTTTTTGTGAAAAAGTTTTTTTAAAGGATTTTTTTGAAAAGTTTTTTTAGCAAATAAGGAAAAAGAGTTTTTTTAGGAAAAAGTTTTTTTGTTTGTTTTTTTTGTTTTTTTTTGTTTGTTTTTTTACCCACCCCATAATTATTGTATAATATATACAAAAATACATGAAAGTACAAGGTATGGGTAAAGTATATATGTAATATATACATGCCCCCCTATACTTAGCTTGTGATATGTCCTCATGGCACTAGGTGACAAAAAGCCATAGCTCGTACTAAGTATAAGTGGGTGAAAAGAATAGAAGTGAAAAAAAATGTGGATAATACACAACGGGCATCGGCCCCCCTATACTTAGGCTCTGGTCAACCTAAGTATTGGAAAGAACACAAGAATGGGGGACCGATGAGAATGGGAAAGAATATACAAAAAGAAAATAAAAAGAAGAGAAGGAGCAAATCGGGTCACTCACCCCCCTATACTTAGGATCTAGTCATCCTAAGTATAGCCACAAAATGAAAATGATACGGAACTGGGGCGAGTGATGCGAATCATGAGGGAGGGAGGTGAATAAAGGAAAATAAATATGTACAAGGAGGAGGGAGAATATACAAGGATCAAGAAGGTTTGTGACGGACCTTCTTGTGGGAGCGATGGGGAGGATAGTATACATGTGTGTCGCTGTCAGAGTCGTCCGTAGAGGAATAATAGTGAGGTGTGGGGAACGTCCAACGAGGGTCGACACACGGCTGCTTGCTCAAGTATGGCTTCAAAACAGCCGAACTGAGCTCACTCATATAGATCACCTCATCCGAACTTGATGAGGACTCCTCAGAAAGTTCCTTCTCTGAAACATCGAAGGTAACCTTCTTAGTCGGTTTTCTAGAACCTGAAGCATCAAGAGGAAGAGGAGATTGATACGTCTTAAGGAGTTCGGGGGAACACCTCAAGGAATCAACACCCGTCTTCTTCTTACCAGATGACCAACTAGAGGATGGAGCAACCAATTTATCAAGATTGGTCAATTTGGTCCCAATTGTCTCCTTTGATGTATGTCATGGATGTGGTGTGTGTGAGGTTCTGACCAGAGGTTCATCATCAGATGAGTCACTATATGCATTGTAATACTCCTGCAGGGTCAGCACACGTCTCTGATAAGGCACAGTGTTCTCAGTTGGCTTGACATTGTTGGGTTCTTGTTTCGGATCATCGAAATGATCAAGGCAATCCACGAAGGTCATGTCCAACTCAATGATAGCTTCTGGTCGTGAGTCCTCTCTAGAAGATGTCGCAGTGGTGGTGCAAGCAGTAGGCAGTGTGTGGTTGTAGGAAGTCTCTAAATCATTGGTCGTCTGGACAATCGGTATCTCAGGTGTATTAGAGAGACGGGACTCAACTGTCTCTTGAAGGTCATGACTGTCTGCAACTTTATGGGTTACCTTGGAATATCGTGTGTCCTCAAAGATCGGGTGAGGTCGGAGTGCTCCCAATGCAGAGAAATCGATCTCCCGAGTCTCACAATCTATAGTTGCCTTAGCCAAGGCTAAGAACGGCTTCCCAAGAATGATCGGAGACTGGGTGAACTCTCCTCGGTGCTCAATGTCAATGATCGTGAAGTCTATCTCCAGTAGAGCACCTTGGAAAGTGACGATGACTGAAATGGTTCCTCTCGACCGTTTAACAGACCGATCCGCCAACTGAATGATCTCTCTTGACTTCTTGGCAGATCCGAGTTTGAGCTTGGTAAACACGGAGGTCGGGAGGATATTAATCGGTAAGTCATCATTGATTCTTGCATGGGTGAATGTGGTATCTTTGATTTCACAATCAAACCTAGGCAATCGCTTGATGAATCTCCATTTCATCACCTTTATTCTATCATTTTGGCCTTAAAAACCCCAGTAAATGCATGTAAATAGCATCAATTTGTACATAATAGCATTCATTATTTATTGTATTTAATGAACACAAAATAAGGTTTTTAATGCCAAAATTATAGAATAAAGAGAAGAAAAGAAAAGGGAATAAAATATTGCAAATATTTTATGACCCGAACCCCGAGACCAAGGCCAGCATGGAATTGGTCGACAAGGAATAAAGTAGGGGGAGATAAGGGCCAATTATACAATAAATACCTCATTCATTCATGTATTTATTTTGGCATTTTTGACACCTATTTTGTATATAAATTATTTATCCATCAAATAAAGAAACTTTGTACATGAAAGTTGTAGATAATAATGTGAATAAAATTACAAAATTGAGTTTGTGTAAAAATAATACTCAGTGTACATTTTATACCCAGAATAAAAAGCCAAAATCTCAACTTCACAGACCCATATCTTACAAATAAAAACTTCAAATCACCCAAACTCACCTTTAATTGTATATAGCATTCCAAGAACTATTTTATAAAATTTGTTTCATAATTTTTGGAGTTCATTTGTAGAAGTTAGGTTTTTGGCCCTCCTTGTATATAGTATTGATTAAAATATTCCATTTATTCATTATTCATTATTTTTATAAATTTATATTTTTAGAATCTTGTAAATAATGTATATAATACATGTACATACTAAAATTAGACTAAAACTAAGAAGGATTAATAAAATAAAATAAGCCTATGCAAGTTAATAGGCAAAAGACCTATGATCAAGTATGTACATAAATAAAAGGGGAAAACATTCTTTAATTATTTTCTTCTTTTATATTTTTATAATAATGTAAATATTATATATAACTTATTAAAAATACAAATCCAGAATAAAAACAAATAAAATTCATTAAATAATTAAAATGAAGATAATATATAGGTAAAATACCTATAAGTATACCTACATATACATATACCTATTTATTTAAAAATGTAAATAAACTCATAAAAATTAAATAAAAATATATTTATACTCACAAAAATAAGTTATAAATTTATAAAATAAGAAAATAAAATATAAAATAAAAATAAATAAAATAAAAATAAATATATATAAAAATACATTATTAAAATAAAACCATAATAAAACACTTCAAAAAAATAAATAAAAATCATAAATAAATACTACATTAATTTATAAACATTTTTATTTTATAAGCAAAAATTAATTAAATCATTTATTACGTGTAATAAATGGGTCAATATCTGGTCGATGTGGACCAATCAGGGGCCAGGGAGTGTTGACCTCCGGTCAACTCCCCCCTGCGCCTCTGACTCCCGTCAGACATGTCGCGTCCCTTGATTTCTGCCATTTTTCCCACTCGGCTCAGTGCTCCATCACCGTCGATCTCTTCACAGATTTTTCTCCCAAATAAATCATGATCCTCGCCGAGATTCTGGAGCCCTTGTACATAGCATAGATCCGTTGATTTTAGCCGGTCAAATAAGGGTGCCACCTTGTTTATAAATAAGGAACCACCGCCATCTCTCCAAGTTTGGTCAGCCTCTCCCCATTTTCTTCCTTGCATTCGGTCCCAGATGTGCTCCTCGTGACAGGAGGATGCCGTCGGCACCTTGAATCGGCTGGAGAAGGTGGTGGTTGCACCCACGGCGGCGCTCCGGCAGCCGTCCTGCTCCTTGGCTCTCCGGCCAAGTCGAGCTGCGCCTTTACAATTTAAGGTAGCTTTTCATGTCAGCATTTTATTTCTGTCTTTTATTTCGCATTTAGATGATTAAAGTAGCGTAGATTAGGTAAATCGAAGTTCGTCGGAGCTCTGCTCCGGCGACTTCGCCACCGTGTTTCCGACTGTTTCCCGACTCTCTTTCGCCTTCATTTCGATTCCCTATGCATTCTCCACCTCCCAGCCACCCTGTCCAACCGGATTCCCACCTGGATCCGCGAATCGAAACCTCAACTCCGCCGCTCGCCGGAGGCTTCGCCACTTCGCCCATTTTAGCGCTACCAGCTTCAAACCCCGGGTCGAGGAGAGAGACCTCGAGCCCCTCTACCTTCCTGTGCAGGTTAGGTGCGCCACCAAGCACCAGGAGACGATTCCCAAACTGGTGGAGGTACTTGGAGCTCCGTTCCTTCTCCGAGCTCGTGGCGGCGCTCCAGCGTTCCTCCGGCCGATCCAAACCCTTCAGAAGATAGAGCAACCCTCTAGGAAGCTTCTGGGACCATCAGGTGCGACGAAGACCGGCAGAGGAGCGAGATCTGGCCGGAAGAAGTTCGCCCCGGCGAGCTTGCTTCCCTGTTCTTGCACGTGAGCTCCCCGCCGTTGGATGAAGACGAAGGCCCAGGATGAATCACAGCCGTCCGATCCCCCAGCACTCAGACCGTCAGATCCCTTTGGAGATCTAATCCTCGCCGTGGATCATGAACCGTCATCGGCCCACGTGGAGGCGCCATGTGGATTAGTGGATGAAGATCAGCCGTCGGATGAAGCGCCTGTGGGGGTAAATTGCAAAACAACCCCCGTTCTTTTTGTATTTAATTTTTAATTCTGTAAATAATTTTTAACGTTGTAAATAAATTGTGTTTTTTGCTGAAAGGACCCTGAGGTTTATAGAATTACAAATAGGTCCTTCCGCGCCTCACGTGCAGTCCCACGTGAGGCGCGTGAAATTTGCACTTCAACCCTGGCGGTTTTTGTTAATTGTAAATTAGCCCCAAAACTTTAAATAAATGTTTATTTCTATAGCTATTTTTGCACCGATGCCCCTGGTACTTATTTTATTTGCAAAAATGCCCCTGCTAGGCTGTTTTATTTTCGTGTCTTTTATCTATTTATTAAAAATACCTATGAGGCTTCTAAAAATTCAGAAAAATTAGGATAGATGTTTCATGTGATGTTCTTGCACGCCCCTATTTTATTTCACATTTTTTGCATTTTTCCTAATTATTAAAAATGAAAAAGAAGCCCATTTTGCACTGTCTAAATTAAAAAATACAAAAAATTATAAAATGTTTTTGAGAAATTACAAAAAAATTATATATGGTATATATATATATTGAGTCCAGAAATTGAAAAACCCTAAAAACAAGAAAAAGAAAAATAAAAAAATCAGAAAGCTCCAAAATCCAATAAAAAATAGAAAAACCCTTAAAAATCCCAAAAATATATTTTTCTCTTTTATAATTATCTATATATATATTATTATTAATGTATTAAAATTAATTTGGGTAATTTTGGGAATTATTTCATATTTTTAGAACCCAAATTACATTTGGCTAGCTAATTAGTCCATATTGTGGACATTTTGAAATTAAAAAAATAGAAATATTCCTGAAAAATAAAAAAAATTAGAAAAAGATCAAAAACAAAAAAAAATATCTATTTATGTTAAGCATTTATATCTATTTTTGTTAAGCATATATATATATCCATATATTCTATTATTTCTCTCTCCTCTTGTATATATACACCTCTTTATATATATAACTATATTATATAATTAAAAATATTAAAAGAAAATTAAAAAATATAAAAATTATGAAAACAAAATAAAAAAATTTATTAAAATCCAAAACCCACAAAAACAATAAATGGACATGAACAATGGATTGAATAAATTATACAACACATACATCCCTTCGCCTCCTAGTGTTCGACCTCTACCTGTACTTACACCTATACACATTTGCATGTAGAGTTATAATAAATTTTAACTTCACATTTTTGATATTCATTGCATATATTTATTGTGGGTTAATTGTTGATTGATCTGGGGATTTTGGAGCGGTCGACTCAGCGACTGGATCTCTCACCTTGTGAGACATCTAGACCCTCTGAAAAGCCCAGTCATCACCGCTTTACTCTGCGGCTCTTGGTTTTTCTCCCTATCATCAAAGATGTGGTCATAGACACTATATGTATCTCAGTCCTTGTTCTCTTATTGCCCGACCTTTTAGGCATCAATTTACTTCTCACAAATCTTTTAAGGTCGGGAAAGTGTTCAATGGCCATTATTAAGGGAAGCTCAAAAATCAACTTTCTATCCAATGCTTCCCTAACCGCAGGATCCAATTTTTTTAGATCTTTTCCTTTTTCAATTTTTATGGTATTTTCTGAGTTTTCAATTTTTTTGGTCTTTTTGGTAGGTGAAGGAGGACTAGGAGAATGTACAGACTCTAGTTTGGAGGGAAAGTGGTTAGTAGAAGAGGGAGGTAGAAGGGACTCCAGCTGTACATGGTGTGTGGTCAATCCGGTGTCTTCCAGGTTTTTAAAATTCAATCCGCAAAATCCATGATCCACATTTCTACCTGGATTCTTGATCGATCTACAAATGTCATCCTTCAATAAGTTCTCATGACACATCATGAGAGAAGTCTGCTCAGTTGGAGGATACCACTGAGAACTTGGGATCTTATACTCAACACATCTTGACTCAGGAGTGTAATAATGGGTTGAGTATGGCCTATCTGTATGGCAGATGTTGGTCGGAGCCTCATCTGGTGGAGTTAGTAGACAGGGGGTCTGTAAATTAGTCGCATGAACCCAATCCCCTGTATATGTCGGCTCTCCAAATGGGTGATATGAAGGTTGGTCAATGTGGTCTCGATCACTCAGGTCAATCAAGTCAGGAAGATCGTACGGTGCAGGCCTCTCCATTCGGTTTGTCTGATCGACCATGTTGTACCCTAAGGTTAAGTCGGGATGTGTATGTAGCAATTGTTGTTCTGTCCCAACTCGAGGTGAAAATGAGGTATATGGGGTCAACTGATTATGCCAATCATTCATCTCAGCAGTCGCTTGCTCTTCGATTTGTTCCTTGATTCCAGCAAGCGGGCGAGAACATAGTGAGTCAATCCAGGGTGGTTGTGGGTCAGGGGTGCAAGAATGTGGGGTAGGTGAGAAGGACGAAGAAGTGGAGAAGTCAGTCGGAGTTCTGACTTCGCGGTTGGGGTGTGGGTATGAAGAGGAATGAGAGGGTGGAGATGATCGGAATATGGTCGAAGAAGGGTGACTTGGATATGATGACCAAAATTCTGACATCTTGGAAGGGAGATGGGAGAATGAAGCGGATCGAGGAAGAAAGCGTGCAAGTGCACCTAATAACACACAAAACAAACAAACACAAGAGCAAACCCTGAATTCACCTACTCAACACAGTGATGGTCGCAAAAGTCCGACCGTTTATCTTTTCAGTTTTAATTAGGTTATAAATCAAGATATAAATCCAATTATGTAAAGCTAAAAAGTCGGTTTTGGACACTATCCTAGGGAAGCGTCCTCACCTCTCAAAAATCACAATTAGCCAAGCATACAATGAGGGTTTTGCTCTCCCAAAACAAATGTTAGTTTTAATCAGTTTTTTTTGTCAACTCTTGATTAGTCCACCAAACAAAGCACGCCTAACGATCAGTCCCGATTTCCTTTTAACCTAAGTTTCAAAAACTAATGGGAGGGAGTCGAGAAAAACCGATGCAAATAATGAAATCAGTGATGCATGCCCGGTTCAAAAGACTTACAGTGATCCTCGCGCTCTACATGCGGGATGCAAGGAAGAATTGAAATTTTATACTATATGAATGCAAACGAGAAAACCGTTCCTAGACAGGCAGTTCTATTAGCGAGTGATGAACAAGTTAAATTTGACTAATAGCCATGCGGTCTAAGTGCGTCTCGTTAAATGTGATGTGTGGTCCTAAAAGTTACGAGCACAAGTAATAAAGATATTCTAATAAAATGCTCTAAGAGCCGCGAGTGCAAATCCTATTCTACGTCAATCAACCACACGACCACGAGCGGGTCCAAAGTCCAGTCCGGATACAAACACGAGCTCTCAAATAAGAGCCGCTGGAAAGTGCGAATTACCTAAGTTATTACAACACAATAATTACAAAAATGAAAAGAAATGCTCTCGAAAATAAATTAATCCTCCTCGCTCTTCAGCAGTCGATGCGCGCTACGTCCGTCGACCTCCGATGCACTCCAAGTTCACCAAGCCCTCGCAAGAAAAAATAAAATTTATATTAGAGAGATAAAAACAAAATATATACAAGAATATGAAGAGAAATAATTAAAAAAATGGAATAAATACAAGGTGGCTCGGGGGTCAGACTACCTGAGTAAATGGAAAACTAAATCCAAAATTTTAAATTAATCCCTAAGCTGTTTGCCTCCCTGGCAACGGTGCTATCTGACGAGTCGCTAAATACGATAAATAATTCGGTCACGTTGTAGCACGTGTACTTAGCGTTTCAGTCAGAACCGAGAGAAGATCTCCGTGAAGAGTGTCTCGGCTTAATTTATATGCCGGGCAAGTCCGGGGTCGAATACAGGGAGGCAAAGGAATAACTTGGGTTTAATTTAAAAAACGTAGATCTAGATTTCCACGCAGTACTTTTTTAGAATTTTTTTATGCAAAAACCAAATGCCAATGCAAGATGCGGTTGAATTACGATACTAAGAAAGCATACAACAAGGCCAAATTAATTTTAATGTCAAAATAGTCCAATTTAGCCAAATTATATTTTTCTTAAAATCCTAATCTAGTGATGAACACAAAACACATTTTTTTAGAATTTTAGGGGTTAAGATGCAACAATGAAAACTAAACACTTTTATGGGTTTTTTTCGTAATTTTTCACACAAACAATAAGCAAAAATAATAAAAAAATTACTGGAATGAAAACATCATGCAAGGAAGTTACAGTAATATTTTTGGAATTTTTTGATACTATATGAATTTTTTATGGATTTTTTAATGAAAACAGAGTGACATGAGTAATTAATTCCTAATTAATCCACAATATCAAATTAATCAGAATGCGAATTATATTTAAAAGGTATTTAGATGTAGAATCCAGAAGATTTGTAATTTCGTAAAAAGGATATACGTGGATTTAATTAAAAATTAAATACTAAATTCACTCTACAAATTATTTCAGGCACAAGACATCTCCATTTTGAATGAAATTTGGACAGTAAGTTAATCACATATCAAGGCATCATTCGTAATTTTTGTGGAATTTTTAGAGCAACTGTATGTGAGATATAAATTTAATATCACGGAATGGGTGAAATATGCAATATTTCAGTTGAAAAATTGTAGTTAATTCACAATATCTCACAAAAATACAAATAAATATTCAGAACGTAGACAATTAGTTGTCATCACAATGGAATTTTTCGTTGAACAAAAAGATGAATAAACGAGGTCCAAATTAAAGTGCGAACACAGGGGTGTCTTTGCAAATTCAAAAAACGAAATTACAATGCAAGTTATACACAGGGACTATTATGCAATAAAAACTTGAAAAGAAACTACTATAATTTTCATGAAATAAAAAAATGCACAAAAGACCTTCTTCTTCCTTCCTGGAGACGGTAGAGGAACCCAACAAGCGGAGGCACCGGCGCCGCGCGTGGTGGAGAGAACGGCGGCGCGCGGCGAGGGGAGAAATGTGGCGCGGCCGCCGCGGTTGGAGGAGTGTGGCGGAGGTGCGGGCGGCCAGCGAGGCGGTGGACGGGGCGGCAGAGGGCCGCGCACGGCAGCGCGGGTGTGGCGGCAGAGCCGCGCACGGCGGCCGCGCGGCGGTTGAGGAGTAGAGGGGGGGGAGCGGCGGCGGAGCCGTTGACGGTCCTTGTGGCTGGAGGCGGCGTGCCGGTGCGGCGGCCAGAAAGTGGGAAGGGGCGGCGGGCGGCTCCTGCGCCTGCTGCTTCTTCCATTTTTTATTTTTATTTTTTTTGATTTTTTTGAATGATTTTTTACTGATGTAATAAAGAAACTTTTTTTGTTTTAATTTTTTTTAAATTTTTTTAGTTTTCTTAAACAGGAAATAAATGTGGTTATAAACAAAAGGGGAAGAGGATGAGTGGTGGTAAAAAAAATGATGGAATGAAACAACAAAGAAACAAAATATTAGATAAGACAAAATACTAAGAGAATGATGAGGAATACTTACCGGAATCTTCGCCGGATTGGCGGAGCAGCTATGCTGAACTCCTGTCGTCGCTTCGATCCGATCGGCGAAACAAAAATCGGAGAATCTATGCGATCTCTATGGCGAACTCGTGACGCGGAGCGGAGCTCCGGGGATCTCGCCTGAAGGAAGTCATCGCTTGAGGAAGATGTCTCGCCGCTGTCACCAACAAAACGTTTCATGCTCTCTCCATTTTCTATTAGAATGGCGGATACGAAAAAATGGGGATGAATGGAAGAATAAAAAGAGAAGAAGAATGGGAGTTAGAGAGATGGTGGAAAGGTGGAGTTTGAATGGGAGGTTAAGAGAAATGGTGGAGTGGAATGGAGGTTAAGATGAAGACTTGGTGGGTAATGGAGAAAGGGAAGTTATTGTAGAGAATGTGAATTAAATAAAATAAAAGTAGGCTACTAAAAAGGGAGGATAAAATAAAGAGAGAAAACGAATGGGGTACTTACAAAATAAGACAAACACTATGTACAAATATTTTTTTGCTTTTCTAATTTTAATTTTTTATATTTTTAGCAAAAGATATTTACAACAAAAAATACAATAAAATAGTAGAATTAAAATACAATACAAAATTAATTTTTTTTGGATTTTTAAAAATTAGGAAAGATAAAATAAAAATAAAAAAATGAAGAAAGAATCAATATATATAATATACAATGTACATCAAGGTCCCAAAATCCAACTTTTGCAAACGAGCTCCGATTTTAATGAAACCACTTCCGTTGGATAGATAATTTTCTAACTTGAACTTTAAAAGCGAGTTTGGTGAATTTGGATTTCATACGGAACGAGAATTTGGCTTGGAAGTTGAACTTTACGGCTTTTTCTCTTTAGGATCTAGGAGCATTTATTTGAGGTAAAATTTGTTTTGTATTTTTGTATTTTTATATACACTTTTATGAACAAGTTAAAGAAAGAATTAGCCAAAAAGGAGTTGAAATAAAATTATTAAAAAATGAAGCTTTTGGCTATTTACAGGTATAAAACTCCTTTGATTTTGTGGCTTTTTATTGTTAATTTATTTTGTACAATCTAATATACAATAATTAATGTATTTTTTTTTACAAGAGTCATTTTGTTAATTTGATGATTTTATGTACATTTATTTGAGATTTTACTCAGGGATTTTGCTAAGATCAAGATATTGCGATGATGAATCGCGGATTCATCATGGATTATTAAGTTAAAAACCCTAATGACTAAGGCAGGCTAACTCAGAATCTCAAGATCTCAGAAATCAAGTGTCCTCAAAAATCCTCAACCCTTGAGTGATGGTGAATGTGTCAGGAATATATCAACCAAGGGATGCATGAAATGCTTGATGAAATGCAAGACCGTGAGTGATGAATTTAATGCAAAAAGTTTTTTTGGGTGTTTTTTTTTTGTTTTTTTTGAAAAACAGGTACTATACACACTACTTGTACCCATCCCCGATGTTAAATAAAAACGATTAAAGTACGAGCTATGGATAAAGTAGATAAAATATATACAAACACCCCCTATACTTAGCTGGTGTTATGTCCCCATGGCACAGAGTGAAATGTAGACATAGCTCGTACTAAGTATAAATGGGACAAAAACCAAAAAAGAGAAGTGATGTATCAACAATGGTACCGGCCCCCCTATACTTAAGCTCAGGTTAGCCTAAGTATAATCGGATAATTACAGATGGGGAATCAGGTAGATTTGCGGATATACAAGATCAAGGAGGTTTGCGACGGACCTTCTTGCGGGAATATATTATGAACATTTGATGAACGCCTCTATATTTTTAAAAATTGTTAAAGAGGTACTACAATCCTCTCTAAAACCACCAAAAAAATACAAAACTCCAAAAATCGGTTTTCTAAACACATGGAAAGCCACCAAAATTACCACTTCGCACAGGTGACCTCTTTTGCTCCCGGGTCCTTCATGAAACTTGTAGATCTCGACAAGACGAACAACTTTCGTGAAGAAAATTTTTCGATTCGAGGTATCCTGCTACTTCTTTTCTATTTTTCTTTGTCTTTAATTTTTGAAATTTTTTTGGGGCACCACGTGGCCGCTTCTGGGCGTGCCACGTGGCACCCCCACTTCCTCTCTCCCAAACCGCCGGGTCACGTGCCCAGCACGTGACCCCATCTCCTCCTACCTCTTGCTGATTCCTCCCCAACACCAAAACGGCTGCCTCCCCATCTCCCTACCACCTGCAACAGCCATCACCCCACGTAACGCCTCCACCTTGCACGGCTGCTCGAAACCGTCGCTCCGCCTCCTCGTCTTTACGTTATCAAACGCCCTATAAAGCCTGAAGGACCGCCTCCTTCTCCGCCATCCGCCCTTCTCCATATAGTCGGTGACAGCGGCTTGTACCCCCTTGCGGCGTGATCCAGAGTCACACTCTATTGTAGCTTCTCGGGCTGCTAAGCTCGCCGCCTTGCCGAGCGGCTCGAGCGAACACCAGGAGGCGGCCAACGCCACTCCATCCCAGGCTTTTCGTCCACCCCCTTCCAGCATCTCCATCACTCCACCGCCACGCATAGTCGCAGCAGCCACCAGCAGCAGCGGCTGCGCGTGCCTCTCCCGCCCCCATTTTCTTCTTGCTTCGTCTAATCTTGCAGGTACAGAGATACTTCATTACTAACCTCAACTGCGCCCAACACCGCACATTCCGCCTCGCCTCCGTTCGCCCTCCGCGCTCGGCCACAACCATCCACCAACAAGCACCTCTACCAACGCCACTCCAGCCCCATGCCCACGACACGCCGCCCCAACCTTCGTCCCCGCGCCTCCGTGTGCGTTGCCGAGCAGCGGCGCCGCTGCGGCAAGCCCAGCGACCCCCAGGCTGCGTCGTGACCCTCCGCGCGCAGCCACCTCTCCTCCCAGGCCGCCCCCCGTGCGCGGAAGCGCCCCTCCTCCCCTCGCGTGGCCGCACGTGGGCTACCCACCGCGCACGGCTGCGCACCTCCCGCGCCCACCGCCGCTCCGCCCTCCACCGCGCTGGGGTGCCGCGTGCGCCCAGCACCGCACCTGCCGCCCTACGCCATCGGGTGCCGCCTGCGCCCAGCGCGTGTGGGTGCCCCTGTTCTGGAATCTCCCCTCACGTGAGAAGCACATGAGGTGGGGTTTTTTTTCATCCAAGCCCCCATGTTCCTGCAAATCAAGAAGTGACCCTCAAGCTGACGTCAGCGTCACGTGCTGAGCACGTGACGCACTGGAAATTTTGCGTAAAGGACCCTGCGGATTTCCGTTATCACAGATAAGTCCTTCCAGGGACTCCTTTGATATAAAAACTCCTATTTTTCTTGCATTTCAGTCCCTATAACTTGTTTATTGCATAACTTTCTCATTCGAACCCCAATTTTAGCGCATAATATATCATTTTGAAGCTATTTCTGTTATCTATCATATTCTATACTTTGTGAACTGATTAGAGGATATTTATCGCAAATCTTATTTGTTGAACCTCTGGATATACACAGG
The DNA here is from genome assembly GCA_037367405.1 of Ottelia alismoides. Lineage (NCBI taxonomy): Eukaryota > Viridiplantae > Streptophyta > Magnoliopsida > Alismatales > Hydrocharitaceae > Ottelia > Ottelia alismoides. Next base: position 167,112 of record JAZKJV010000662.1, read on the forward strand.
CCGATTTTCTGATATTTTGCGCATTTTTTATGGAGAAAATTTAACGATATAATTTGCAGGATCTTGATTGAGGAATTTAAATTGATCAATCCTCTTATGATTGTAGATGATCATTCTTTGATGATTTTATTTCCGTAGGGGACTCGATCAAGGAGATTTAATCTGAATAATTTTCTTTAATGATTGGTATTACCATTTGAGAATTTATTTTCACAGGGACATATTTATGGTGAAATAATTGATCTAGTCTCTTATTAATTATGATCATTATAGGAAGAATAAATCTTAGAAAATTTGGAGATCAATTGTTATTGCATGATTATGCATAGAAATATTCACCCTCTTGCTTGCTTCTGGAGTTAATTTGAGAAATATTTGTGGATTTGATATTTGATTGATCTGTGATCAAAATTGAGGATATTAAATAATGTTATTTGGATAAAAAATCTTAATCACAGATCTCGTGTTGAACCGATGTCTCTGTATTTTTGCATCTGCTTGCATTTCATTACATTGTATATTTTTGCAACACATAAATTAATTAACATTTATTAATTATTTAATTTGATTTAAAACCACGCAACTAAAAATCATCGTTCCCTGTGTTCGACCTTGGTAAACTTGCCAAGTAAAATATTCCACAACATTCAAAGATTATGGTATTTTGACGACCAAAATCCGCCTCCTATACTACAATTATCGACTATTAAAGAGGTAGATTTCGCGTTCAAAAATCACCAAAAATTTAAGAACGCCAAATTCTCCTCTATAATAATGTGAAATTGTTAAAGATTACCTCTTTAAAAATTGATGAACATTTGATGAACGCCAAATTCGCCTCTATAATAATGTGAAATTATGCTGTAGTACAGGAGACGAATTCGGTTCAGCAAAAACCACAGACTTTGAATGCTGTGGAATATTTATACTTGACAAGTGTACCAAGGTTGATCACAGGGACACGACATCCTAATCAGAGTATTGAATTTTGATTCATGAAGCACAGATTGATTTAATCTTAATTTCAGGTCCACATGCAATTTATGCGGCAATGCAAAGCAATGCTATGCTGTATGCAAAAATTTTTTAGATATTTTTAGGCAAGTTAAGGAGATGATGCATATGCAAAAAAAACAAGTATGCCAAGTAAAAACCTACAATTATACCCCTAAAATGTGAGCAACGCAATATAGAATGAAATTAGAGTCAATTTGAACACATCATTAAAAAGTGGTCATCAAATCAAGCAAGACAAGTAGAACATGGTCCCATTTTCACATAAAAATTCACTTTAATATAAAGTGTGTCAAATGAGACAAATAAGTATGCTAGAATGTAGAGGACAAAATAAGGATCAAAACGACACTAAAATCATGCAATTTGGACCTACGATGATCAAGTTATGCTAAAAATAGTGCAAGGGCATAATTGTAATAAAAATGCAATAAAATAAAGGGATAAATATTTCATTTAGGTCCTTAGAGGGACCTAAATGCAAATAGCAAAAACCGCCTGGGCCCAGTTGCAATTTCACCATTTGCGCGCAGGGGCATATTTGTAATTTCCAAAAATCTAGAGGGCTTCCCTGTAATTTACCCAGGCACGCACGTGAGGCACGTGCCTGGGGACCAAAGTATAATTTCAGAAAATCATCAGGTCTATCCTGCAATTTACCCACCATCACGTGCAAGGCACGCGAGGGCTTGGCTCGGGTCAGCCCCCTGAGGCTCGGGCCACGTGGCTGCTGCGGGAGGCTTGGATCTGGTTCGGACTGCCCGAGCCTATTGGTCTGAAGAGGAGGCTCGGGCTTACACGTGTTTCCATCATAGCCGCCCGATCACGTAGATCGGACGGCAGTTGTAGCGTCTCCTCCGCCGCGAGTCACCGGAGGAGGCGGGGCTCCGACGACACGTGAAGAGCTCCGCCGAGCTACACCTTACAAGGCAGAGGTCTGAGGAGCGAGTGGACATGTTGGCAGAGGTCCTGGAGACCCAACGAAGCTTCAGGGGTGATCGGAGGTGTAACTCGGTGAAGCCTCGCCGGAGTAGAGGAGCTCAAAGGAACTCCGGCGCGAAATCCGGCCAATCAAGATACCTGCAAGGTTAGTCAAAGCTGAAGCGTGTTGTGAGTGCAGAGTGAGTGAAATGGAGTCCCAGGGAGGTGGTCGGAGCGAGGGACCATGGCTCCTTCCCCGTCGGAGCAGAGGAGGAGATGGCGGCGGGTGGACGAGACTGCGGAGAAGGGAAGGGTGATGGCGAGGGGTGTCGCGAGGATGATCGATGAGGGGCAAAGGTCTGGAGGTGGTCAGATGAAGGTGGCGGTGTCTGAGGGTGGTGTAATTAATCGGAGAAAGTACAAGAAAAAGTCTCCTCATCGGAGCGAGGAGTTGGCGGAGGTTTTGGCTTGGGTTGAGCACCCTGGGGGCACTCCGGTCGTCGCCCAGCTGGTCAGCCATCTCCAACGAGCTCAATGGTGCGTAAAGACACCGTGACACGACCACTTCAGCCGTGGGTCGACACCGAACTCCAGCCATCTTCGCGTCGATGCCCCGCCCTCTCCGTTGTCACCGGAGGGGCGGGGGAGACTGGGCTAGAGCCCAAAATGGTGGACGAGGGCTGACGGAGGCGGAGGAATGGGTTTTATAGGTGGAGACATCCGGCGGTTATAGTGGTAGAGGGCGTTTTTGGAGAGGCAGTCTAATGGTGATGGGGTAACGTATGGGAGTTATGGAGATCGCGCGAGGATGATGGGGGAGCGGGCTATGCAGGGCGGCCGTTAGGAGAGAGAGGGGTGGCCAGAGGTGATGGCCAAAAAAGGAAGGGGGCGCGGGGGTCGCGAGTTGAAACAGCTGAGGAAGGGGGGTTATGCGAGGTGGAAGATGATCTCGTAGCCGTTGGATCTGGCGATCCGACGGCTAGGATGGAAGTGTGGTTGAAGGGTGGAGATTAGATCAGGGTTCTGATCAAGCGGCTGGGGTTAAAGCGGTGATGAGCGGTCATGATGAAGAGATTTGGAAGATCCAACAGTCTTGGATAAAGGGATGACGTGGAGTCTAGTGGACCGTAGGATTTGAATGCGATCGGGCGGTTGCGATGAAGGGAAGACATGGCGTGAGGATGGGCGTTGGATGATGGAAGGATCGGATGGCTGAGGTTGGGGCGGATGTGTGCGGTTAGGATCAGATCTGAGAGTCAGATCTGACGGCTGTGAGATAGAGCGCGGAGGGATGGTGAGGATGGAGGCGGGGATGGCGTGATCCAACGGCCCAGGAGAGGGCCGGGTGTCGAGAGGGGAAGGGGGCCACGTGGACGCTCTAGAGAGCGCCACGTGGCCCAATAAGAAAATTCAGAGGGTAATTACAAAAAAAATAGAAAAGAAATAGTTAGAGGCCGAATTAGGAAAAAGTCAAAACATGAAAGTTGCTCGTCTCGACGAAATATACAACTTTCATATTGGTCAAAAAGCCAAAAGAGGTCATTTGTACAAAAGCTATTTTTGGGGGTATTTTCAAGGGGAAAAAATACCAAGTTTGTGGTTTTGATTTGTTTTTGTATTTTTTTAGTGGTTTTAAAGGTCAGTGATTTATAGACAAGTTATCTACCTAATTTTTAGGGGTTTTTGAGTGATAAAATAATTACAAGAAAAATAGAGGAAATTAAATACAATAATTAAATGGTAAATTATGCACAATATAATACATGATAAAAACAAAGAATTAGAGGATATTTTTATTGGTTTGTTTAAGCACGGATTTTAATAAGTGGCTTTTAGCATGATGAATACGAGATTCATCATACCCCTATACTTAAACCATGCTCGTCCTCGAGCATCTAAAGAATGAAGGAGTCGGATTAATTCCTGACAGTGCGCATGAGATTTATAAGGCTTGCTCTTTCAAAGACTCTTGACATAGGTGATCCTAAAATTCCAGGTTTATCCAAGCCCTAGTCAGAAAGAATCCAACTTCTCTGATTTTCAGACTCTCTTTTTGTACATATAATATAAGGATATGACATTTAGTGTACTGCATTTCATGAGAGCCGAGTCGATGCATCACCCAAAGTTCCAGTCCCAAAGATTCTCCTCTAGACCTAATCCTCAATACTAGGGAATAAGTTTATTCTTGCTTCAGTCAACCGTCTCTATAGTTTGTCAGACTTGAAAATGTAGATGGACGGCCAGATGATGGAGGTACTAGGATTGTGTCTAATTTTCTCACCCTTACATTGGAACAAGGAGCCTCTCGAGTGCCTTTTACTCAACACATGTATATTTTTATTTTGTTGATCAATGTGTCCGTCAAGAGAGTTGGAGTCGTCTGCACTTGTTTTTCTGGGAGTACACCGGGGTGTGTCTTTTCTGAGTATCTAAAATACCTTCGACACCCATACTTGTATCGCTTACGATGCAGGGCCCTTTCTGTGGTGTCAGCCCGACTCCTTGGTCCTAATTAGCGCTTGGTCCAAGTGGACACTTTGAAAATGTTTGGGAGCGCTCGCCATTGGTGGAAGCTCATTTGGAATTTGACTTTGGATTTAGAGCTTTTCTTTGACGTTTCATTTCTTTTGTTGGCTAGCTCCACTGCTTTTACCAAGAGATTGGTGCACACTGATCAACAAATTCCTTTAAGTTTCATCACACCCTGGCACTTTTAGGTAAATATCAAAGAGATAGCATATGAATCTTGTTCACATACTGGCTAGGGTTTTGCTGACACTCAGGTTTTCTGAAGCCTTCATTAACTTTATCCCATCCTCGAATATCATAAGATCAGGTCTAAACTCAATTCTCTGGTCCTAGTTCCTCAAGTGATATCTCATCTTAGCTCATCAATCATGCAGTTGTGGAAGTGACTGTGCTGATCATATTTTCTTGAAGGTAGAGATGAAGAGTGCAATATAGCACTCAAATCTTTCAAACCAGAGGAGTGTGGATATTTAAGTCATGAGAAACCCTAATGACTAAGGCATGTTAACTCAGACTCTCAAGATCCCAGAGATCCAGTGTCCTCAAAATCCTCAAGCCTTGCGTGAGTGTGAATGTGTCAGGAATACACCAACTCCTTGGGTTAGTGAATTTTTGTGTGATTTTTGGCTTTTGCAAATTTTTATGGGTTTTAATTTTTTAATTTTTTTAATACTCGGAGAGACAATGACTGGCACATGCTCAAATAAAAGTATACACTTTCAGCCAGTATGGGTGTAAGTACGGGCCGAGGCCCGTGTTACTTGAGGACGGGGCCGTATGCTATGTCCTCTAAACCACCCACTCTGCTAAGGGAGACCGAGGTTCCCTCACTGAAAATGTCTACTAAACCTAGTAGTCAGAGTCAACCTCCAAGAAAGATTTTTAATTTTTCAATTTTTTTAATACAGGAATATTTACAAAAATTAATCCCTCAAATTTTAATTTTTACAGGCTTTTACTCAGTTCCCTAGTTTACCAAAACCCAGCCCGAAAAATAAAATTTAAAAAAGTTTTAAAAATACGAGCTAAGGCTAAAGTAAATATACAATAATATATGGTATACCCCTCTATACTTAAAATTTGTTATGTCCTCATAGCACAAGTGTGATAAATCTCCATTTCATCACCTTTATTCTATCATTTTGGCCTCAAAAACCCCAGCAAATGCATGTAAAGAGCATCAAATTGTACATAATAGCATTCATCATTCATTGTATTAATTACACATTAAATAATGTGTTTAATGTCAAAATTATAGAATAAAGAGAAGAAAAGAAAAAGGAATAAAATATTGAAGATATTTTATGACCCAAACCCCGAGATCAAGGCCAGCATGGAATTGGTCGACAAGGAATAAAGTAGGGGGGAGATAAGGGCCAGTGTACAATAAATACCTCATTTATTCATGCATTTATTTATGCAATTTTTGACACCTATTTTGTATATAATTATTTATTCATCAAATAAAGAAACTTTGTTCATAAAAGTTGTAGATAATAATGTAAATAAAAATACAAAATTGGGTTTGTGTAAAAATAATAATCATTGTACATTTTATACACAGAATAAAAAGCCAAAATCTCAACTTCACAAACCCATATCTTGCAAATAAAAACTCCAAATCACCCAAACTCACCTTTAATTGTATATAGCTTTCCAAGAACTATTTAATAAAATTGGTTTCATAATTTTTGGAGTCCATTTGCAAAAATTAGGTTTTTGGCCCCCATTGTGCAACCTGCCTGATTAAAATATTCAATATATTCCTTGAACATTATTTTTATCAAATTATATTTTTAGAATTTTGTAAACAATGTATATAATACATGTATATATTAAAATTAAATTAAAACTAAAAAGAATTAATAAAATAAAATAAGCTTATGCAAATTAATAGGCAAAATACCTATGATCAAGTATGTACATAAATAAAAGGGGAAAACACTCTTTGATTATTTTCTTCTTTTATATTTTCATAATAATGTAAATATTACATATAACTTATTAAAAATGTAAATTCAAAATAAAAATCAAGAAAATACATTAAATAAATAAAGTATGTACAATATATAGGCAAAAGACCTATAATTATACCTACATATACCTACCTCTATTTATTTAAAAATAGAAATAAACTCATAAAAATTAAATAAAAATACCTTTATACTCACAAAAATAAATTATAAATTTATAAAATAAGCCAATAAAATAATAAAATAAAATAAATAAATAAAAAATTAAAAGATAGAAAATACATGTAAATACATACATATACACATTATTAAAATAAAACTATAATAAAACACTTCGAAAAATTCAATAAAAATCACAAATAAATACTACATGAAAAAATACACATGTTTTATTTTTTAAGGAAATTCTAATAAAATCATTTACTATGGTAAATAAATCATTTTAGAATCAAATTTCCTGTTTTGTCTTTTAGCGGCCGACGTGGACCAATGGGGCGCCAGCCCTTGTTGACCGCCCGGTCAACTGTCCCATCCGGGACCTGACGCCTCTGAACTATCAATTCCCCGGATTTCTTCCCTTTTTTACGGCCATCCCGTCCATCGATCGAGCTCGCTTCCTTCATAAGAATTGATCTCTGATCATCACTGATACACGCCGATAACTTGGATCAACCCGATACTCATTGGATTAAGCAATAATCGCCGGTCAATAAGGCTCCAGGCCATTGTCTATATATAAGAAGCTCCGCTCCCTTCCTCATTTTGGCCAATTTTAATCCATCCAAACGCCCTGATTTCGTTCCTGGGACGTTCCTCGTGACAGGGGGAGTGATCCAGCACCTCGAATCGGGCGGAGGAAGGACGATTTTGTCGCGGCGGAGCTCCGGCGTCCGTCCTGCTCCCTGGTGGCCCCCAGGTATAAGAGCTGCTCTTTTATCGCTTTTTAGTTAGGTTTTAATGTTAGCTTTTAATTCTAGTAGTTAGTTTAGTGATTAATTAATCAGTGTAGCTTAGGATCCAAAATTCGAAGTTCGCCGGAGCTCAGCTCCGACGACTTCTTCACGGTGACCTCGACTGTATCCGACCACCGTTCGCCTCCCATTTCTTTTCCCATCGTTTTCTCCATCGATCGCACGCCTTTGTTCAACCCAGGACCTCTGGTCTTGGCGAATCGAAGCTCCACCTCCGCCTTTCACCGGAGCTCCTCTGCCACACCTCATTTTGTTGTGTAGCTTCAAAACCCCGGGTCGAGGAGGAAGCCCTCACTCCCCCGGTTCTTCCTATGCAGGTCCAACGAAGAATGGAGCCCATCTGGGCTCGCATCGAACCAGGAAGAGGTTCCTGGAGGTCTTGTCCTTCATCGACCTCGTCCGAGCCCTTCAGACCTCCAGGAGCCATGGAGAGACCTTCAGAAGATGCGGAAGACCTCCAGCTACGTGTTGAGCACTTCAGATGCGAGGGAGATGCCCGGAGAAGCCTGCGCCGCACGATCGAAGCTCGCCGGGGGCGAGCTTCTTCCCAGTTCCTCCAGGCACCTCCAGCGCCGTTAGATCAGGAGGCGAGCCCCAGATTGATCGAGAGCCGTCCGATGAACGCTTGCACCGACCGTCAGATGCGAGGCGCATCTAATCGCACGTGTTCATCGGCGAACCGGTATCCACCATCAGATGCGCGACACGTGGATGAGTGGGCGAAGACCAGCCGTAGGATGAAGCGCCTTTGGGGGTAAATTTCAAACATCTCCCCCCACTTTTTGTATTTATAGTTTAATGCCAAAAGTAAAACGCCACGTTGTAAATAAAGTGTAAAATTTGCAGTCTGCCCTCCTGGAGTTTATGTATTTACATTTTAGTCCCTCCGCGCCTCACGTGCAGCACCCACGTGAGGCGCGTGATTTTTGCACTTAAACCCTGCCGGGTTTTATTAATTGTAAAATAGCCCCGAAAATAAAAGTAAATGTTTATTTTTGTTGTAATTTTTGCATGGATGCCCCTGATAAATATTTTAATTGCAAAAATGCCCCTGCTAGGCCATATATTTTTGTAGGCTTTGTCCATTTATTTTGTGCTTGATATTAACTTAAAAAATTTTGTAAAAATGGACATAAGCTCCTGTTTGGTTGTTCTTGCACTCCATAATTTTAGTTTTTCATTTTGTTGCATTTTTGCATTTATTAAAAATCAAAAACATGCATTTTATTTACTGTCTAACTTATAACATAACAAAAAAATATCAAACCAATTTGAAAAATTCCAAAAAAAATTATCTATGGTCTATTTTAGCCTAATTAAGGGTCAGTCCAAAAATCATTAAAAATCTCAAAAGAAAAATCTTAAAAATGCAAAAATACTCAAAAACTCTAAAAAAATATAAAAAAATCTAGAAAACCTTAAAAATTACAAACTCAACTCCTGTAGGCCCTAGATTTTATTCTCTTTCTTTTAAAAATAGTTGGGAGAATTTTTGTGGCTGTGTGATATTTTTAATGACCATTTTAACCCCCAGCCAGTAGTTACTCGACTGTTTGCTTTATTTCAGTATTTAAAAATACCAAAAATATGTTGAAAAATACCCAAAAATCACAAAAACATTAGAGAACTATAAAAATACATAAAAGACTCTATCTCTGGATTTTTGTCTATTTTTTTATATTTTTATAAATATTATAGCATCCCTATATATATATATATATGCACTCCCTATTGAAAAAGAAAATTAAAAAGAAAAAAATTATAAATATACCTATCTATGTATATATGTGTATGCATAATTAGTAATATATAAGATTCTAAAATTAAAAAAATATAAAAAAATATAAAATAATAGATAAAAGATAAAAACCCACAAAAATAGGCTTCACACATGGATGACTCTGTGGTACATGCACATCATAGGCTTATGCATTTTTGTATTGCTCTCTGTAGTTCGACCTCTACATGCTTGTTCAGTATACATTTTATGTTAGAGAAATAAATATTAATTCACATTTTTATACTTAATTCATTCATTCTTTTATTGTGGGTTAATTGCTGATTAACCAATGTTTTGTGAGTGGTCGCCTCAGCGACACTTTATACATATTACCGTGACCCTCGCAAAATGTGTGGTTATCAGATGGCGCCGTAGCCGGAGAGCAATGAGCATAGCCTAATTTATTTTATCATTCTTGTGTAAAATTTGATTTATCATTTATTTTGTGAGCAGCTATTTCTATTATCATTGATCACCATGCTTTATTGATTGATTCATTTATTGTGATTAATTTCTTATCTGCTCGATTTTGATTGATTAAACATCTACTGATGCAATCTTTTTGTGACTTTGATGCGAGGGCCCGCCACGCGAGGATGGCTTCTTAGGGAGCCAAGGCAGCCAAGCTTGGAGGAGAGTGGTCTTCACCTCATGACCACTTGGAGAGATAGCATCAAGGTAGCAAAGAGATGGGGATTAGATAGGTTTAGAACACTTAGGATTATTTTTGTAATTTATGGTGAGAGAGAGACAATTTTGGCATGTAATTAAACATGACTCTACTCTTCACAATGAGGTCCAGTGCCTGGGTGATTGTTCACCTGGGGGCCTCATCGCGGTTTTTCGAGTTTTCATCGCTTTCTTTTCTTTGTTTTCCGAAGTTTTGAGCTTTCCGCCTTTCTTTTACTTTGTTTTGTGTGCTTGGAGCCCCTAGATATAGGTTGCTTGACTCGGTAGCTAGGTCCACACATTAATAAGAATGCATGTTCTTATAGTCTACTTCGTACGGATCTAGTCAAAATTTAAACAAGCCGTTCATTTGTCTCTTAGCCCTTGTGCCACAGCGAGCCCTGTAAAGCGCTTTCTCCTAAACTCAAGTGTGTTGAGCAGAGGAGGGGTGAGCCAAGACCAGACCTTTTGGGTTAGAGATGAATGAGCGACTTATAGTTCTTCACGCTAATAGCAGCTAATGTTTAGGGCGATTTTGTGCCTTGCATACCGACATGTAGATAGGTTTAAAAATTCTGTTTTGCATACCGCATGGAGAGAGCTGGGATGCACTGTAAGTCTTCTAACTCAGCATGCACCATTCGGTTCAATGGTGAGATTTCCATCATGGAACCACTTGCACGGCTTTTCCGCTATCTCCCTATGATTTTGAGCACCTAGGATTTAAATGAGAATCTACAAAAATGTTAGGCGCTGGTATGAAAATAGACTCAAAAAAAGAGAAAACCCAAAAACTAAAACAAGGGGACTGCTAAATAAACTTTGACCTTAATTAAAATCTGTAATGGATTATCATTGTACCGGGTTCATAAAGCCCTCATTGTTTTCAGGTACCTTGGAGGGGGACCAAAACCCTACTCCCTTGAGCGAGTGCGACCCCCTAAGGATTAAAGCCAAAAACCCAGTCTGCAACTGCCTTGTGTATCGCCTAGATTTCCGAAGTAATGGCGCTTCTATCGTACATAGGCAAGTAGGGCTTGGTCACCAATGATGACTCTCTGTTGTGTAGAGCATCGACCCTGTCCGAAGTATTGAGCATAGGCCACGCCTTCACGGGGGTGTCTGTCTCATTGTTCTGCGTCCGAGTAGGTTCTTGCACGCTCACGGGTGATTCCGTTGCGAGCGAGAACCGAAGTATTGGTTTCGCCTATCGGTTTCCTCTCTCTATTTCTTTGTCTAAGTAGGGATCCGGGAAGGGTTACAGGGACTCCAAAAAGTACAGACTACAGGTTACACAGGAGGAGGACAAGTACGGGATACTCTTCTGGCAGTACTCTCTCTGCCTGAAAATCACAACTCTAAAAATGAAAAGATAATAAATAGCCGAGCTTTCACGGCTTCACATGGCGTGAGTTGGTGAACCCGATTTTGAATTGTGTTTGTATGGATCTAGATTAAGGTTCAAAGATCAAGTCACGCGCCTTTGCGTACATTTTGTTGTTTCTCCCTTTGACCACCCCGCTCAACCGAGCCTCTCTACTGTTTTACACTCCTTTTATTCCTCGTTGACCATCGTATCTTTCTTCCAAAATTCACCCTTCTCTTGTGCTTCGTGAAGTTGATCCATGGATGGTTTCCTCGGGACCATGCCGACACCCACATCGATTCCATGGACTCAACTCCGCCAATAAGTTCGAGGCGATTCCCGAGAACTCGATCCGGACTTTGCGGATCGATCTCCAGACTCCTCGTTTTCTACCTTTCTCTTGGCCACCCAATAAACTGGGATCACTTTTGTCCCACTTTCGCCGTTGTGAATGGAAGTCGATTACAGTCTACATCCTTTTCCGTTCACAACATGCTGGGGTTGACCTGAATTCCAGCTTCATCACGGCAGCTGAACACAATTGCAAGTGATCTGATTCGGACTATCTCATTATGCAGATAGAAGACAGAGCGAGCCATGGAGACTACTCCGGAGTTTATTTCGTCCGACTCAAACCCTGACATGGCTCCAGGAGGAAAGGGCAAGGGTCAGCAGCCACCCCAACCAGAGGGACAGGTGCCAGATCAGAATCAAGTCAATGCACAGCTACTGGCATCTATCCAGGCCATCCAACAGCAGCTGACCGAGCAGGCCCTCACACAGACAGCCTTCCAGGACATGTTGAATGATATGATGAACCGAGACGATGGAGGAGGAGGCAGAGGCAGAGGAGGCAGGGGAGGAGGAGGTGGAGGTGGAGGTGGTGGCGTAGATGATGATCTAGAATTTCCACCACCACCAAAGCCAACCCTTAAAGAAACATACAACCCGGGAGACATCCAGATGACCGAGTGGATCCTCATTCCACCGGTACACGCTCACTTTGAGCTGAAGCCCCAATTCATTGCTCTTCTCCCTGCATTTCATGGAAACACCAGCGAGGAGCCGTACATTCACCTGCAGCAATTCTCCCACATTTGCCGTACTACTCACTATCCCAATGTCCCTCTGGACATAGTCAAGATAATGGCTTTCCCCTTCAGCCTACAGGACAAGGCCCTCTATTGGGTCAATCATCTGGGGAAGGTTGTGACGATCTGGGAGGAGCTGAAGTCCGCCTTTCTGCACAAATATTACCCTCTAGGTCGGTGATAATCTCCAAAATCGGTGTGGTTGTATCGACTCTCAAGGCGAGTCAACAGTTGGTGTTTGACCACACAAATTCTGAAATTAATCAACAATTAACCCACACTAAAGATCAATAAATTAGAACTAATGTGGAGTTAAAATTTATTTTTAACTCTACATAAAAGATGTATAGGTGCAAGTATGTAGAGAGTTCGAACACAGGGAGCAAGCAGGGTAGTTCAAGCAAATGTGCTCAAGTGAGTGTGCGTGATGTGTCTATACTAAGCAAGCAAATAAATGTTTGTGGGTTTTTAATTTAAAATTTTTATTTATTTATTTTATTTTTAATTTTGTATTTTTATTTTTGATTTTCTGATTTTTATAATTAATTTTTTTATTTTATATTTTTTAGTTTTCAATATTGGAATTTAAAGACAATGGAATAAAAGACAAGGTAAAATATTTATAAAACTAAGTAAAAATTACCAAAAATTCAGAAATAAATTATTTTGGGTATTTTTAGGATTTTTTACTGTTTTTGTGATTTTTGGGGATTTTTCAAGGTGTTTTTGGTATTTTTAAATATTTGAATAAAGCAAAACAGTGGAAAAGATGCTGGCTGTGAGTAAAATGGGATTTAAAAATAGCAAACAGCAATCAAAATTTTTCACACTATTTTTTAAATAAAAAGGACAAAATGGAGAACAAACAGAACCTGAGTTTGTATTTTTTAGAGTTTTCCTTGATTTTATATATTTTTTTGAAGTTTTTGAGTGTTTTTAAATTTTTAGTGTTTTTCTTTTGAGATTTTTAATGATTTTTGGACTGACACTTAAAATAAGATAAAATAGACCTAGGTAATTTTTTTAGGATTTTTAGAGGTATTTTAATATTTTTTTGGCATTTTCTAAACTAGACAGTACACAAAAAGCTTGTTTTTTTATTTTTAATAAATACTAAAATAAAATAAAATCAAAAACTAAAATGATAGCGTGGAAGTATACGTGTCCAGACGCTTAAACCTATTTTTTGTGGAATTTTTGGACTTAAGATGATAGGTTAAATAAATACAACAAGCATCCAATCAACACACAGGCCTGGCAGGGGTATTTATGCAATTTCTCAAACATCCAAGGGCATGCATGCAATTTTCCACAAAAATATATACTGAATATTCAATTTATAGCTTCAAAAACTAATTACAAAAACCGCCTGGGTCTCTTAGAAATTTTCCCACCAGGGCGCGTGACTTGCACGCGCCTGGCGAGGACTGAAATGTAATATCTCAAAACCCTGGGGGCCTACATGCAAAATATCCAAAAAGTTTACACGTGATACGAAAGTTTTAGTACTAGAGCAAAATATGACAAAGGCCGAGGGTATCCTTGCAAAATGCCCACACCTCACGTGTACAGGTCACGTGAGGTGACGTGGCGAAGGACCTGGATGCAAATACATAAAGCTTGGGGGTCTTTGTGCAAATATTACAAAAATATTACACTACAGACAAAAGTTTAAATACTAAATAATAAATACAAAAAGGCGCGAGGGTGTAGATGCAAAATACCCTCGACGCGTGATCCGACGGCGATGAAGGAGCCACTTAGACACGTGGCACTTGATGAACGGCCGATGACGGTTCGTGGATCAGCGGCTACGATTAGATCTCCCAGAGAAGATCAACGGTCGAGGCTTGGCGAGATCCAACGGTTGCTGATTGATCTGGAGGAGGCGCCCTGATCTGACGGTGGCGAAGACGGCTGGAAGAACACGGCGGAGCTCCGGCTGTGCGAGGTTCCTCGAGCTCCTCCGGCCGACTCCGATGGCTTCTGAGCTTCAAAATTGGACCGGAGCCTCCTCTGGTCGTCCTCTATCTCCTGGGGGCGTCAAAAAGCCACGGCGGAGGCCGTGGTGCTCGCTGGTGGCGGGCGGAGCTGGTAGGCTGCGTCTGCTCCGGCGAGCTCCAAAACTCGCCTCCAAGTGTCTTCACTGCGGCTTGGACCTGCAAAAATGGTCAAAGGGTCCAGGGCAAACTGCCTGGACCCTTGGATGGTCGGGGAGAGGTGCTGATCGCGATGGAGATGCACGGCCGGAGGTGCGCTCCGGCCAAGGTGCTTGATTTGGCGAAATACTCGATGGAACTTCAAATTTTTGGGGGTTTTTGAACCTTAAGCTAACAGGAATAAAATGACGCAAAGAAATGAGCGGGGTGAGCCCTCAATGGCCGGAGCCAGAGGGAAGAAAGATACCTCGACCGGCGACTTTGCGGGAGGTGGTGGAAGCGCCTCCGACCTCGACTGCCTTGGCTGATGGCTTCGCGGTGGAGCTGTCACCTCCAGGAAGCGCTGGAGCTCGGATTAGGCGCGAGGGGTGGACCGAAGGTGTTCAAAATCGAGTCGCCAGGTTCGGGGTTCCTTTTATGTGGTTTGACTCTGAGCTGCAGGGGTCCAAAGATCAATGAGTATCTTGCAAATCTTGGGTCCAAAGACCAAGATTATTCATGGGCGAGCTAGAGGGAAGATCGAGGAATAATGTTGCAGAAGGTTGCAACACAAAAAGGTGAAAGTTTTGGCCTCGAGAAATCCGTGAAGTTGGGTCAAAAACGAGGTTGTCAGGAGCTACAGGGGGTAGGGCGTCCAGTTGACCGTGGTCAACTGTTGACCCCTCCTGGTTGGTCCACGTGGACCAACCAGGAAAAACCCTGGAAAATCCTCTTATTAATTCATTTTAAAATATTAAATGGCCGAATTAAATAATGATTATAAAATAAAAAATATGTGTTATTTTCTGTAGTATTTTATTATGAATTTTAATTATTTTTATGAAGTGTATTTTTATAAGTTACCTTTATACCCCTATATAGGTATATTATCTATATACTTTATTACTTTTATTTTTATTTTGTATATTTTAATTTTATTATTTTTATTTATTATTTTATAAAATTATAAAATACTTTTATATACATAAATATATTTTTATTTTATTTTATTGATATGTTTTGTGTATTAAATAAAATCTAAGAGTGTTTTGTATAGGTATATGTATAGGCAGTATACCTATGTATTCTTTATACAAGTATTTTTATTTTGTATTTTCTTTGCATTTTATTTTGATTTTAACGCACATATATTTTATAAGTAATATTTACATGATTATAAAAATATAAAATTGAATAAATAATGAATCAAGAATAAATTGAATATTTTATTCAGTATAGGTATGCAATTAGGGGTCCAAAACTCAACTTTCAAACCGTAGCTCCGCCAAATGCGAAACCACCACCATTGGATAGATTATTTTATTCTATATACAATTAAAGGTGAGTATGCTGCATTTGGAGTTGTCAGTTGTGAGATACGGGTCTGGGAAGTTGGGATTCTGGATTCTTATTCAGACCATAACTTTTTATCTGTACATTATTTTTCTGTGAAATCAATTTTGTATTTTTCTTTATATCATTATCTACAACTTTTATATACAAAGTTTCTTTATTTGATGTATAAAAAGTGGAACCAAAAATATGTCCCAAAATGAATAAAGAATGAACAAAATATATAGGTATTTTATCTGTATTCTTGACCTTATCTCCCCCTACTTTATTCCTTGTCGACCTATTCATCAAGATGCCTAGGTCTCGGGGTTTCGGGTCATAAAATATTTACAATATTTTATTCTTTTTCTTTTCTTTATTTATTCTATAATTTTGGCTTTAAAAACCGCATTTTACACAATATTTACACATATATGCATGAATGCTAAAATGCCTAAGCCTATTTACACGCATTTACTAGGGTTTTTAAGGCCAAAATGATAGAATAAAGATGATGAAACGTGGATTCATCATCCCCCTATACTTGCCTTTGCTAGTCCCTAGCAAACACTTATGCAATAATTGCAAAAAGAAATAGAAAGAAAAGAAAAAGAAGAAACTTGGATTTTATCTGATTATCAAACTTGTCTTCGCAAAATCAAAGTTTGGAGCTTAAGTCGGACCTTTGGAGTTTTAGTGCGGGCGGAACCTTATTGAGAACCGTGTCTGAAATCCAACAGCCCTTGAGAATCCCAAAACTCTATCCAAGTCTCCTCAATAGCCAGGTCAGAAATATCTCAATTCATACGCAAACTCTTACGACTATGAATCTGACTCGTACAGTGTAAGTGATGGTGGCTCTCCCCAACTAGAATGACAAAGAAACTGACTTCTCCAGTACGACAACCCAATGATTCCCCAATCCAATAACTCCATCCTCGAGGAGCGGGGTATTCCCTTCTAAGTTCAAGTGGCAGCCAGCTCAAGAGGAGGAGGTGAAGAGAAGAATGGTCGGTAGCCAGTGTAGCTACCTATCCTTGGATGCAAGACCAGTGTAGTCAAGTCATCCCGCTGCCGGCTCACATGATATGACTTTGGAACTCAAGCTTGCTTATTGACTTTGTACATACTTGCAGGCTTTTTATTTTTGTACATGCCTGAACATTTTTTTTAATACTATATACAGCAGCATTTACATAAGGAGTTTTTCCTCTTGAGCCAGTAGACTATCCCTCTTTTGAAGCTTTATCGCAACCCACAGCCTCCTGTCTTTAGACTTCCTAATCACTGGACGGGTTGGGGTACACTTCCCTCCCTAGAGGAGGACAAGTGTTTCCACTTGTGTGCGTCTCATACCGGCAAATCCAATCCCCTCACCACTCCAACTGAGTTGAGCCATGTGAAAGGTGCAGGTGTCCAAGTTAGGTCATTATCAACAAGAGTCGTGCGTGTGCTCCGAAATATTCTACTTAGGCAGTCAAGAATCCATTGAACCAAGTCTCGTGATCCTCAAAGAATTAAGTCAACTAGACCTGAAGTACCTCAAACCCAATTCCTATAAGGTTCCTGTTATTAGGTAGATTATAAGGTCCAATCAAGCTCCAATCTCCGGATTTTACTTAGACTTGTTCAACTATCAAACTCAATCCGAAAAATGCGAATGCTATGCAATGCAATGCAGAAAATATTTTTGTGATGCAATTTTCAAAGATTTTGAACTTTTTATGGATTTTTGAAAATATGATGATGATGATGCATATGCAGATGCATTTTTTTGTATTTTTCAAAAAAAAAAACGTTTTCAAATGTTTTTGGATTTTACTTTTGCAAATGTTTTTGGGATTTTTGAAATCAAAAAGGTTTGGCTGAAAACTAGGTTAAAATATGTACACAGGAGTGCTTCTTATATATACAAGAGGTGGATTTTAAGGATTTACAAGGGTAAGTGGTCAATTTTATACATATATAATGGATTTTGGTGTGATGTAAGTATTCCTCAAACTTATTTGACACAAGTTTTTGCAAACAATTTTTGAAAACTATAGTCCAAAATAATTTTTACAAACATTTACACACATTTGAAAATCATTTTGCAAAGGCTTTCAAAACAGTATAGATAGATTTTTCAAAATATTTTTACAACCATTTTTCAAACCATTTGCAAATCATTTTACAAATATTTTATTTCACACAAAGAAAATAAATTTTGCAAAACACACATTTTTACACAGGTTGAAAACATGTAACAAAACATTTTCAAAATAGTTTTCAATAGATGTTCACAAAGTTTTTCAAACTATTTTTCAAACATTTTGCAAAAAACCTTTTCACCTGATTTATTAATCAGTAAATACAAAAAGAATCTGAGGAATAACCACATCTTTTTATTAAGGATTTTAATTGAATTTTAAAGAATTTTTAGCCATATTATTAAGAAAATATGAAAGTACGAGTTATGGCTAAAGTATATACGCAGTATATACGACCCCCCTATACTTAGCTTGAGCTATGTCCTCATAGATCGGAGAGAGAAGAGAAGACATAACTCGTACTAAGTATAGACAAGTCTAAAGAATACAAACTAATGAAGGAATCAACGAATGAGAAGTTGACCGTCCCCCCTATACTTAGGATCAAATAATCCTAAGTATAGCAGATTGTACACAAAGCAGGGAGGGTCAAGGGTGTGAATGAACAGATCGTACTCAGATTGTCTCTCCCTATACTTAGGGTAAGATATCCCTAAGTATAGACAAGAAGAGGAGACAATGGAGAGGATCGAAATGAAAATGAAAGGAACTCGGGGTGCCAACCCCCCTATACTTAGGACAAAGTACGTCCTAAGTATGGAACACTGTCTACAAGGGCGGCACCTTTTTGATAGATAAAGAAGATAGAAAAGGAAAGGAAGAAAAGAAGAAAAGAAGAAAATAAATTAACAGATGAAAGTGATATGAACAGATGGATCTGTACAGCGGAAGATGGAATTGATTATCATGTATGAGATGCAGATGATCAGAATCAAAGGACACATCTCATACCATAAGAATGGGGGCAACGTCAATGGTCGGTGGATCATGATCAAGATATAGTTTCAGACGTTGACCATTGACGCGGAAGGTAGAGGAAGATGACGGTTCGGATATGTCGATGCTGCCATTGTCATGTACCTTCCTGACCACATACGGTCCTTTCCACTTGCTCTGCAACTTCCCTGGGAATAATTTCAGCCTGGAATCAAACAGCCATACTTTCTGATCTGGTTCAAACTGTTTATGGCTGATATGCGAATCGTGCCATGTCTTCACTTTTTCCTTGTACTGTAGGCTGTTGGAAAAGGCTGTGTCTCTCAATTCTTCCAGGGCTGCCAATTCAGCTCTTCTTTGGTCTCCTATGCTCTCGGGATCTAGAAGCAACTCAGTAACTGCCCAAAAAGATTTATGCTTGATCTCCACTGGCAAATGGCACGGCTTGCCATAGACGAGACGAAAGGGAGATGTCCCCAATGGATTCTTGAAAGAAGTCCGATAAGCCCATAAGACCGAGTCCAAAAGCTGTGACCAATCCTTTCGGTCTGGGCGGACAACTTTCTGCAAGATTGTCTTTATCTCCCGATTTGATACTTCGGCAAGACCATTAGTCTGAGGGTGATAAGGAGTGGCAACCCGATGGTCAATGCTGAACTCGTCTGCAAGGGCCCTGACTTTGTCATTGATGAAATGAGACCCCCCGTCTGAAATCAAGACTCTAGGTACCCCGAACCGTGAAATGATATTTTTCCTCAAAAATTTGCAAATGGTTTTAGCATCTGCGGCTCGGGCGGGGATGGCCTCAACCCATCGGCTGACATAATCCACAGCGAGCAAAATATGCTCGAATCCCTGACTCTTAGGAAATGGGCCCATGAAATCAATCCCCCATGCATCAAAAACCTCATAGAAGTGAATGGGTTGCATGGGCATCATGTCTCTCTGTCCGCAGGTTCCCATTTTCTGACAGTCAGTACATCTCTTCACGAACTCATCAGAATCCTTGAAGAGAGTAGGCCACCATAGGCCGGATTGAAGCACCTTATGTGCTGTCCTTTTTCCAGAATGATGTCCTCCTGCCTCAAGCTTGTGGCAGTATGTGAGGACGCTATGATGCTCTTCTTGAGGAATGCACCTTCTCCAGATACTGTCCCCTCCTTCGTGATAAAGGATGGGGTCCTCCCAATGGTAGAACTTGGCCTTCGCCAGGAAGGTCTCGAGTTTCTGCCTGGGCCAACCTTGTGGAACCGTTTTGGCAACAAGATAATTCACAATGTCATCATACCATGGGAGTGAGGTGACAGCCAAGATCGCCTCATCTGGAAATGTCTCTGTGATAGGTGCGCTGGGCTCAGATTCCTCAAGATTCTCCAATCTGGAGAGATGATCCGCCACCACATTCTTGACTCCAGGCTTATCCTTAATTTCAATATCAAATTCCTGGAGTAGAAGGATCCATCTGGTGAGACGTGCTTTGGCATCCTTCTTAGCCATTAAGTACCTGATGGCGGTGTGATCAGTGTAGATGGTTACTCTAGATCCGAGAATATATGATCGATACTTATCAAGAGCAAAGACTACGGCCAGCATCTCTTTCTCAGTCACAGTGTAATTCCGCTGCGCGGCATCCAAAGTTCGGCTGGCGTAGTGAATGGCAAAGGGTAGTCCATCCCTCCTCTGTCCAAGCACAGCCCCAACGGCAAAATCTGAAGCATCCATCATGATCTCGAATGGGAGAGACCAATCGGGTGGCTGAAGGACAGGAGCTGAAACAACCATATTCTTGAGAGTCTCAAAAGATTCAAGACACTTATCATTAACAATAAACTCGGTGTCTTTGGTCAGCAAGTCAGTGAGCGGTCGGGCAATTCGACTAAAGTCCTGAATGAACCGTCGGTAGAAACCGACATGCCCCAGAAAAGACCGTAACTGACGCAAATTGGACGGCGGATTGAGTTTTCTGATGATGTCCACCTTAGCCGGATCGACCTCCATGCCCCTGTTGGAGACGATATGACCAAGGACCGTCCCTTGAGTCATCATAAAATGACTCTTCTCCCATGATATGACAAGATTAACCTCAATGCAGCGCTTGAGCACACGGTCTAGGCAGTCAAGACAAGCGTCGAACCCGTCGCCATAGACCGAGAAGTCATCCATGAAGACCTCCAAACAGTCACCCACCATGTCCGAGAAGATGGACAACATGCACCTTTGGAATGTCGCTGGCGCGTTACATAGACCAAAGGGCATCCGTCTGAAAGCATAAGTCCCAAACGGACAGGTGAATGTCGTTTTCTCCTGGTTTTCGGGTGCAATGGCCACATGATTGTATCCAGAGTACCCATCAAGAAAACAATAATGACTCTTCCCAGCTAGTCGCTCGATAATCTGATCAATGAAGGGTAGCTGGAAGTGATCCTTCTTGGTGGCCTCATTTAATCGTCTGTAGTCCACACAGACCCTCCAAGAAGTTGGTACTCTGGTAGCGATCTCCTCTCCAGACTCGTTGACAACTGTAGTGATACCCGTCTTCTTGGGTACCACATGAAGTGGACTAACCCATTTAGAGTCGGAGATGGGATAGATGAAATCGGCGCTCCACCACCTTGAAATTTCCTTCATGACTACGTCTCGAAGATTCGGGTTCAACCGTCATTGGAACTCACGCGACGGCTTAACGTTATCTTCAAGATAGATGTGGTGAGAGCAAAGATTTGGGCTCAGCCCCTGGAGATCAGCTATACTCCAACCGATTGCCTTGCGGTTTCTTTCAAGAACCTCCATCAGACGAGATTCTTGTTCTCCAGTCAAATCTGCTGAGATAATGACTGGGTACATTTCTGGCTCACCTGCAAGGAATCTGTATGTCATCGACTGCGGCAGAGGTTTCCGTTCTGGACAACTGGGAGGTGGCAGATCTGGCTTCTGATATGTCTGTGTAAATGCTACCAGGTCTGCATGTGAGAACTCTCGCTCTGCATGAATTTCTGACAAAGGGCGGCCTGCTGAATCATCAATAAACTGTACTGGCTCGCATTTTGTCCTGGCTGTTGGCTCAGAAGGAATCAGACACGGTAAATAATCATCAAAGTCATCCTAGTCAATGTCTGAATCCGAGGGATCTGAAGAAGATGAGCATGATTGAAATTCCTCAGCACCACTCATCACAACACTGTCAGCCTCAGAGATATCCTCATCCAGGGATGTGCTCTCCCGGCTCTCGACTGCCATGAGCTTGAGATACAGTGAATCTGTAGGCAAGGCGAGGGTCGGTGCTACGGGATCTTTCCAGTTGGATTCATCATCAGTCATCTCAAAATCACAAACCTGGTGGATGTCTAGCTCTTCCTCTGTCATCTGCTCGGCTTCGCTGGACTATTCTGAGCACGCCAACTCTCTGGCTCTGGTCTGGTCGATCGTATCTATTTGTATGCTTTCGCCCTCTACGCGAAAATATACCGTCCCACTGTCATGATCGGATATCGCTTTGGCAGTGGCCAAGAATGGGCGTCCAAGTATGATGGGGGCATCAGTTATCGACTCAGGGATCTCCATGTCCAATACAACAAAGTCCACGGGGAATTTCAGGCCCTGAATGGTAACGACCACGTCCTTCAACAACCCCTTCGGCCTCTTAATCGACCTATCAGCAAACTGAAGGACCGTTCTGCTTCGAAGAAGAGGGCCAAACTCGAACTGCTTGAGTAAGGCTGCCGGAAGGAGGTTGATCGAAGACCCACTGTCTAATAGAGTACGATCGAACCGCTGCTCCTGGATCTCGCATCTGACATAGGAAGCTCCTGTATCGGGTCGCTTGGCTGGCAATGTGTTCTGAATGGCGCAGCAAGTGTCATGAGTGAGCATATGGATTTGATCTCTGTGCCTCTTCTTCCTTCGGACAGTAGTTGTTTCTTTCAAATTCTTCTTGAAGAAGGGGATATGCTCAAATGCTTCTCGTAGAGTCAGCTGAATATGAAATCTGTCAATCATTTCGTTGTCGAACTCTACTTGTCGGCTCTTTTTTGGATTTTCTTTTTTATTCCCCTTCGCTCGGCGGAGTGCCTCAGGGAAGGGGATGGTAGGGGCCTCCTCAGATGGAGGACTAGGAATCGGTCCCTGTGCCTGGGAAGACGGAGAATCCATACAATGATCATCATTAACCACATATGGATCCGCAATTTGAACAGAAACCTTTCCTTTATTCATATTTTTGTTTTTGTTTTTGTTCCCACAGTCTCTAGATACAAAATGTGGCAACATCACAGATGGTGGCTCAACAAAAGTAGATGTGGTGGCCTCAGCACCACCACTAGCACCGGTCTTCGCGGCATCAGCACCGCGCTCTGGTTCATCATCCAAAATGGTGGCTTCAACACCACCGTCTGCATCTGGTATCACGACGGCATCAGCACCGTCGTCCTGGACTCCATCATTAGTGGCATCAGCACCATCGTCTTCAACATCATCATGGGCGGCATCATCACCGCTCCTTTGCTCCTCTGGCGCTCCTGATCCTGCATCTGGCTGTCGCTCAGAAGATGCGCCGCTGGCTGGCATCCTACCGCTCCTAGTAGTAACAAACTCAGCATCATAATAGGAATAAGACATGTCACTCAAATAGTCACTAGGAGAGGTATCCTCTGTGAACTCTACCTGCTCGTATTTTCTTTTTAGGTTATTAGGGTTAGGTTCGATCTGAGCGGGTATGGCGGCTTTGCCTTTGAGAATATCCTGCATCTCTTGCCGGAATTCATCCATTTCTTTCCTGAAAGATGCTCGCTGTTCAGATAGCAAGCGGGCAAGATCATCGAGGGCTGGGTTCTCAAAGGCTGGACCCTGAGAACCGGATGTCTGTCCCTGCTGGAAATGGGGCTGCTGCTGCTGGTGTTGCTGCTGATACTGGGGGGTAGGTTGGTGATAAGACTGCTGAGGCGGCTGGCGCTGCCTCCACTGTTGTCCCTGATAGGTGGGACGAGGACCACTGTGATATTGCTGCGGCTGGGCATACTGGGGCTGTTGGTTATGCTGCTGTGGCTGGCTGTTCTGGTGTCCTTGGGCAGGGTTCTGCTGTTGGGAAGAGGATCCACCATTGCCCCAACGGAATCCGGGGTGATCCCGACGAATCCCGGGCTGAGGGTACCGGTCGTACCAGATCCCATTGACTTCCATCAATGGTTCCCGCTCGAAGGAGGGTGGAGGAAGAACTGCCAGTGGCTGCTCAGGCTGATAGACCACCATCTGAGTCTCCTGAGACGGCAGTTGCTCTGGATGGTATTGTAGCAGTGGAACCGGCTCTGCCTGGATATGATTCACCTGTCGGTATGAGGTAGAGGGTTGGTTGGAGCTGCTACTGCTGGGGTCAGCCCGTGACCTGGGAGGCTGTTGGGAATGAGCTTGTGCCTCCTGAATGCATAGGATTTGAGTTTTCAGGTCACTCATGGTTTTGGTGAGAAGGTCCATCTGAGCAAGACCTTGGTTTTGCTTCTTCTCGAGGATCTCCATGCGGTCCAACTTCTCACTAATTATGCCCATGTCGGCTGCGACGGATTCGGCTTGGGCTGCGGCTACCGGCGTTGTGTTGGGACCGGCATCGATGCGGGAGATCCTCTGAAATGATCCCGCTCCTTGCGGGGGCTTCTGCTGTGTATAGACTCGGGCTTGAGTCATCACTGTAGAGTTTTCTGCCATGCCTTCGTAGATGGCCTAGACGTCGTCTTCTCCCTTGGAGAAATAAGATCCACCGCAAGAGGCGTTCACAAGCCCCTGCAACTCCGGTGTCAGCCCACAGAAGAAACTCTGCATCAAGTTGGGCTTGGATATGTCGTGATGTGGACACCGGTCAATGAGCTCTCTGAATCGATCCCAGGCTTCATGGAACTGTTCATTTGGGATCATGACGAAGTTGCTGATCATGGCTCGAGCTACGTTGGTCCGGCCGAGAGGGTAATACTTCTTGAGGTATGCGGTCCGGAGATCTGCCCATGTATCGACGAATCGCCCAAGGTGTTTGAGCCAATATGCGGCTCTATCAACCAAAGAGAAAGGAAAGGCGACCATCTTTATTGTGTCCTCGGTCATCAACCGATCATGGATAGTGCTGCAAATCATCTCAAATTCCTGGAGGTGATGGTGCGGCTCTTCGGTCGGCAACCCGTGAAACTTGGGTAGCAGCTGAATCGTGTGGGGCCGAAGCTCAAAGTCTCCGTGGATTGGCGGGAGTCTGATCCACCGGTGAGTGAGGGATGCAGCTGGGTTGTGCAGTTCCCTCATGATAGTCTGTGGCAGTCGCTCAGCGTCTGGATCGCCTCCTCCTGCATCGGGTCCTCCTCCTCCACCTCCACCACCACCCCCAGGTCGGTTCTCTCTCATCTGTGCTATCTCTCTCATTAGATCACCCATGAAGGTACCCTGGTCACGGATCTGTCTCTGCATAGTTTCCAGGGACGCTAGCAAGGAATTGTTGATGGCCACCTGATCGATTATGAATGGAGGGTGATCGTGGTCATCTGGGTGCTCGCCTCTGTCTGCCATTGCTGGATTTTCTGAAAAAGCAAAAGAGGCCATCTCAGGTGCTGTTGAATGAGCCGAACTCTGTGATGCACTGAATTCTGACACAATTGGACTGAGAGAAGGAGAATGGGAAGGGTGGTCGAGGGGGAACAGGGTGGATGTAAACTCGGGCTCGGAGAGCGGACTCTCCGAGGTATTCCTAGATGAATAAGGAGGAGTGCTGGATAGCGGTGCCGACAGAGTCGGCCTAAGAGATCTCTGTCCCATCATCTTGATTATTTGGGAAGAGCAGGGATAATGCAAGAGAAGAAGAAGATGATATGAGATGCAACAAAATTGCGCACAATTGTGCGGTGTTTTTGATCTTGACCTAAATAAATCTAGAAATCAAACACAAAGCAGGGGTGAATTCACCAACTCAACTCGTAAAGCCGTGAAGGTTTGGCTTTTATCTTGTCAATTTTAGCTTGTTTTCAGGTATTTATCTTATCACGAGTCCTTAGAACGCTACGCCTATAGGAGCGAGAGTACCGCCAGGAAGTGTCCCCGTACTTGTCTTCCTCCTGTGTAACCTGTAACTTGCGCTTTTTGAGGTCCTTGTAACCCTTCCTGGATCCCTACTCAGCCAAAGAAATAGAGGGAGGAAGCCGATAGGGAAACCGATACTTCGGATCTTGCTCGCAACGGAATCACCCGTGAGCGTGTAAGATCCTACTCGGACGCAGCCGGTGAGACAGACACACCCGTGAAGGCGTGGCCTAGGCTCGGTACTTCGGACAAGGTCGGCGCTCACACAATAGTGAGTCACCAATGGCGACCAAGTCCTACTCGACTACATACGATAGTAGCGCCAATACTTCGGAAATCCAGACGATACACAAGGCAGCCACAAGTTGGGTTTTTGGCTCTAATCCTTACAAAGCGCTCACCTCACTTGGAAGGAAATCTTCCCATGCAACCTGAATACAATGAGGGTATTACTCACCCCAAGCAATGAATCCAATTATAGATTTTATTTCTGGTCAAGTTTTCTTTAGCAGTCCCTTTTTAAAATTTTTTTGGTGTTATCGCTTCTTTTGAGTAGATTCAAACAAGCGCCTAACGGTTTTTGTATTTTCTTGATCCTACTTTGTTCCAAAAATAGAGGGAGAATAGAGTCGGAAAAGCCGTGCAAGTCGACACCAAGGTGGAAATCTCACCTTTGTGCCTAGATGATGCATGCAAAGTAAGAAGACTTACAACGAATCCCAGCTCTCACTATGCGGGATGCAAAGCAGAATTTTTAAACCTACACTACATGGCGATATGCAAGCGGAAATCGTCCTAGAATAGGCAACTGCTAGCGTGAAGAACCACAAGGTAGCTACTAACTCCTAATCCGAGTGTCCGCTCTAGGCCCACCCCTCCTCTGCTCAACACATTTGAGTTAGGAGAAAGCGCTTGTTCGGGTGTGAGCTCGCGGCGCGTGGATCGGAAGCTACTAGCTAACTGTTTAATTAGTCTAAGTCCAAATACGAACTATAGGAACATGCAAGAGTTATTAGGGTATTTGGACCTAGGCTAGTCGAATCAAGCAGGACCTAATCTAAGAGCTCAATCCACAAAAGAAAGGAAAAATGAAAACAAAACCGGAAAATGACAAGCGATGAAAACACGATCAAAACTGCGGTGAGCCCCCGGGTGAACAAACACCCGGAAATTAGGCCCGGTAGTGTCTAAGTGTCCGAGAGTCCAAGTGTACCTGTATTATTACAATTAAATAAATCACTCTCTCACAAAAATGAAATAAGAGCTAATCTAATCTCTCTTCCTCACTCCTCTTGCTCTCTCCTGCCGGCTTGGCTAATGAATAGCTGGCTCCGCGTCCCAAGGTTGCTCCGGGTCACCTAGGCGATCCGCCTTGCTCCGCGGTCCCTCGCAAGAAGACAAGAAAAGAAATGGTCAGATAACTCAATCAATATGTATCAAAAATGCAAGAGAAATGGAACAAAGCTATAGTAGACAATCACAATCAAACAAACAAAATGTAAACTACTCGCTGTTGCTCCCCGGCAACGGCGCCATTGATAATCTCCAAAATCGGTGTGGTTGTATCGACTCTCAAGGCGAGTCAACAGTCGGTGTTTGACCACACAAATTCTGAAATTAATCAACAATTAACCCACACTAAAGATCAATAAATTAGAACTAATGTGGAGTTAAAATTTATTTTTAACTCTACATAAAAGATGTATAGGTGCAAGTATGTAGAGAGTTCGAACACAGGGAGCAAGCATGGTAGTTCAAGCAAATGTGCTCAAGTGAGTGTGCGTGATGTGTCTATACTAAGCAAGCAAATAAATGTTTGTGGGTTTTTAATTTAAATTTTTTTTTTTTTATTTTTAATTTTGTATTTTGATTTTTGATTTTCTGATTTTTATAATTAATTTTTTTTATTTTATATTTTTTAGTTTTCAATATTGGAATTTAAAGACAATGGAATAAAAGACAAGGTAAAATATTTATAAAACTAAGTAAAAATTACCAAAAATTCAGAAATAAATTATTTTTGGTATTTTTAGGATTTTTTACTGTTTTTGTGATTTTTGGGGATTTTTCAAGGTGTTTTTGGTATTTTTAAATATTCGAATAAAGCAAAACAGTGGAAAAGATGCTGGCTGTGAGTAAAATGGGATTTAAAAATAGCAAACAGCAATCAAAATTTTTCACACTATTTTTTAAATAAAAAGGACAAAATGAAGAACAAATAGAACCTGAGTTTGTATTTTTTAGAGTTTTCCTTGATTTTATATATTTTTTTGAAGTTTTTGAGTGTTTTTAAATTTTTAGTGTTTTTCTTTTGAGATTTTTAATGATTTTTGGACTGACACTTAAAATAAGATAAAATAGACCTAGGTAATTTTTTTAGGATTTTTAGAGGTATTTTAATATTTTTTTGGCATTTTCTAAACTAGACAGTACACAAAAAGCTTGTTTTTTTATTTTTAATAAATACTAAAATAAAATAAAATCAAAAACTAAAATGATAGCGTGGAAGTATACGTGTCCAGACGCTTAAACCTATTTTTTGTGGAATTTTTGGACTTAAGATGATAGGTTAAATAAATACAACAAGCATCCAATCAACACACAGGCCTGGCAGGGGTATTTATGCAATTTCTCAAACATCCAAGGGCATGCATGCAATTTTCCACAAAAATATATACTGAATATTCAATTTATAGCTTCAAAAACTAATTACAAAAACCGCCTGGGTCTCTTAGAAATTTTCCCACCAGGGTGCGTGACTTGCACGCGCCTGGCGAGGACTGAAATGTAATATCTCAAAACCCTGGGGGCCTACATGCAAAATATCCAAAAAGTTTACACGTGATACGAAAGTTTTAGTACTAGAGCAAAATACGACAAAGGCCGAGGGTATCCTTGCAAAATGCCCACACCTCACGTGTACAGGTCACGTGAGGTGACGTGGCGAAGGACCTGGATGCAAATACATAAAGCTTGGGGGTCTTTGTGCAAATATTACAAAAATATTACACTACAGACAAAAGTTTAAATACTAAATAATAAATACAAAAAGGCGCGAGGGTGTAGATGCAAAATACCCTCGACGCGTGATCCGACGGCGATGAAGGAGCCACTTAGACACGTGGCACTTGATGAACGGCCGATGACGGTTCGTGGATCAGCGGCTACGATTAGATCTCCCAGAGAAGATCAACGGTCGAGGCTTGGCGAGATCCAACGGTTGCTGATTGATCTGGAGGAGGCGCCCTGATCTGACGGTGGCGAAGACGGCTGGAAGAACACGGCGGAGCTCCGGCTGTGCGAGGTTCCTCGAGCTCCTCCGGCCGACTCCGATGGCTTCTGAGCTTCAAAATTGGACCGGAGCCTCCTCTGGTCGTCCTCTATCTCCTGGGGGCGTCAAAAAGCCACGGCGGAGGCCGTGATGCTCGCTGGTGGCGGGCGGAGCTGGTAGGCTGCGTCTGCTCCGGCGAGCTCCAAAACTCGCCTCCAAGTGTCTTCACTGCGGCTTGGACCTGCAAAAATGGTCAAAGGGTCCAGGGCAAACTGCCTGGACCCTTGGATGGTCGGGGAGAGGTGCTGATCGCGATGGAGATGCACGGCCGGAGGTGCGCTCCGGCCAAGGTGCTTGATTTGGCGAAATACTCGATGGAACTTCAAATTTTTGGGGGTTTTTGAACCTTAAGCTAACAGGAATAAAATGACGCAAAGAAATGAGCGGGGTGAGCCCTCAATGGCCGGAGCCAGAGGGAAGAAAGATACCTCGACCGGCGACTTTGCGGGAGGTGGTGGAAGCGCCTCCGACCTCGACTGCCTTGGCTGATGGCTTCGCGGTGGAGCTGTCACCTCCAGGAAGCGCTGGAGCTCGGATTAGGCGCGAGGGGTGGACCGAAGGTGTTCAAAATCGAGTCGCCAGGTTCGGGGTTCCTTTTATGTGGTTTGACTCTGAGCTGCAGGGGTCCAAAGATCAATGAGTATCTTGCAAATCTTGGGTCCAAAGACCAAGATTATTCATGGGCGAGCTAGAGGGAAGATCGAGGAATAATGTTGCAGAAGGTTGCAACACAAAAAGGTGAAAGTTTTGGCCTCGAGAAATCCGTGAAGTTGGGTCAAAAATGAGGTTGTCAGGAGCTACAGGGGGTAGGGCGTCCAGTTGACCGTGGTCAACTGTTGACCCCTCCTGGTTGGTCCACGTGGACCAACCAGGAAAAACCCTGGAAAATCCTCTTATTAATTCATTTTAAAATATTAAATGGCCGAATTAAATAATGATTATAAAATAAAAAATATTTGTTATTTTCTGTAGTATTTTATTATGAATTTTAATTATTTTTATGAAGTGTATTTTTATAAGTTACCTTTATACCCCTATATAGGTATATTATCTATATACTTTATTACTTTTATTTTTATTTTGTATATTTTAATTTTATTATTTTTATTTATTATTTTATAAAATTATAAAATACTTTTATATACATAAATATATTTTTATTTTATTTTATTGATCTGTTTTGTGTATTAAATAAAATCTAAGAGTGTTTTGTATAGGTATATGTATAGGCAGTATACCTATGTATTCTTTATACAAGTATTTTTATTTTGTATTTTCTTTGCATTTTATTTTGATTTTAACGCACATATATTTTATAAGTAATATTTACATGATTATAAAAATATAAAATTGAATAAATAATGAATCAAGAATAAATTGAATATTTTATTCAGTATAGGTATGCAATTAGGGGTCCAAAACTCAACTTTCAAACCGTAGCTCCGCCAAATGCGAAACCACCACCATTGGATAGATTATTTTATTCTATATACAATTAAAGGTGAGTATGCTGCATTTGGAGTTGTCAGTTGTGAGATACGGGTCTGGGAAGTTGGGATTCTGGATTCTTATTCAGACCATAACTTTTTATCTGTACATTATTTTTCTGTGAAATCAATTTTGTATTTTTCTTTATATCATTATCTACAACTTTTATATACAAAGTTTCTTTATTTGATGTATAAAAAGTGGAACCAAAAATAGGTCCCAAAATGAATAAAGAATGAACAAAATATATAGGTATTTTATCTGTATTCTTGACCTTATCTCCCCCTACTTTATTCCTTGTCGACCTATTCATCAAGATGCCTAGGTCTCGGGGTTTCGGGTCATAAAATATTTACAATATTTTATTCTTTTTCTTTTCTTTATTTATTCTATAATTTTAGCTTTAAAAACCGCATTTTACACAATATTTACACATATATGCATGAATGCTAAAATGCCTATATTAAGCCTATTTACACGCATTTACTAGGGTTTTTAAGGCCAAAATGATAGAATAAAGATGATGAAACGTGGATTCATCAATCGGCTCAACCAGATGCGAGCCCGAATCAGTAATTTCTCCCAATGACCCCATGAGTCGATACATGAAGCGTGGGAGAGATTCATTGACCTGCAGGAGAAGTGTCCCCATCATGATATTCCGAAGACCAACTTGGTCCAGCATTTCTTTGGGGGACTGAATATTGAAAGCCAAAGGCTCGTTGACGCAGCATGTGGGGGCTCACATTTTAACAAGGATGAAGACGTAGTCTGGCAGATCTTTGAAGAAATGGTCGAAGGAGAGGCCGCCCTCTCTTCATCCAAGGCGTATCAGAAGCAGCCCCAGATCCTCCAGAAGCAAGTACACATGGCAGCGTCCAAGGAGGTAGAGAGAGATGAGAGCTCCAACCTCAGTATTATCGGGGGCCATCTCTCTAAAGTTGACATCATTGAGAAGCGATCACAGGACCTCGAGAAACTCGCTGTGATCGAGAAGAGGACCAAGAACTTAGATAAGCTTGATTAGATTAATAAGTACCTTGAACTGTTGGTGGGCACCATCAACTCTGTTCAGTCGGCTACACCATCGGAAGCTCCCACTGAGAATAAGGACGAGCAGCAACCGCAGCATCAGCCTCAGCCGAGCCAGCAGCCACCGGCAGTCCAGCACGTGTACTACGTGCAGGCACCCGATCAGGGCCAGCCGCAACAGCAGATGGTCGTGTACCAGCCAGAGTTCCTTTCCGGATCTGATCCAATCTTCCTACCACCACCCCTGATTCAGGAAGTGAACGGGGTATGGAGCAATGATGCACAGCAGACCCGTCCTCAAGGACAACCCCAGGATCAGCAATTTGCCAATCGGCAATACCACCAACCTCAGGGTGGTCGTTTTGGACAATCTCTCAGCCTCACCAACAGTATCAGCAGCCTCCCCAGTTTGCAAGCCAATGGAGGCAGAATTTTCCATACCACCAGCAGCCGCAGTACCGTCACCCACAACCGTATCCCCAGTATGCGGCTGCTCCCTCTCAACAATATCAGCAGTATCCTCCTCCCTCGTACCAACAACTTCAACTTCCTGCACCACCGCAGCACCACCAGCAACAACCTCCCCACCTATCTAACCAACAGCAGCGTGGTCTGCACGCTGAACCTACTGAAATACCCCCTGCGAATCCCACTATGGATTGTCTGGCCCAGCTTGTCAAAGGGCTACCGGAAATGACTAAGCGTCTTGACGACCTGATCGCCACCTGAACCACCATCCCAGCTCAGGTCGAAGCCAACCCCAATAATCTCAAGAAGAAAGAGCAGGTAGATTGTGATGTCCTGTCCGTGTCTGGTAATATCATTACTGCTTTTTCTAATGCTGTTACTCTCAAGAGCGGTAGGTCCTTGCCTCCGCCTGCTAGCAAAAGTGAGGTGAATAAAGAAACAGGTGGATTTTCATCTTCTGCATCAGCCGTGCCAGCTCCGGGGGCAGGTGAGGAGGAAGAAGAAGGAGAAGCCAGTCCAGCCGTCGTGCATTTCCAACAACAGCCTCAGCCAAAAATACAAAAAAATCAGCAAAAGCAAAAACAACAAAAAGAAGCTTGTAGCCGAAGTGAAGCCACGCTAGCATTGGAGGAGCCGCCAGCAGCAGCCGATCCCTCGCCAGCCGATGGAGCAGACGCTACCCTTTTTGATCGCCCTGCAGCGCCAGCATGTTCAGAAACAGATTGTACTCCTTTTTGTAGTCCGGATGTACAACATTTGACGGGCGATGATTTCGATGTAAATAAGAACTCTCATTTTCCTGCCAGTGATGTAAATATTCCTTTTCCTCATGCAATACAAAAATCCAAAAAAAATGCAAAACGAAAAAAGGCATTGTCTGATCTTGGTGTTGTGGAAATTTTAGATAAATTGACTGTTGAGATTCCATTGTTGAAGGTCGTGGAATACATGCCAGCTGTGAAGAAAGGACTGAAAGAGGCATGTACTAACAGGCGTCGCCCAGCGCAAGAAAACAGACGCCGAGATGTGGAAAAGCACGTTCTCTCCATGGCCACTGTTGTAGCCATTAACAATCTCCCCCAGAAGAAACCAGATACAAGAGCGCCTCTGATCAGTTGTGAGATTTTTGATCAGGTCTTCGAGCGTACTCTTTTTGACAGTGGATCTTCCATCAACCTTCTGCCCTCGTACATAATGCAAGAATTCGGGCTGGGACCGCTCAAGCAGACACGCAAGATCCTTCAGTTCGCTGACCGATCCGTCAAGCGGCCCCGAGGTCTTTTGGAAGACGTGGTAGTTAAAGTACAGGAAATGAAATTCCCAGCTGACTTTGTAGTCCTTGATATGGACTCGCCTGCACCCCTACTCCAGACCCCTATCATCCTTGGCAGACCATTCCATCGTACTTCAGGCGCCGTGGTTGATTACGTGTCTGGCAAGATTACTTTCAGCTCGAATACCCAGCAAATCATGATAAACATGAACAGAGAGCCCAATGCCACAACTAATGAGAGTCAGGCAGCGTCCGAAGCAGACTGTGATTTTATTACAGAGATCAAAGACTCAGCCTTATCATTGGACAATCCATGGACCCGAGAAATCCTCACTCTTGAGGAGGACTTGGAAAGTGCAGTCAGCTTATGCTCCGACGATTTTTGGGAGACAGATTCTCAGATGTAGGCGCATCTACTTGAGCAGTCACTCCAGACTGAACACGATCAGCTTATCGCAGAATCGTTCGGCATATCTCTGGGATCTCAACGAGATGATGAGGATGGTGAATATTTCAAGGAAGTACATCCCACCACCAGCATAGTCTCTGAAGTGACAGATAAAGTGGACAGGTCAAAACCAGAACTCAAGCCACTTCCTGCAGGCCTGAAGTATGATTTCCTTGCGGGTGAAGAACAAATGTATCCGGTCATCATCAGCAGCAGGCTGAATCCGGATCAGGAATCTCATCTTCTCGAGGTTCTAGAAAAGAACCGCAAGGCACTTGGTTGGAGCGTATCAGATCTCCGAGGGATAAATCCAGCCTTGTGCTCACACCACATCTATCTAGAAGAAGATGCCAAGCCGTCCCGCGAATTCCAACGAAGGTTGAACCCTAACCTTCGGGACGTCGTCGTGAAGGAGATAACAAAATGGTGTGACGCATGCTTCATCTATCCCATCTCTGACTCAAAATGGGTAAGCCCACTGCATGTAGTTCCAAAGAAATCCGGGCTTACCGTGGTTACAAATGACAAAGGAGAGGAAAGTTCTACTCGGGTACCAACATCATGGCGAGTGTGTGATGACTACCGCCGTCTCAATGCAGCAACCAAGAAGGATCACTTTCCCTTGCCCTTCATTGATCAAGTTTTGGAAAGAATAGCAGGCAAGGAGTTCTTCTGCTTTCTGGATGGGTATTATGGGTACAACCAAGTGGCGATCGCCCCTGAGGATCAAGAGAAGACTACCTTCACTTGCCCGTTCGGCACCTACGCCTTCAAGAGAATGCCCTTTGGTTTGTGCAATGCACCTGCAACCTTCCAAAGATGCATGTTAGCAGTCTTCGCCGAGATGGTAGGGAGTTTTCTCGAGGTGTTCATGGACAACTTCTCTGTCTATGGTGATAGTTTCGATTCCTGTCTTGAGCACCTAGACAGAGTACTTCAGAAGTGCCGAGAAGTCAATTTAGTGCTTTCATGGGAAAAGAGCCACTTCATGGTCACTGAGGGCATTGTGCTGGGTCACGTCGTTTCCAAACGTGGCATGGAAGTCGACCCAGCGAAGGTGGATGTTATTTCAAATCTCCAGCCACCTCAGACAGTGAAGAATGTGAGGTCATTCCTGGGGCATGTGGGATTTTACAGGCGATTCATCAAGGATTTCAGCCGCATCGCCCGACCTCTGACAGAGCTTTTATGCAAGGAAACTGAGTTCATTGTTGATCAGCAGGTTCTCCTTGCTTTCAATCAGTTGAAGGAGCTTATCACTCAGGCTCCAATCTTACAACCGCCAGACTGGACTCTTCCCTTTGAGATAATGACCGATGCGTCAGACTTTGCAGTCGGGGTTGTTCTTGGGAAAAGGAAAGACAAAGCACCCTATGCCATTCACTATGCCAGCAGAACATTAGATGAAGCACAGAGGAATCATACAGTGACAGAGAAAGAGTTGCTGGCTGTGGTTTTCGCCCTCGAGAAGTTCAGATCCTATTTGTTGGGATCAAAAGTCACAATCTTTACAGACCACTCTGCTATTTGGTACCTACAACAGAAGAAGGATGCCAAGCCAAGACTGATTTGTTGGATCCTTCTCCTCCAGGAATTTGATTTGGAAATCAAGGACAAGCCTGGAGTTCAAAATGTGGTAGCAGACCATCTCTCCAGAATAGAGCAGCCCGGGTCTCCTCTGAACTGTGCACCCATCACAGAAACCTTTCCTGACGAAGCCATCTTAGCAGTGGATTCTCTTCCTTGGTATGCAGATATAGTCAACTACCTCGCCTCTGGGGTAACACCAGCATATTGGACGAAAAATCAGAAGAACAAATTCATGTCGGCCATCCGATTCTACCAATGGGAGGATCCTCTTTTATTCAGGGAAGGAGCAGATTGCATTTGGCGCAGGTGCATCCCTCAGACGGAGCAATCTAGTGTCCTCGAGCATTGTATCTCGCTCGAATCTGGTGGACATCACTCTGGAGATCGTACGGCAACTAAAGTACTTCAGTGTGGCTTCTGGTGGCCAACTTTATTCAAGGATGCAGCAGAATTTGTCAAGCGATGTATTGACTGTCAGAGATTGAAAGGTACACTAACTGCCAAAGACTAGATGCCCCTAAAAATCATTCAAACAACAGACGTTTTTGATGCATGGGGCAATTGACTTCATGGGACCTTTTCCTAATAGTCAAGGTTTTGAGCACATCCTTCTTGTTGTCAACTACGTGAGTCGTTGGATTGAAGCTATCCCCGCTCGATCCGCCGACAACCGAACAGTATGCCAGTTTCTGAAGAAGAACATCATTTCGCGGTTCGGGATACCGAAAATTCTTATATCAGACGGGGGTAGCCACTTCA
Source organism: Ottelia alismoides (assembly GCA_037367405.1). Classification (NCBI taxonomy): domain Eukaryota; kingdom Viridiplantae; phylum Streptophyta; class Magnoliopsida; order Alismatales; family Hydrocharitaceae; genus Ottelia; species Ottelia alismoides. The sequence goes on from JAZKJV010000662.1 coordinate 203,358, forward strand.
TTAACAAAGAGGTCAAGAAGTTAACGAAGGAGTACGACATCGACCATCGTGTCGCGTCTCCTTACCATCCTCAGACCAATGGCATGGCGGAACTATCAAATAGAGAAGTCAAGACTATCCTGCAGAAACTTGTTAGGCCAAACAGGAAGGACTGGTCTCAACTCTTGGACTCGGTTCTATGGGCTTACCGAACCTCCTACAAGTCTCCCTTGGGCATGTCGCCTTATCATCTTGTATATGGAAAACCGTGCCATCTGCCCGTGGAATTAATTCACAAGTCTTTATGGGCAATCAACAGTTGTAATTTGGACTCACGCAAAAGTGGTCAGAAGAGAAAAGACGATCTGAACAGGCTCTTGGAATTCCGAGACTATGCATACGATAACACCTTGATGTACAAGGAGAAGGTGAAACACTGGCATGACCGACACATCAGACGAAAGACCTTCGATGTTGGACAGAAAGTGTGGTTATTTGATGCAAAGTTGCGAATCTTCCCGGGCAAATTAAAGAGTAAGTGGACATGGCCATTTCGAGTTTGTGAAGTGCGTGACAATGGAAGCATTGCTATATCAGAATTGTCCCCTGACGGACAGCCATTCGTCGTCAACGGTCAACTCCTGAAGCCTTACTTAGAACCAGATGCATTCTTGGCTATTGTTGACTCTATCCAGCTCGTGCAACATGATGACATCTCCACAACTGCTGCAACATCAGAAGATTCAAACGATGTACTCCAACCATTGTTTATCTGATTTTCTTCTTTTCCTTTTCTATTTTCTTTTTCTATCTAAAAGGTGCCGCCCTTGTAGACAGTTTTCTATACTTAGGACGTACTTTGTCCTAATTATAGGGGGGATGTGCACCTAGAGTTTTTCATTTCAGTCCGATCCTCTCCATTGTCTCCTCTTCTTGTCTATACTTAGGAGTATCTTACCCTAAGTATAGGGGGAGGCAATCTGAGTACGATCTGTGTATTCCCACCCTTGACCCTCCCAGCTTTTTGTACAGTCTGCTATACTTAGGATTACTTGATCCTAAGTATAGGGGGGACGGTCAACTTCTCATTCATTAATTTCATTCATTAACATTCTTTAGATCTGTCTATACTCAGTACGAGTTATGTCGTTGCTTTTCCTTTCGATCTATGAGGACATAGCTCAAGCTAAGTATAGGGGGGACGTATATACCTTGTATATACTATAAGCCATAACTCATACTGAAAAATAAAATATCACCTCAATATAAAATATAATGTAAAAAGTAGTCCTATAATAATAAAAGATGATTGTGAGCTCCTCAGGCTCTTGGTACTTATATTGATTATTAAGTCAGGAAAAATGTTTTGTGAAAGAAAGTTTTCTTTGAAAAACCTTGTGAAAATTGTTTGAAAATAGTGTGTACAAGTATTCAACCTTTGAGAAAATTAGTTTTGTGTGTAAAAGTTATTTTCTTTGCGTGAAATCAAAATGTGTGAAATCAGTGTGCAAATGATTATAAAAACTTGATTGTCAAAATTGTTTTGAAAAACCTATCTATGCTGTGTAAAACCTTTCTGAAATCATTTTTCAAATACGTGTACATGTTGGCAAAATTTTTTGGACTAAAGTTTTCAAAACTCTTGTGAAAATGATTCTTGAATAAGTCTGAGGAGTCTGCACAAAAATCTCTTATACAAAAATAAGCATAATCCCAAATAAAGCTTATAAGAGCCAAAACCACATTATACATCAAATACAGTTTTTCTTGGAAACACCAGCGAGGAGCCGTACATTCACCTGCAGCAATTCTCCCACATTTGCCGTACTACTCACTATCCCAATGTCCCTCTGGACATAGTCAAGATAATGGCTTTCCCCTTCAGCCTACAGGACAAGGCCCTCTATTGGGTCAATCATCTGGGGAAGGTTGTGACGATCTGGGAGGAGCTGAAGTCCGCCTTTCTGCACAAATATTACCCTCTAGGTCGGTGATAATCTCCAAAATCGGTGTGGTTGTATCGACTCTCAAGGCGAGTCAACAGTTGGTGTTTGACCACACAAATTCTGAAATTAATCAACAATTAACCCACACTAAAGATCAATAAATTAGAACTAATGTGGAGTTAAAATTTATTTTTAACTCTACATAAAAGATGTATAGGAGCAAGTATGTAGAGAGTTCGAACACAGGGAGCAAGCAGGGTAGTTCAAGCAAATGTGCTCAAGTGAGTGTGCGTGATGTGTCTATACTAAGCAAGCAAATAAATGTTTGTGGGTTTTTAATTTAAAATTTTTATTTATTTATTTTATTTTTAATTTTGTATTTTTATTTTTGATTTTCTGATTTTTATAATTAATTTTTTTATTTTATATTTTTTAGTTTTCAATATTGGAATTTAAAGACAATGGAATAAAAGACAAGGTAAAATATTTATAAAACTAAGTAAAAATTACCAAAAATTCAGAAATAAATTATTTTGGGTATTTTTAGGATTTTTTACTGTTTTTGTGATTTTTGGGGATTTTTCAAGGTGTTTTTGGTATTTTTAAATATTCGAATAAAGCAAAACAGTGGAAAAGATGCTGGCTGTGAGTAAAATGGGATTTAAAAATAGCAAACAACAATCAAAATTTTTCACACTATTTTTTAAATAAAAAGGACAAAATGAAGAACAAACAGAACCTGAGTTTGTATTTTTTAGAGTTTTCCTTGATTTTATATATTTTTTTGAAGTTTTTGAGTGTTTTTAAATTTTTAGTGTTTTTCTTTTGAGATTTTTAATGATTTTTGGACTGACACTTAAAATAAGATAAAATAGACCTAGGTAATTTTTTTAGGATTTTTAGAGGTATTTTAATATTTTTTTGGCATTTTCTAAACTAGACAGTACACAAAAAGCTTGTTTTTTTATTTTTAATAAATACTAAAATAAAATAAAATCAAAAACTAAAATGATAGCGTGGAAGTATACGTGTCCAGACGCTTAAACCTATTTTTTGTGGAATTTTTGGACTTAAGATGATAGGTTAAATAAATACAACAAGCATCCAATCAACACACAGGCCTGGCAGGGGTATTTATGCAATTTCTCAAACATCCAAGGGCATGCATGCAATTTTCCACAAAAATATATACTGAATATTCAATTTATAGCTTCAAAAACTAATTACAAAAACCGCCTGGGTCTCTTAGAAATTTTCCCACCAGGGCGCGTGACTTGCACGCGCCTGGCGAGGACTGAAATGTAATATCTCAAAACCCTGGGGGCCTACATGCAAAATATCCAAAAAGTTTACACGTGATACGAAAGTTTTAGTACTAGAGCAAAATATGACAAAGGCCGAGGGTATCCTTGCAAAATGCCCACACCTCACGTGTACAGGTCACGTGAGGTGACGTGGCGAAGGACCTGGATGCAAATACATAAAGCTTGGGGGTCTTTGTGCAAATATTACAAAAATATTACACTACAGACAAAAGTTTAAATACTAAATAATAAATACAAAAAGGCGCGAGGGTGTAGATGCAAAATACCCTCGACGCGTGATCCGACGGCGATGAAGGAGCCACTTAGACACGTGGCACTTGATGAACGGCCGATGACGGTTCGTGGATCAGCGGCTACGATTAGATCTCCCAGAGAAGATCAACGGTCGAGGCTTGGCGAGATCCAACGGTTGCTGATTGATCTGGAGGAGGCGCCCTGATCTGACGGTGGCGAAGACGGCTGGAAGAACACGGCGGAGCTCCGGCTGTGCGAGGTTCCTCGAGCTCCTCCGGCCGACTCCGATGGCTTCTGAGCTTCAAAATTGGACCGGAGCCTCCTCTGGTCGTCCTCTATCTCCTGGGGGCGTCAAAAAGCCACGGCGGAGGCCGTGGTGCTCGCTGGTGGCGGGCGGAGCTGGTAGGCTGCGTCTGCTCCGGCGAGCTCCAAAACTCGCCTCCAAGTGTCTTCACTGCGGCTTGGACCTGCAAAAATGGTCAAAGGGTCCAGGGCAAACTGCCTGGACCCTTGGATGGTCGGGGAGAGGTGCTGATCGCGATGGAGATGCACGGCCGGAGGTGCGCTCCGGCCAAGGTGCTTGATTTGGCGAAATACTCGATGGAACTTCAAATTTTTGGGGGTTTTTGAACCTTAAGCTAACAGGAATAAAATGACGCAAAGAAATGAGCGGGGTGAGCCCTCAATGGCCGGAGCCAGAGGGAAGAAAGATACCTCGACCGGCGACTTTGCGGGAGGTGGTGGAAGCGCCTCCGACCTCGACTGCCTTGGCTGATGGCTTCGCGGTGGAGCTGTCACCTCCAGGAAGCGCTGGAGCTCGGATTAGGCGCGAGGGGTGGACCGAAGGTGTTCAAAATCGAGTCGCCAGGTTCGGGGTTCCTTTTATGTGGTTTGACTCTGAGCTGCAGGGGTCCAAAGATCAATGAGTATCTTGCAAATCTTGGGTCCAAAGACCAAGATTATTCATGGGCGAGCTAGAGGGAAGATCGAGGAATAATGTTGCAGAAGGTTGCAACACAAAAAGGTGAAAGTTTTGGCCTCGAGAAATCCGTGAAGTTGGGTCAAAAACGAGGTTGTCAGGAGCTACAGGGGGTAGGGCGTCCAGTTGACCGTGGTCAACTGTTGACCCCTCCTGGTTGGTCCACGTGGACCAACCAGGAAAAACCCTGGAAAATCCTCTTATTAATTCATTTTAAAATATTAAATGGCCGAATTAAATAATGATTATAAAATAAAAAATATGTGTTATTTTCTGTAGTATTTTATTATGAATTTTAATTATTTTTATGAAGTGTATTTTTATAAGTTACCTTTATACCCCTATATAGGTATATTATCTATATACTTTATTACTTTTATTTTTATTTTGTATATTTTAATTTTATTATTTTTATTTATTATTTTATAAAATTATAAAATACTTTTATATACATAAATATATTTTTATTTTATTTTATTGATATGTTTTGTGTATTAAATAAAATCTAAGAGTGTTTTGTATAGGTATATGTATAGGCAGTATACCTATGTATTCTTTATACAAGTATTTTTATTTTGTATTTTCTTTGCATTTTATTTTGATTTTAACGCACATATATTTTATAAGTAATATTTACATGATTATAAAAATATAAAATTGAATAAATAATGAATCAAGAATAAATTGAATATTTTATTCAGTATAGGTATGCAATTAGGGGTCCAAAACTCAACTTTCAAACCGTAGCTCCGCCAAATGCGAAACCACCACCATTGGATAGATTATTTTATTCTATATACAATTAAAGGTGAGTATGCTGCATTTGGAGTTGTCAGTTGTGAGATACGGGTCTGGGAAGTTGGGATTCTGGATTCTTATTCAGACCATAACTTTTTATCTGTACATTATTTTTCTGTGAAATCAATTTTGTATTTTTCTTTATATCATTATCTACAACTTTTATATACAAAGTTTCTTTATTTGATGTATAAAAAGTGGAACCAAAAATATGTCCCAAAATGAATAAAGAATGAACAAAATATATAGGTATTTTATCTGTATTCTTGACCTTATCTCCCCCTACTTTATTCCTTGTCGACCTATTCATCAAGATGCCTAGGTCTCGGGGTTTCGGGTCATAAAATATTTACAATATTTTATTCTTTTTCTTTTCTTTATTTATTCTATAATTTTGGCTTTAAAAACCGCATTTTACACAATATTTACACATATATGCATGAATGCTAAAATGCCTAAGCCTATTTACACGCATTTACTAGGGTTTTTAAGGCCAAAATGATAGAATAAAGATGATGAAACGTGGATTCATCATCCCCCTATACTTGCCTTTGCTAGTCCCTAGCAAACACTTATGCAATAATTGCAAAAAGAAATAGAAAGAAAAGAAAAAGAAGAAACTTGGATTTTATCTGATTATCAAACTTGTCTTCGCAAAATCAAAGTTTGGAGCTTAAGTCGGACCTTTGGAGTTTTAGTGCGGGCGGAACCTTATTGAGAACCGTGTCTGAAATCCAACAGCCCTTGAGAATCCCAAAACTCTATCCAAGTCTCCTCAATAGCCAGGTCAGAAATATCTCAATTCATACGCAAACTCTTACGACTATGAATCTGACTCGTACAGTGTAAGTGATGGTGGCTCTCCCCAACTAGAATGACAAAGAAACTGACTTCTCCAGTACGACAACCCAATGATTCCCCAATCCAATAACTCCATCCTCGAGGAGCGGGGTATTCCCTTCTAAGTTCAAGTGGCAGCCAGCTCAAGAGGAGGAGGTGAAGAGAAGAATGGTCGGTAGCCAGTGTAGCTACCTATCCTTGGATGCAAGACCAGTGTAGTCAAGTCATCCCGCTGCCGGCTCACATGATATGACTTTGGAACTCAAGCTTGCTTATTGACTTTGTACATACTTGCAGGCTTTTTATTTTTGTACATGCCTGAACATTTTTTTTGAATACTATATACAGCAGCATTTACATAAGGAGTTTTTCCTCTTGAGCCAGTAGACTATCCCTCTTTTGAAGCTTTATCGCAACCCACAGCCTCCTGTCTTTAGACTTCCTAATCACTGGACGGGTTGGGGTACACTTCCCTCCCTAGAGGAGGACAAGTGTTTCCACTTGTGTGCGTCTCATACCGGCAAATCCAATCCCCTCACCACTCCAACTGAGTTGAGCCATGTGAAAGGTGCAGGTGTCCAAGTTAGGTCATTATCAACAAGAGTCGTGCGTGTGCTCCGAAATATTCTACTTAGGCAGTCAAGAATCCATTGAACCAAGTCTCGTGATCCTCAAAGAATTAAGTCAACTAGACCTGAAGTACCTCAAACCCAATTCCTATAAGGTTCCTGTTATTAGGTAGATTATAAGGTCCAATCAAGCTCCAATCTCCGGATTTTACTTAGACTTGTTCAACTATCAAACTCAATCCGAAAAATGCGAATGCTATGCAATGCAATGCAGAAAATATTTTTGTGATGCAATTTTCAAAGATTTTGAAATTTTTATGGATTTTTGAAAATATGATGATGATGATGCATATGCAGATGCATTTTTTTTGTATTTTTCAAAAAAAAAAACGTTTTCAAATGTTTTTGGATTTTACTTTTGCAAATGTTTTTGGGATTTTTGAAATCAAAAAGGTTTGGCTGAAAACTAGGTTAAAATATGTACACAGGAGTGCTTCTTATATATACAAGAGGTGGATTTTAAGGATTTACAAGGGTAAGTGGTCAATTTTATACATATATAATGGATTTTGGTGTGATGTAAGTATTCCTCAAACTTATTTGACACAAGTTTTTGCAAACAATTTTTGAAAACTATAGTCCAAAATAATTTTTACAAACATTTACACACATTTGAAAATCATTTTGCAAAGGCTTTCAAAACAGTATAGATAGATTTTTCAAAACATTTTTACAACCATTTTTCAAACCATTTGCAAATCATTTTACAAATATTTTATTTCACACAAAGAAAATAAATTTTGCAAAACACACATTTTTACACAGGTTGAAAACATGTAACAAAACATTTTCAAAATAGTTTTCAATAGATGTTCACAAAGTTTTTCAAACTATTTTTCAAACATTTTGCAAAAAACCTTTTCACCTGATTTATTAATCAGTAAATACAAAAAGAATCTGAGGAATAACCACATCTTTTTATTAAGGATTTTAATTGAATTTTAAAGAATTTTTAGCCATATTATTAAGAAAATATGAAAGTACGAGTTATGGCTAAAGTATATACGCAGTATATACGACCCCCCTATACTTAGCTTGAGCTATGTCCTCATAGATCGGAGAGAGAAGAGAAGACATAACTCGTACTAAGTATAGACAAGTCTAAAGAATACAAACTAATGAAGGAATCAACGAATGAGAAGTTGACCGTCCCCCCTATACTTAGGATCAAATAATCCTAAGTATAGCAGATTGTACACAAAGCAGGGAGGGTCAAGGGTGTGAATGAACAGATCGTACTCAGATTGTCTCCCCCTATACTTAGGGTAAGATATCCCTAAGTATAGACAAGAAGAGGAGACAATGGAGAGGATCGAAATGAAAATGAAAGGAACTCGGGGTGCCAACCCCCCTATACTTAGGACAAAGTACGTCCTAAGTATGGAACACTGTCTACAAGGGCGGCACCTTTTTGATAGATAAAGAAGATAGAAAAGGAAAGGAAGAAAAGAAGAAAAGAAGAAAATAAATTAACAGATGAAAGTGATATGAACAGATGGATCTGTACAGCGGAAGATGGAATTGATTATCATGTATGAGATGCAGATGATCAGAATCAAAGGACACATCTCATACCATAAGAATGGGGGAAACGTCAATGGTCGGTGGATCATGATCAAGATATAGTTTCAGACGTTGACCATTGACGCGGAAGGTAGAGGAAGATGACGGTTCGGATATGTCGATGTTGCCATTGTCATGTACCTTCCTGACCACATACGGTCCTTTCCACTTGCTCTGCAACTTCCCTGGGAATAATTTCAGCCTGGAATCAAACAGCCATACTTTCTGATCTGGTTCAAACTGTTTATGGCTGATATGCGAATCGTGCCATGTCTTCACTTTTTCCTTGTACTGTAGGCTGTTGGAAAAGGCTGTGTCTCTCAATTCTTCCAGGGCTGCCAATTCAGCTCTTCTTTGGTCTCCTATGCTCTCGGGATCTAGAAGCAACTCAGTAACTGCCCAAAAAGATTTATGCTTGATCTCCACTGGCAAATGGCACGGCTTGCCATAGACGAGACGAAAGGGAGATGTCCCCAATGGATTCTTGAAAGAAGTCCGATAAGCCCATAAGACCGAGTCCAAAAGCTGTGACCAATCCTTTCGGTCTGGGCGGACAACTTTCTGCAAGATTGTCTTTATCTCCCGATTTGATACTTCGGCAAGACCATTAGTCTGAGGGTGATAAGGAGTGGCAACCCGATGGTCAATGCTGAACTCGTCTGCAAGGGCCCTGACTTTGTCATTGATGAAATGAGACCCCCCGTCTGAAATCAAGACTCTAGGTACCCCGAACCGTGAAATGATATTTTTCCTCAAAAATTTGCAAATGGTTTTAGCATCTGCGGCTCGGGCGGGGATGGCCTCAACCCATCGGCTGACATAATCCACAGCGAGCAAAATATGCTCGAATCCCTGACTCTTAGGAAATGGGCCCATGAAATCAATCCCCCATGCATCAAAAACCTCATAGAAGTGAATGGGTTGCATGGGCATCATGTCTCTCTGTCCGCAGGTTCCCATTTTCTGACAGTCAGTACATCTCTTCACGAACTCATCAGAATCCTTGAAGAGAGTAGGCCACCATAGGCCGGATTGAAGCACCTTATGTGCTGTCCTTTTTCCAGAATGATGTCCTCCTGCCTCAAGCTTGTGGCAGTATGTGAGGACGCTATGATGCTCTTCTTGAGGAATGCACCTTCTCCAGATACTGTCCCCTCCTTCGTGATAAAGGATGGGGTCCTCCCAATGGTAGAACTTGGCCTTCGCCAGGAAGGTCTCGAGTTTCTGCCTGGGCCAACCTTGTGGAACCGTTTTGGCAACAAGATAATTCACAATGTCATCATACCATGGGAGTGAGGTGACAGCCAAGATCGCCTCATCTGGAAATGTCTCTGTGATAGGTGCGCTGGGCTCAGATTCCTCAAGATTCTCCAATCTGGAGAGATGATCCGCCACCACATTCTTGACTCCAGGCTTATCCTTAATTTCAATATCAAATTCCTGGAGTAGAAGGATCCATCTGGTGAGACGTGCTTTGGCATCCTTCTTAGCCATTAAGTACCTGATGGCGGTGTGATCAGTGTAGATGGTTACTCTAGATCCGAGAATATATGATCGATACTTATCAAGAGCAAAGACTACGGCCAGCATCTCTTTCTCAGTCACAGTGTAATTCCGCTGCGCGGCATCCAAAGTTCGGCTGGCGTAGTGAATGGCAAAGGGTAGTCCATCCCTCCTCTGTCCAAGCACAGCCCCAACGGCAAAATCTGAAGCATCCATCATGATCTCGAATGGGAGAGACCAATCGGGTGGCTGAAGGACAGGAGCTGAAACAACCATATTCTTGAGAGTCTCAAAATATTCAAGACACTTATCATTAACAATAAACTCGGTGTCTTTGGTCAGCAAGTCAGTGAGCGGTCGGGCAATTCGACTAAAGTCCTGAATGAACCGTCGGTAGAAACCGACATGCCCCAGAAAAGACCGTAACTGACGCAAATTGGACGGCGGATTGAGTTTTCTGATGATGTCCACCTTAGCCGGATCGACCTCCATGCCCCTGTTGGAGACGATATGACCAAGGACCGTCCCTTGAGTCATCATAAAATGACTCTTCTCCCATGATAAGACAAGATTAACCTCAATGCAGCGCTTGAGCACACGGTCTAGGCAGTCAAGACAAGCGTCGAACCCGTCGCCATAGACCGAGAAGTCATCCATGAAGACCTCCAAACAGTCACCCACCATGTCCGAGAAGATGGACAACATGCACCTTTGGAATGTCGCTGGCGCGTTACATAGACCAAAGGGCATCCGTCTGAAAGCATAAGTCCCAAACGGACAGGTGAATGTCGTTTTCTCCTGGTCTTCGGGTGCAATGGCCACATGATTGTATCCAGAGTACCCATCAAGAAAACAATAATGACTCTTCCCAGCTAGTCGCTCGATAATCTGATCAATGAAGGGTAGCTGGAAGTGATCCTTCTTGGTGGCCTCATTTAATCGTCTGTAGTCCACACAGACCCTCCAAGAAGTTGGTACTCTGGTAGCGATCTCCTCTCCAGACTCGTTGACAACTGTAGTGATACCCGTCTTCTTGGGTACCACATGAAGTGGACTAACCCATTTAGAGTCGGAGATGGGATAGATGAAATCGGCGCTCCACCACCTTGAAATTTCCTTCATGACTACGTCTCGAAGATTCGGGTTCAACCGTCATTGGAACTCACGCGACGGCTTAGCGTTATCTTCAAGATAGATGTGGTGAGAGCAAAGATTTGGGCTCAGCCCCTGGAGATCAGCTATACTCCAACCGATTGCCTTGCGGTTTCTTTCAAGAACCTCCATCAGACGAGATTCTTGTTCTCCAGTCAAATCTGCTGAGATAATGACTGGGTACATTTCTGGCTCACCTGCAAGGAATCTGTATGTCATCGACTGCGGCAGAGGTTTCCGTTCTGGACAACTGGGAGGTGGCAGATCTGGCTTCTGATATGTCTGTGTAAATGCTACCAGGTCTGCATGTGAGAACTCTCGCTCTGCATGAATTTCTGACAAAGGGCGGCCTGCTGAATCATCAATAAACTGTACTGGCTCGCATTCTGTCCTGGCTGTTGGCTCAGAAGGAATCAGACACGGTAAATAATCATCAAAGTCATCCTAGTCAATGTCTGAATCCGAGGGATCTGAAGAAGATGAGCATGATTGAAATTCCTCAGCACCACTCATCACAACACTGTCAGCCTCAGAGATATCCTCATCCAGGGATGTGCTCTCCCGGCTCTCGACTGCCATGAGCTTGAGATACAGTGAATCTGTAGGCAAGGCGAGGGTCGGTGCTACGGGATCTTTCCAGTTGGATTCATCATCAGTCATCTCAAAATCACAAACCTGGTGGATGTCTAGCTCTTCCTCTGTCATCTGCTCGGCTTCGCTGGACTATTCTGAGCACGCCAACTCTCTGGCTCTGGTCTGGTCGATCGTATCTATTTGTATGCTTTCGCCCTCTACGCGAAAATATACCGTCCCACTGTCATGATCGGATATCGCTTTGGCAGTGGCCAAGAATGGGCGTCCAAGTATGATGGGGGCATCAGTTATCGACTCAGGGATCTCCATGTCCAATACAACAAAGTCCACGGGGAATTTCAGGCCCTGAATGGTAACGACCACGTCCTTCAACAACCCCTTCGGCCTCTTAATCGACCTATCAGCAAACTGAAGGACCGTTCTGCTTCGAAGAAGAGGGCCAAACTCGAACTGCTTGAGTAAGGCTGCCGGAAGGAGGTTGATCGAAGACCCACTGTCTAATAGAGTACGATCGAACCGCTGCTCCTGGATCTCGCATCTGACATAGGAAGCTCCTGTATCGGGTCGCTTGGCTGGCAATGTGTTCTGAATGGCGCAGCAAGTGTCATGAGTGAGCATATGGATTTGATCTCTGTGCCTCTTCTTCCTTCGGACAGTAGTTGTTTCTTTCAAATTCTTCTTGAAGAAGGGGATATGCTCAAATGCTTCTCGTAGAGTCAGCTGAATATGAAATCTGTCAATCATTTCGTTGCCGAACTCTACTTGTCGGCTCTTTTTTGGATTTTCTTTTTTATTCCCCTTCGCTCGGCGGAGTGCCTCAGGGAAGGGGATGGTAGGGGCCTCCTCAGATGGAGGACTAGGAATCGGTCCCTGTGCCTGGGAAGACGGAGAATCCATACAATGATCATCATTAACCACATATGGATCCGCAATTTGAACAGAAACCTTTCCTTTATTCATATTTTTGTTTTTGTTTTTGTTCCCACAGTCTCTAGATACAAAATGTGGCAACATCACAGATGGTGGCTCAACAAAAGTAGATGTGGTGGCCTCAGCACCACCACTAGCACCGGTCTTCGCGGCATCAGCACCGCGCTCTGGTTCATCATCCAAAATGGTGGCTTCAACACCACCGTCTGCATCTGGTATCACGACGGCATCAGCACCGTCATCCTGGACTCCATCATTAGTGGCATCAGCACCATCGTCTTCAACATCATCATGGGCGGCATCATCACCGCTCCTTTGCTCCTCTGGCGCTCCTGATCCTGCATCTGGCTGTCGCTCAGAAGATGCGCCGCTGGCTGGCATCCTACCGCTCCTAGTAGTAACAAACTCAGCATCATAATAGGAATAAGACATGTCACTCAAATAGTCACTAGGAGAGGTATCCTCTGTGAACTCTACCTGCTCGTATTTTCTTTTTAGGTTATTAGGGTTAGGTTCGATCTGAGCGGGTATGGCGGCTTTGCCTTTGAGAATATCCTGCATCTCTTGCCGGAATTCATCCATTTCTTTCCTGAAAGATGCTCGCTGTTCAGATAGCAAGCGGGCAAGATCATCGAGGGCTGGGTTCTCAAAGGCTGGACCCTGAGAACCGGATGTCTGTCCCTGCTGGAAATGGGGCTGCTGCTGCTGGTGTTGCTGCTGATACTGGGGGGTAGGTTGGTGATAAGACTGCTGAGGCGGCTGGCGCTGCCTCCACTGTTGTCCCTGATAGGTGGGACGAGGACCACTGTGATATTGCTGCGGCTGGGCATACTGGGGCTGTTGGTTATGCTGCTGTGGCTGGCTGTTCTGGTGTCCTTGGGCAGGGTTCTGCTGTTGGGAAGAGGATCCACCATTGCCCCAACGGAATCCGGGGTGATCCCGACGAATCCCGGGCTGAGGGTACCGGTCGTACCAGATCCCATTGACTTCCATCAATGGTTCCCGCTCGAAGGAGGGTGGAGGAAGAACTGCCAGTGGCTGCTCAGGCTGATAGACCACCATCTGAGTCTCCTGAGACGGCAGTTGCTCTGGATGGTATTGTAGCAGTGGAACCGGCTCTGCCTGGATATGATTCACCTGTCGGTATGAGGTAGAGGGTTGGTTGGAGCTGCTACTGCTGGGGTCAGCCCGTGACCTGGGAGGCTGTTGGGAATGAGCTTGTGCCTCCTGAATGCATAGGATTTGAGTTTTCAGGTCACTCATGGTTTTGGTGAGAAGGTCCATCTGAGCAAGACCTTGGTTTTGCTTCTTCTCGAGGATCTCCATGCGGTCCAACTTCTCACTAATTATGCCCATGTCGGCTGCGACGGATTCGGCTTGGGCTGCGGCTACCGGCGTTGTGTTGGGACCGGCATCGATGCGGGCGATCCTCTGAAATGATCCCGCTCCTTGCGGGGGCTTCTGCTGTGTATAGACTCGGGCTTGAGTCATCACTGTAGAGTTTTCTGCCATGCCTTCGTAGATGGCCTAGACGTCGTCTTCTCCCTTGGAGAAATAAGATCCACCGCAAGAGGCGTTCACAAGCCCCTGCAACTCCGGTGTCAGCCCACAGAAGAAACTCTGCATCAAGTTGGGCTTGGATATGTCGTGATGTGGACACCGGTCAATGAGCTCTCTGAATCGATCCCAGGCTTCATGGAACTGTTCATTTGGGATCATGACGAAGTTGCTGATCATGGCTCGAGCTACGTTGGTCCGGCCGAGAGGGTAATACTTCTTGAGGTATGCGGTCCGGAGATCTGCCCATGTATCGACGAATCGCCCAAGGTGTTTGAGCCAATATGCGGCTCTATCAACCAAAGAGAAAGGAAAGGCGATCATCTTTATTGTGTCCTCGGTCATCAACCGATCATGGATAGTGCTGCAAATCATCTCAAATTCCTGGAGGTGATGGTGCGGCTCTTCGGTCGGCAACCCGTGAAACTTGGGTAGCAGCTGAATCGTGTGGGGCCGAAGCTCGAAGTCTCCGTGGATTGGCGGGAGTCTGATCCACCGGTGAGTGAGGGATGCAGCTGGGTTGTGCAGTTCCCTCATGATAGTCTGTGGCAGTCGCTCAGCGTCTGGATCGCCTCCTCCTGCATCGGGTCCTCCTCCTCCACCTCCACCACCACCCCCAGGTCGGTTCTCTCTCATCTGTGCTATCTCTCTCATTAGATCACCCATGAAGGTACCCTGGTCACGGATCTGTCTCTGCATAGTTTCCAGGGACGCTAGCAAGGAATTGTTGATGGCCACCTGATCGATTATGAATGGAGGGTGATCGTGGTCATCTGGGTGCTCGCCTCTGTCTGCCATTGCTGGATTTTCTGAAAAAGCAAAAGAGGCCATCTCAGGTGCTGTTGAATGAGCCGAACTCTGTGATGCACTGAATTCTGACACAATTGGACTGAGAGAAGGAGAATGGGAAGGGTGGTCGAGGGGGAACAGGGTGGATGTAAACTCGGGCTCGGAGAGCGGACTCTCCGAGGTATTCCTAGATGAATAAGGAGGAGTGCTGGATAGCGGTGCCGACAGAGTCGGCCTAAGAGATCTCTGTCCCATCATCTTGATTATTTGGGAAGAGCAGGGATAATGCAAGAGAAGAAGAAGATGATATGAGATGCAACAAAATTGCGCACAATTGTGCGGTGTTTTTGATCTTGACCTAAATAAATCTAGAAATCAAACACAAAGCAGGGGTGAATTCACCAACTCAACTCGTAAAGCCGTGAAGGTTTGGCTTTTATCTTGTCAATTTTAGCTTGTTTTCAGGTATTTATCTTATCACGAGTCCTTAGAACGCTACGCCTATAGGAGCGAGAGTACCGCCAGGAAGTGTCCCCGTACTTGTCTTCCTCCTGTGTAACCTGTAACTTGCGCTTTTTGAGGTCCTTGTAACCCTTCCTGGATCCCTACTCAGCCAAAGAAATAGAGGGAGGAAGCCGATAGGGAAACCGATACTTCGGATCTTGCTCGCAACGGAATCACCCGTGAGCGTGTAAGATCCTACTCGGACGCAGCCGGTGAGACAGACACACCCGTGAAGGCGTGGCCTAGGCTCGGTACTTCGGACAAGGTCGGCGCTCACACAATAGTGAGTCACCAATGGCGACCAAGTCCTACTCGACTACATACGATAGTAGCGCCAATACTTCGGAAATCCAGACGATACACAAGGCAGCCACAAGTTGGGTTTTTGGCTCTAATCCTTACAAAGCGCTCACCTCACTTGGAAGGAAATCTTCCCATGCAACCTGAATACAATGAGGGTATTACTCACCCCAAGCAATGAATCCAATTATAGATTTTATTTCTGGTCAAGTTTTCTTTAGCAGTCCCTTTTTAAAATTTTTTTGGTGTTATCGCTTCTTTTGAGTAGATTCAAACAAGCGCCTAACGGTTTTTGTATTTTCTTGATCCTACTTTGTTCCAAAAATAGAGGGAGAATAGAGTCGGAAAAGCCGTGCAAGTCGACACCAAGGTGGAAATCTCACCTTTGTGCCTAGATGATGCATGCAAAGTAAGAAGACTTACAACGAATCCCAGCTCTCACTATGCGGGATGCAAAGCAGAATTTTTAAACCTACACTACATGGCGATATGCAAGCGGAAATCGTCCTAGAACAGGCAACTGCTAGCGTGAAGAACCACAAGGTAGCTACTAACTCCTAATCCGAGTGTCCGCTCTAGGCCCACCCCTCCTCTGCTCAACACATTTGAGTTAGGAGAAAGCGCTTGTTCGGGTGTGAGCTCGCGGCGCGTGGATCGGAAGCTACTAGCTAACTGTTTAATTAGTCTAAGTCCAAATACGAACTATAGGAACATGCAAGAGTTATTAGGGTATTTGGACCTAGGCTAGTCGAATCAAGCAGGACCTAATCTAAGAGCTCAATCCACAAAAGAAAGGAAAAATGAAAACAAAACCGGAAAATGACAAGCGATGAAAACACGATCAAAACTGCGGTGAGCCCCCGGGTGAACAAACACCCGGAAATTAGGCCCGGTAGTGTCTAAGTGTCCGAGAGTCCAAGTGTACCTGTATTATTACAATTAAATAAATCACTCTCTCACAAAAATGAAATAAGAGCTAATCTAATCTCTCTTCCTCACTCCTCTTGCTCTCTCCTGCCGGCTTGGCTAATGAATAGCTGGCTCCGCGTCCCAAGGTTGCTCCGGGTCACCTAGGCGATCCGCCTTGCTCCGCGGTCCCTCGCAAGAAGACAAGAAAAGAAATGGTCAGATAACTCAATCAATATGTATCAAAAATGCAAGAGAAATGGAACAAAGCTATAGTAGACAATCACAATCAAACAAACAAAATGTAAACTACTCGCTGTTGCTCCCCGGCAACGGCGCCATTGATAATCTCCAAAATCGGTGTGGTTGTATCGACTCTCAAGGCGAGTCAACAGTCGGTGTTTGACCACACAAATTCTGAAATTAATCAACAATTAACCCACACTAAAGATCAATAAATTAGAACTAATGTGGAGTTAAAATTTATTTTTAACTCTACATAAAAGATGTATAGGTGCAAGTATGTAGAGAGTTCGAACACAGGGAGCAAGCATGGTAGTTCAAGCAAATGTGCTCAAGTGAGTGTGCGTGATGTGTCTATACTAAGCAAGCAAATAAATGTTTGTGGGTTTTTAATTTAAAATTTTTTTTATTTATTTTATTTTTAATTTTGTATTTTGATTTTTGATTTTCTGATTTTTATAATTATTTTTTTTTATTTTATATTTTTTAGTTTTCAATATTGGAATTTAAAGACAATGGAATAAAAGACAAGGTAAAATATTTATAAAACTAAGTAAAAATTACCAAAAATTCAGAAATAAATTATTTTTGGTATTTTTAGGATTTTTTACTGTTTTTGTGATTTTTGGGGATTTTTCAAGGTGTTTTTGGTATTTTTAAATATTCGAATAAAGCAAAACAGTGGAAAAGATGCTGGCTGTGAGTAAAATGGGATTTAAAAATAGCAAACAGCAATCAAAATTTTTCACACTATTTTTTAAATAAAAAGGACAAAATGAAGAACAAACAGAACCTGAGTTTGTATTTTTTAGAGTTTTCCTTGATTTTATATATTTTTTTGAAGTTTTTGAGTGTTTTTAAATTTTTAGTGTTTTTCTTTTGAGATTTTTAATGATTTTTGGACTGACACTTAAAATAAGATAAAATAGACCTAGGTAATTTTTTTAGGATTTTTAGAGGTATTTTAATATTTTTTTGGCATTTTCTAAACTAGACAGTACACAAAAAGCTTGTTTTTTTATTTTTAATAAATACTAAAATAAAATAAAATCAAAAACTAAAATGATAGCGTGGAAGTATACGTGTCCAGACGCTTAAACCTATTTTTTGTGGAATTTTTGGACTTAAGATGATAGGTTAAATAAATACAACAAGCATCCAATCAACACACAGGCCTGGCAGGGGTATTTATGCAATTTCTCAAACATCCAAGGGCATGCATGCAATTTTCCACAAAAATATATACTGAATATTCAATTTATAGCTTCAAAAACTAATTACAAAAACCGCCTGGGTCTCTTAGAAATTTTCCCACCAGGGCGCGTGACTTGCACGCGCCTGGCGAGGACTGAAATGTAATATCTCAAAACCCTGGGGGCCTACATGCAAAATATCCAAAAAGTTTACACGTGATACGAAAGTTTTAGTACTAGAGCAAAATACGACAAAGGCCGAGGGTATCCTTGCAAAATGCCCACACCTCACGTGTACAGGTCACGTGAGGTGACGTGGCGAAGGACCTGGATGCAAATACATAAAGCTTGGGGGTCTTTGTGCAAATATTACAAAAATATTACACTACAGACAAAAGTTTAAATACTAAATAATAAATACAAAAAGGCGCGAGGGTGTAGATGCAAAATACCCTCGACGCGTGATCCGACGGCGATGAAGGAGCCACTTAGACACGTGGCACTTGATGAACGGCCGATGACGGTTCGTGGATCAGCGGCTACGATTAGATCTCCCAGAGAAGATCAACGGTCGAGGCTTGGCGAGATCCAACGGTTGCTGATTGATCTGGAGGAGGCGCCCTGATCTGACGGTGGCGAAGACGGCTGGAAGAACACGGCGGAGCTCCGGCTGTGCGAGGTTCCTCGAGCTCCTCCGGCCGACTCCGATGGCTTCTGAGCTTCAAAATTGGACCGGAGCCTCCTCTGGTCGTCCTCTATCTCCTGGGGGCGTCAAAAAGCCACGGCGGAGGCCGTGATGCTCGCTGGTGGCGGGCGGAGCTGGTAGGCTGCGTCTGCTCCGGCGAGCTCCAAAACTCGCCTCCAAGTGTCTTCACTGCGGCTTGGACCTGCAAAAATGGTCAAAGGGTCCAGGGCAAACTGCCTGGACCCTTGGATGGTCGGGGAGAGGTGCTGATCGCGATGGAGATGCACGGCCGGAGGTGCGCTCCGGCCAAGGTGCTTGATTTGGCGAAATACTCGATGGAACTTCAAATTTTTGGGGGTTTTTGAACCTTAAGCTAACAGGAATAAAATGACGCAAAGAAATGAGCGGGGTGAGCCCTCAATGGCCGGAGCCAGAGGGAAGAAAGATACCTCGACCGGCGACTTTGCGGGAGGTGGTGGAAGCACCTCCGACCTCGACTGCCTTGGCTGATGGCTTCGCGGTGGAGCTGTCACCTCCAGGAAGCGCTGGAGCTCGGATTAGGCGCGAGGGGTGGACCGAAGGTGTTCAAAATCGAGTCGCCAGGTTCGGGGTTCCTTTTATGTGGTTTGACTCTGAGCTGCAGGGGTCCAAAGATCAATGAGTATCTTGCAAATCTTGGGTCCAAAGACCAAGATTATTCATGGGCGAGCTAGAGGGAAGATCGAGGAATAATGTTGCAGAAGGTTGCAACACAAAAAGGTGAAAGTTTTGGCCTCGAGAAATCCGTGAAGTTGGGTCAAAAATGAGGTTGTCAGGAGCTACAGGGGGTAGGGCGTCCAGTTGACCGTGGTCAACTGTTGACCCCTCCTGGTTGGTCCACGTGGACCAACCAGGAAAAACCCTGGAAAATCCTCTTATTAATTCATTTTAAAATATTAAATGGCCGAATTAAATAATGATTATAAAATAAAAAATATTTGTTATTTTCTGTAGTATTTTATTATGAATTTTAATTATTTTTATGAAGTGTATTTTTATAAGTTACCTTTATACCCCTATATAGGTATATTATCTATATACTTTATTACTTTTATTTTTATTTTGTATATTTTAATTTTATTATTTTTATTTATTATTTTATAAAATTATAAAATACTTTTATATACATAAATATATTTTTATTTTATTTTATTGATCTGTTTTGTGTATTAAATAAAATCTAAGAGTGTTTTGTATAGGTATATGTATAGGCAGTATACCTATGTATTCTTTATACAAGTATTTTTATTTTGTATTTTCTTTGCATTTTATTTTGATTTTAACACACATATATTTTATAAGTAATATTTACATGATTATAAAAATATAAAAATGAATAAATAATGAATCAAGAATAAATTGAATATTTTATTCAGTATAGGTATGCAATTAGGGGTCCAAAACTCAACTTTCAAACCGTAGCTCCGCCAAATGCGAAACCACCACCATTGGATAGATTATTTTATTCTATATACAATTAAAGGTGAGTATGCTGCATTTGGAGTTGTCAGTTGTGAGATACAGGTCTGGGAAGTTGGGATTCTGGATTCTTATTCAGACCATAACTTTTTATCTGTACATTATTTTTCTGTGAAATCAATTTTGTATTTTTCTTTATATCATTATCTACAACTTTTATATACAAAGTTTCTTTATTTAATGTATAAAAAGTGGAACCAAAAATAGGTCCCAAAATGAATAAAGAATGAACAAAATATATAGGTATTTTATCTGTATTCTTGACCTTATCTCCCCCTACTTTATTCCTTGTCGACCTATTCATCAAGATGCCTAGGTCTCGGGGTTTCGGGTCATAAAATATTTACAATATTTTATTCTTTTTCTTTTCTTTATTTATTCTATAATTTTAGCTTTAAAAACCGCATTTTACACAATATTTACACATATATGCATGAATGCTAAAATGCCTATATTAAGCCTATTTACACGCATTTACTAGGGTTTTTAAGGCCAAAATGATAGAATAAAGATGATGAAACGTGGATTCATCAGTCGGCTCAACCAGATGCGAGCCCGAATCAGTAATTTCTCCCAATGACCCCATGAGTCGATACATGAAGCGTGGGAGAGATTCATTGACCTGCAGGAGAAGTGTCCCCATCATGATATTCCGAAGACCAACTTGGTCCAGCATTTCTTTGGGGGACTGAATATTGAAAGCCAAAGGCTCGTTGACGCAGCATGTGGGGGCTCACATTTTAACAAGGATGAAGACGTAGTCTGGCAGATCTTTGAAGAAATGGTCGAAGGAGAGGCCGCCCTCTCTTCATCCAAGGCGTATCAGAAGCAGCCCCAGATCCTCCAGAAGCAAGTACACATGGCAGCGTCCAAGGAGGTAGAGAGAGATGAGAGCTCCAACCTCAGTATTATCGGGGGCCATCTCTCTAAAGTTGACATCATTGAGAAGCGATCACAGGACCTCGAGAAACTCGCTGTGATCGAGAAGAGGACCAAGAACTTAGATAAGCTTGATTAGATTAATAAGTACCTTGAACTGTTGGTGGGCACCATCAACTCTGTTCAGTCGGCTACACCATCGGAAGCTCCCACTGAGAATAAGGACGAGCAGCAACC
Organism: Ottelia alismoides; assembly: GCA_037367405.1. NCBI lineage: Eukaryota > Viridiplantae > Streptophyta > Magnoliopsida > Alismatales > Hydrocharitaceae > Ottelia > Ottelia alismoides. The sequence continues at coordinate 224,641 of JAZKJV010000662.1, forward strand.
GCAGCATCAGCCTCAGCCGAGCCAGCAGCCACCGGCAGTCCAGCACGTGTACTACGTGCAGGCACCCGATCAGGGCCAGCCGCAACAGCAGATGGTCGTGTACCAGCCAGAGTTCCTTTCCGGATCTGATCCAATCTTCCTACCACCACCCCTGATTCAGGAAGTGAACGGGGTATGGAGCAATGATGCACAGCAGACCCGTCCTCAAGGACAACCCCAGGATCAGCAATTTGCCAATCGGCAATACCACCAACCTCAGGGTGGTCGTTTTGGACAATCTCTCAGCCTCACCAACAGTATCAGCAGCCTCCCCAGTTTGCAAGCCAATGGAGGCAGAATTTTCCATACCACCAGCAGCCGCAGTACCGTCACCCACAACCGTATCCCCAGTATGCGGCTGCTCCCTCTCAACAATATCAGCAGTATCCTCCTCCCTCGTACCAACAACTTCAACTTCCTGCACCACCGCAGCACCACCAGCAACAACCTCCCCACCTATCTAACCAACAGCAGCGTGGTCTGCACGCTGAACCTACTGAAATACCCCCTGCGAATCCCACTATGGATTGTCTGGCCCAGCTTGTCAAAGGGCTACCGGAAATGACTAAGCGTCTTGACGACCTGATCGCCACCTGAACCACCATCCCAGCTCAGGTCGAAGCCAACCCCAATAATCTCAAGAAGAAAGAGCAGGTAGATTGTGATGTCCTGTCCGTGTCTGGTAATATCATTACTGCTTTTTCTAATGCTGTTACTCTCAAGAGCGGTAGGTCCTTGCCACCGCCTGCTAGCAAAAGTGAGGTGAATAAAGAAACAGGTGGATTTTCATCTTCCGCATCAGCCGTGCCAGCTCCGGGGGCAGGTGAGGAGGAAGAAGAAGGAGAAGCCAGTCCAGCCGTCGTGCATTTCCAACAACAGCCTCAGCCAAAAATACAAAAAAATCAGCAAAAGCAAAAACAACAAAAAGAAGCTTGTAGCCGAAGTGAAGCCGCGCTAGCATTGGAGGAGCCGCCAGCAGCAGCCGATCCCTCGCCAGCCGATGGAGCAGACGCTACCCTTTTTGATCGCCCTGCAGCGCCAGCATGTTCAGAAACAGATTGTACTCCTTTTTGTAGTTCGGATGTACAACATTTGACGGGCGATGATTTCGATGTAAATAAGAACTCTCATTTTCCTGCCAGTGATGTAAATATTCCTTTTCCTCATGCAATACAAAAATCCAAAAAAAATGCAAAACGAAAAAAGGCATTGTCTGATCTTGGTGTTGTGGAAATTTTAGATAAATTGACTGTTGAGATTCCATTGTTGAAGGTCGTGGAATACATGCCAGCTGTGAAGAAAGGACTGAAAGAGGCATGTACTAACAGGCGTCGCCCAGCGCAAGAAAACAGACGCCGAGATGTGGAAAAGCACGTTCTCTCCATGGCCACTGTTGCAGCCATTAACAATCTCCCCCAGAAGAAACCAGATACAAGAGCGCCTCTGATCAGTTGTGAGATTTTTGATCAGGTCTTCGAGCGTACTCTTTTTGACAGTGGATCTTCCATCAACCTTCTGCCCTCGTACATAATGCAAGAATTCGGGCTGGGACCGCTCAAGCAGACACGCAAGATCCTTCAGTTCGCTGACCGATCCGTCAAGCGGCCCCGAGGTCTTTTGGAAGACGTGGTAGTTAAAGTGCAGGAAATGAAATTCCCAGCTGACTTTGTAGTCCTTGATATGGACTCGCCTGCACCCCTACTCCAGACCCCTATCATCCTTGGCAGACCATTCCATCGTACTTCAGGCGCCGTGGTTGATTACGTGTCTGGCAAGATTACTTTCAGCTCGAATACCCAGCAAATCATGATAAACATGAACAGAGAGCCCAATGCCACAACTAATGAGAGTCAGGCAGCGTCCGAAGCAGACTGTGATTTTATTACAGAGATCAAAGACTCAGCCTTATCATTGGACAATCCATGGACCCGAGAAATCCTCACTCTTGAGGAGGACTTGGAAAGTGCAGTCAGCTTATGCTCCGACGATTTTTGGGAGACAGATTCTCAGATGTAGGCGCATCTACTTGAGCAGCCACTCCAGACCGAACACGATCAGCTTATCGCAGAATCGTTCGGCATATCTCTGGGATCTCAACGAGATGATGAGGATGGTGAATATTTCAAGGAAGTACATCCCACCACCAGCATAGTCTCTGAAGTGACAGATAAAGTGGACAGGTCAAAACCAGAACTCAAGCCACTTCCTGCAGGCCTGAAGTATGATTTCCTTGCGGGTGAAGAACAAATGTATCCGGTCATCATCAGCAGCAGGCTGAATCCGGATCAGGAATCTCATCTTCTCGAGGTTCTAGAAAAGAACCGCAAGGCACTTGGTTGGAGCGTATCAGATCTCCGAGGGATAAATCCAGCCTTGTGCTCACACCACATCTATCTAGAAGAAGATGCCAAGCCGTCCCGCGAATTCCAACGAAGGCTGAACCCTAACCTTCGGGACGTCGTCGTGAAGGAGATAACAAAATGGTGTGACGCATGCTTCATCTATCCCATCTCCGACTCAAAATGGGTAAGCCCACTGCATGTAGTTCCAAAGAAATCCGGGCTTACCGTGGTTACAAATGACAAAGGAGAGGAAAGTTCTACTCGGGTACCAACATCATGGCGAGTGTGTGATGACTACCGCCGTCTCAATGCAGCAACCAAGAAGGATCACTTTCCCTTGCCCTTCATTGATCAAGTTTTGGAAAGAATAGCAGGCAAGGAGTTCTTCTGCTTTCTGGATGGGTATTATGGGTACAACCAAGTGGCGATCGCCCCTGAGGATCAAGAGAAGACTACCTTCACTTGCCCGTTCGGCACCTACGCCTTCAAGAGAATGCCCTTTGGTTTGTGCAATGCACCTGCAACCTTCCAAAGATGCATGTTAGCAGTCTTCGCCGAGATGGTAGGGAGTTTTCTCGAGGTGTTCATGGACAACTTCTCTGTCTATGGTGATAGTTTCGATTCCTGTCTTGAGCACCTAGACAGAGTACTTCAGAAGTGCCGAGAAGTCAATTTAGTGCTTTCATGGGAAAAGAGCCACTTCATGGTCACTGAGGGCATTGTGCTGGGTCACGTCGTTTCCAAACGTGGCATGGAAGTCGACCCAGCGAAGGTGGATGTTATTTCAAATCTCCAGCCACCTCAGACAGTGAAGAATGTGAGGTCATTCCTGGGGCATGTGGGATTTTACAGGCGATTCATCAAGGATTTCAGCCGCATCGCCCGACCTCTGACAGAGCTTTTATGCAAGGAAACTGAGTTCATTGTTGATCAGCAGGTTCTCCTTGCTTTCAATCAGTTGAAGGAGCTTATCACTCAGGCTCCAATCTTACAGCCGCCAGACTGGACTCTTCCCTTTGAGATAATGACCGATGCGTCAGACTTTGCAGTCGGGGTTGTTCTTGGGAAAAGGAAAGACAAAGCACCCTATGCCATTCACTATGCCAGCAGAACATTAGATGAAGCACAGAGGAATCATACAGTGACAGAGAAAGAGTTGCTGGCTGTGGTTTTCGCCCTCGAGAAGTTCAGATCCTATTTGTTGGGATCAAAAGTCACAATCTTTACAGACCACTCTGCTATCTGGTACCTACAGCAGAAGAAGGATGCCAAGCCAAGACTGATTTGTTGGATCCTTCTCCTCCAGGAATTTGATTTGGAAATCAAGGACAAGCCTGGAGTTCAAAATGTGGTAGCAGACCATCTCTCCAGAATAGAGCAGCCCGGGTCTCCTCTGAACTGTGCACCCATCACAGAAACCTTTCCTGACGAAGCCATCTTAGCAGTGGATTCTCTTCCTTGGTATGCAGATATAGTCAACTACCTCGCCTCTGGGGTAACACCAGCATATTGGACGAAAAATCAGAAGAACAAATTCATGTCGGCCATCCGATTCTACCAATGGGAGGATCCTCTTTTATTCAGGGAAGGAGCAGATTGCATTTGGCGCAGGTGCATCCCTCAGACGGAGCAATCTAGTGTCCTCGAGCATTGTATCTCGCTCGAATCTGGTGGACATCACTCTGGAGATCGTACGGCAACTAAAGTACTTCAGTGTGGCTTCTGGTGGCCAACTTTATTCAAGGATGCAGCAGAATTTGTCAAGCGATGTATTGACTGTCAGAGATTGAAAGGTACACTAACTGCCAAAGACTAGATGCCCCTAAAAATCATTCAAACAACAGACGTTTTTGATGCATGGGGCAATTGACTTCATGGGACCTTTTCCTAATAGTCAAGGTTTTGAGCACATCCTTCTTGTTGTCAACTACGTGAGTCGTTGGATTGAAGCTATCCCCGCTCGATCCGCCGACAACCGAACAGTATGCCAGTTTCTGAAGAAGAACATCATTTCGCGGTTCGGGATACCGAAAATTCTTATATCAGACGGGGGTAGCCACTTCATTAACAAAGAGGTCAAGAAGTTAACGAAGGAGTACGACATCGACCATCGTGTCGCGTCTCCTTACCATCCTCAGACCAATGGCATGGCGGAACTATCAAATAGAGAAGTCAAGACTATCCTGCAGAAACTTGTTAGGCCAAACAGGAAGGACTGGTCTCAACTCTTGGACTCGGTTCTATGGGCTTACCGAACCTCCTACAAGTCTCCCTTGGGCATGTCGCCTTATCATCTTGTATATGGAAAACCGTGCCATCTGCCCGTGGAATTAATTCACAAGTCTTTATGGGCAATCAACAGTTGTAATTTGGACTCACGCAAAAGTGGTCAGAAGAGAAAAGACGATCTGAACAGGCTCTTGGAATTCCGAGACTATGCATACGATAACACCTTGATGTACAAGGAGAAGGTGAAACACTGGCATGACCGACACATCAGACGAAAGACCTTCGATGTTGGACAGAAAGTGTGGTTATTTGATGCAAAGTTGCGAATCTTCCCGGGCAAATTAAAGAGTAAGTGGACATGGCCATTTCGAGTTTGTGAAGTGCGTGACAATGGAAGCATTGCTATATCAGAATTGTCCCCTGACGGACAGCCATTCGTCGTCAACGGTCAACTCCTGAAGCCTTACTTAGAACCAGATGCATTCTTGGCTATTGTTGACTCTATCCAGCTCGTGCAACATGATGACATCTCCACAACTGCTGCAACATCAGAAGATTCAAACGATGTACTCCAACCATTGTTTATCTGATTTTCTTCTTTTCCTTTTCTATTTTCTTTTTCTATCTAAAAGGTGCCGCCCTTGTAGACAGTTTTCTATACTTAGGACGTACTTTGTCCTAATTATAGGGGGGATGTGCACCTAGAGTTTTTCATTTCAGTCCGATCCTCTCCATTGTCTCCTCTTCTTGTCTATACTTAGGAGTATCTTACCCTAAGTATAGGGGGAGGCAATCTGAGTACGATCTGTGTATTCCCACCCTTGACCCTCCCAGCTTTTTGTACAGTCTGCTATACTTGGGATTACTTGATCCTAAGTATAGGGGGGACGGTCAACTTCTCATTCATTAATTTCATTCATTAACATTCTTTAGATCTGTCTATACTCAGTACGAGTTATGTCGTTGCTTTTCCTTTCGATCTATGAGGACATAGCTCAAGCTAAGTATAGGGGGGACGTATATACCTTGTATATACTATAAGCCATAACTCATACTGAAAAATAAAATATCACCTCAATATAAAATATAATGTAAAAAGTAGTCCTATAATAATAAAAGATGATTGTGAGCTCCTCAGGCTCTTGGTACTTATATTGATTATTAAGTCAGGAAAAATGTTTTGTGAAAGAAAGTTTTCTTTGAAAAACCTTGTGAAAATTGTTTGAAAATAGTGTGTACAAGTATTCAACCTTTGAGAAAATTAGTTTTGTGTGTAAAAGTTATTTTCTTTGCGTGAAATCAAAATGTGTGAAATCAGTGTGCAAATGATTATAAAAACTTGATTGTCAAAATTGTTTTGAAAAACCTATCTATGCTGTGTAAAACCTTTCTGAAATCATTTTTCAAATACGTGTACATGTTGGCAAAATTTTTTGGACTAAAGTTTTCAAAACTCTTGTGAAAATGATTCTTGAATAAGTCTGAGGAGTCTGCACAAAAATCTCTTATACAAAAATAAGCATAATCCCAAATAAAGCTTATAAGAGCCAAAACCACATTATACATCAAATACAGTTTTTCTTCTTTTGGATATACTGATTAATAAATCAGGTTAGATACCTATACAGTATGATTTGAAAACTAGTGTGACCTGTTTTGAAAAATTTGCTGTGAAATGTTTTCAACTTGTGTGAAACTGTTTGGATTGCAAAACTTTTCTTTGTGTGAAAGAAAGGATTTGAAAAACCTATGTGCAAATGTTTTGAAAATTGCTTGTCAAAACTATTGTGAAAAAAATGTACATATAGTGTGAAAAATCTTTGCAAAAATAGTTTTCAAATGTGTGTAAATGATTGCAAAAATTATCGTGTACTATAGTTTGCACAATTATTTTCAAAGCTAGAGCTGAAGAATATGAGCACTAATACAAAGACTTGTAAATCAGAAATAAAATGCATAAAATTCTTTCTGGACAACCGAAATAAACTACTTCATTAAAACCTGTAGAGTCTTTATAAATCCACACAGTTTGTAAATAAGGCGGTACGCCCGTGTAAATATTTGTGTATACCTTTGTATGTGTCAAGCTTTCTACTTTCAAAAAGTCTTTGTGTAAAAAGATTATTTGATTCTTGTAAAATCTTTGTGAAAAATTGCATCATTCATTGTGCATAGCATAAGCATACCATTCATATTCTTTTTGAGTGAGCTTGATGATTGAATCAGTCCAATAAAGTCTCAAATTGGAGCTTGGTTAGACCTTACCACACCTAACTGCACTGGAGCCTTTCGAGAACTAGGTTTAAGGTACTTCAGGTCTATGCAGACTTAATTCTTTGAGAAATCAGGGCTGGGTTCAAGTCACCTCAACTGACTAACTAGAACTTTTCGAGACACACGTATGACTCTTGCCGACCGTGACCTAACTTGGACATTTGCACCTTTCACTTGGCTCAACTCAGCTGGAGTGGTGAGGGGGTTGGATTTGCCAGTCTGAGACGCACACGGGTGGAAACATTCGTCCTCGTCTAGGGAGGGAAGTGCACCCCAACCTGGTCCAATAGCCATGAGGTCTAAAGACAGGAGATTGTGAGTTGTGATAAAGCTTCAAAAGAGGGATAGTCTACTGGCTCAAGAGGAAAAACTCCTTATGTAAATGCTGCTGTGAATAGTATGTTGAAAAAAAATGGTCTGGCTTGTACAAAAATAAAATGCCTGTGAAGTATGTACATATGTTGTAAAGCCAATAAGCAAGCTTGAGTTCCAAAGTCAAATATGTGAGCCTGCAGCTGGATGACTTGACTACACTGGTCTTGCATCCTAGGATAGGTAGCTACACTGGCTACCGTCCATTCTTCTCTTCACCCCCTCATCTTGAGCCGGTTGCCACTTGAACTTAGAAGGGAATACCCTGCTCCTCGAGGAAAGAGTTGTTGGACTGGGGAATCATTGGGTTGTCATTCTGGAGAAGTCAGTTCCTTTGTCATTTCAGTTGGGGAGAGCCACCATCACTTACACTGTACAAGTCAGCTTCATAGTTATAAGGGTTTGTGTATGGTGTAGACCAGTTCTGACCAGGCTATTGAGGTGGGTTGAATCGAGTTCTGTGACTATCAGAGGCTGTTGTACTTTAGAACCGGTTCCCGACTAGGTTCCACACACATTTACACCCAAGGTCTGACAGGAGCTCCAAGTTCTGATTTTATAAAGACATGCATTGCACTGAAAGCACCCTTAATCAATCTATCCTTCTTTAATTCTCCTTTTTCTTTTCTTTATTCTTTTTGTACTTATTGCATAAGTGTTTGCTAGGGACTAGCAAAGGCAAGTATGGGGGGGTGATGAATCTCCATTTCATCACCTTTATTCTATCATTTTGGCCTCAAAAACCCCAGCAAATGCATGTAAAGAGCATCAAATTGTACATAATAGCATTCATCATTCATTGTATTAATTACACATTAAATAATGTGTTTAATGCCAAAATTATAGAATAAAGAGAAGAAAAGAAAAAGGAATAAAATATTGAAGATATTTTATGACCCAAACCCCGAGACCAAGGCCATCATGGAATTGGTCGACAAGGAATAAAGTAGGGGGGAGATAAGGGCCAGTGTACAATAAATACCTCATTTATTCATGCATTTATTTATGCAATTTTTGACACCTATTTTGTACATAATTATTTATTCATCAAATAAAGAAACTTTGTTCATGAAAGTTATAGATAATAATGTAAATAAAAATACAAAATTGAGTTTGTGTAAAAATAATAATCAGTGTACATTTTATACACAGAATAAAAAGCCAAAATCTCAACTTCACAGACCCATATCTTGCAAATAAAAACTCCAAATCACTCAAACTCGCCTTTAATTGTATATAGCTTTCCAAGAACTATTTAATAAAATTGGTTTCATAATTTTTGGAGTCCATCTGCAAAAATTAGGTTTTTGGCCCCCATTGTGCAACCTGCCTAATTAAAATATTCAATATATTCCTTGAACATTATTTTTATCAAATTATATTTTTAGAATTTTGTAAACAATGTATATAATACATGTATATACTAAAATTAAAATAAAACTAAAAATAATTAATAAAATAAAATAAGCTTATGCAAATTAATAGGCAAAATACCTATGATCAAGTATGTACATATATAAAAGGGGAAAACACTTTTTGATTATTTTCTTCTTTTATATTTTCATAATAATGTAAATATTACATATAACTTATTAAAAATGTAAATTCAAAATAAAAATCAAGAAAATACATTAAATAAATAAAGTATGTACAATATATAGGCAAAAGACCTATAATTATACCTACATATACCTACCTCTATTTATTTAAAAATAGAAATAAACTCATAAAAATTAAATAAAAATACCTTTATACTCACAAAAATAAATTATAAATTTATAAAATAAGCCAATAAAATAAAAAAATAAAATAAACAAATAAAAAATTAAAAGATAGAAAATACATGTAAATACATACATATACACATTATTAAAATAAAACTATAATAAAACACTTCGAAAAATTCAATAAAAATCACAAATAAATACTACATGAAAAAAATACACATGTTTTATTTTTTAAGGAAATTCTAATAAAATCATTTACTATGGTAAATAAATCATTTTAGAATCAAATTTCCTGTTTTGTCTTTTAGCGGCCGATGTGGACCAATGGGGCGCCAGCCCTTGTTGACCGCCCGGTCAACTGTCCCATCCGGGACCTGGCGCCTCTGAACTATCAATTCCCCAGATTTCTTCCCTTTTTTACGGCCATCCCGTCCATCGATCGAGCTCGCTTCCTTCATAAGAATTGATCTCTGATCATCACTGATACACGCCGATAAATTGGATCAACCCGATACTCATTGGATTAAGCAATAATCGCCGGTCAATAAGGCTCCAGGCCATTGTCTATAAATAAGAAGCTCCGCTCCCTTCCTCATTTTGGCCAATTTTAATCCATCCAAACGCCCTGATTTCGTTCCTGGGACGTTCCTCGTGACAGGGGGAGTGATCCAGCACCTCGAATCGGGCGGAGGAAGGACGATTTTGTCGCGACAGAGCTCCGGCGTCCGTTCCTGCTCCCTGGTGGCCCCCAGGTATAAGAGCTGCTCTTTTATCGCTTTTTAGTTAGGTTTTAATGTTAGCTTTTAATTCCAGTAGTTAGTTTAGTGATTAGTTAATCAGTGTAGCTTAGGATCCAAAATTCGAAGTTCGCCGGAGCTCAGCCCCGACGACTTCTTCACGGTGACCTCGACTGTATCCGACCGTTGTTCGCCTCCCATTTCTTTTCCCATCGTTTTCTCCATCGATCACACGCCTTTGTTTAACCCAGGACCTCTAGTCTTGGCGAATCGGAGCTCCACCTCCACCTTTCGCCGGAGCTCCTCCGCCGTACCTCATTTTGCTGTGTAGCTTCAAAACCCCGGGTCGAGGAGGAAGCCCTCGCTCCCCCGGTTCTTCCTATGCAGGTCCAACGAAGAATGGAGCCCATCTGGGCTCGCATTGGACCAGGAAGAGGTTCCTGGAGGTCTTGTCCTTCATCGACCTCGTCCGAGCCCTTCAGACCTCCAAGAGCCATGGCGAGACCTTCAGAAGATGCGGAAGACCTCCAGCTACGTGTTGAGCACTTCAGATGCGAGGGAGATGTCCGGAGAAGCCTGCGCCGCACGATCGAAGCTCGCCAGGGGCGAGCTTCTTCCCAGTTCCTCCAGGCACCTCCAGCGCCGTTAGATCAGGAGGCGAGCCCCAGATTGATCGAGAGCCGTCCGATGAATGCTTGCACCGACCGTCAGATGCGAGGCACATCTAATCTCACGCGTTCATCGGCGAACCGATATCCACCATCAGATGCGCGACACGTGGATGAGTGGGCGAAGACCAGCCGTAGGATGAAGCGCCTTTGGTGGTAAATTTCAAGCATCTCCCCACGCTTTTTGTATTTATAGTTTAATGCCAAAAGTAAAACGCCATGTTGTAAATAAAGTGTAAAATTTGCAGTCCGCCCCCTGGAGTTTATGTATTTACATTTTAGTCCCTCCGTGCCTCACGTGCAGCACCCACGTGAGGCGCGTGATTTTTGCACTTAAACCCCCCCAGGTTTTATCAATTGTAAAATGGCCCCGAAAATAAAAGTAAATGTTTATTTCTGTTGTAATTTTTGCATGGATGCCCCTGATAAATATTTTAATTGCAAAAATGCCCCTGCTAGGCCATATATTTTTGTAGGCTTTGTCCATTTATTTTGCGTTTGATATTAACTTGAAAAATTTTGCAAAAATGGGTATAAGCTCCTGTTTGGTTGTTCTTGCACGCCATAATTTTAGTTTTTAATTTTGTTGCATTTTTGCATTTATTAAAAATCAAAAACATGCATTTTATTTACTGTCTAACTTATAAAATACCAAAAAAATATCAAACCAACTCGAAAAATTCCAAAAAAAAATTATCTATGGTCTATTTTAGCCTAATTAAAGGTCAATCCAAAAATCATTAAAAATCTCAAAAGAAAAATCTTAAAAATGCAAAAATACTCAAAAACTTTAAAAAAATATAAAAAAATCTAGAAAACCTTAAAAATTACAAACTCAACTCCTGTAGGCCCTAGATTTTATTCTCTTTCTTTTAAAAATAGTTGGGAGAATTTTTGTTGTTGTGTGATATTTTTAATGACCATTTTAACCCCCAGCCAGTAGCTATTCCATTGTTTGCTTTATTTCAGTATTTAAAAATACCAAAAATATGTTGAAAAATACCCAAAAATCACAAAAACATTAGAGAACTATAAAAATACATAAAAGACTCTATCTCTGGATTTTGACTATTTTTGTATATTTTTATAAATATTATAGCATCCCTATATATATATGCACTCCCTATTGAAAAAGAAAATTAAAAAGAAAAAAAATTTATAAATATACCTATCTATGTATATATATGTATGCATAATTAGTAATATATAAGATTCTAAAATTAAAAAAAATAAAAAATATATATAAAATAATAGATAAAAGTAAAAAACCCACAAAAATAGGCTTCACACATGGATGACTCTGTGGCACATGCACATCATAGGCTTATGCATTTTTGTATTGCTCTCTGTGGTTCCACCTCTACATGCTTGTTCACTATATATTTTATGGTAGAGAAATAAATATTAATTCACATTTTTATACTTAATTCATTCATTCTTTTATTGTGGGTTAATTGCTGATTAACCAATGTTTTGTGAGTGGTCGCCTCAGCGACACTTTATACATATTACCGTGACCCTCGCAAAATATGTGGTTATCAAAGTGCCATGAAGCCAAGGCTCAGTTCAAGTACAGGGTGATATAGAGGAAATGAGGAAGAGGGCCCCCCTATACTTAGGCCAAAATCGACCTAAGCACAAGAAGACAGAACGAGGGAGGGATGAATAGGCAGGTCCCCCCTATACTTAGGCTACAAATAGCCGAAGTAAGGTCTGTGTTAGGGGGAATGTCTATGGTACAAGGGTGAGGGGGAGGGGGGTTCGTGAAGAATAGATATACAGAGAGAGAGAGAGATATAGAGAGAGAGAGAGAATGAAATATACAGGGAGGGTGGGGGTGAGTATGTGCATGTGCAGTGTAGGTGTGTGTGTGTGTGAGGGGGGATTTTTTTTTTGAGTACAATATGCAAGACTGAAAATAAATATGCAGATGCAATGTTTTTTTACAACATGCAATGCAATTTGACTGATAAAAATCCTAGAATTTCTTCATAGCTTCTTTTGCGGCCTCTTCAGCGGAAGCTCCCGACTTCGTGCCTCCATGACGATCAGGCGTCCCTGATTTCCATGGGCCCTGCCACAAAAGAGAAAAGTTAGAAACTCAGAGAAATTAAATCAGCAAATAATATGCAAAGAAATGATGCATGAAATGAGGACCTAAAAATTTTTGAAATAATTTAAAAAATCAAAATTCACAAATTAAGCGAAGCCGTATCCCCGGCAACGGTGCCATTTGATGAACGCCAAATTCACCTCTATAATAATGTGAAATTATGCTGTAGTACAGGAGACGAATTCGGTTCAGCAAAAACCACAGACTTTGAATGTTGTGCAATATTTATACTTGGCAAGTGTACCAAGGTCGATCACAGGGACACGGCAACCTAATCAGAGTATTGAATTTTGATTCATGAAGCACAGATTGATTTAATCTCAAATTCAGGTCCACATGCAATTTACGCGGCAATGCAAAGCAATGCTATGTTGTATGCAATTTTTTTAGATATTTTTAGGCAAGTTAAGGAGATGATGCATATGCAAAAGAACAAGTATGCCAAGTAAAAACCTACAATTATACCCTAAAATGTGAGAAACGCAATATAGAATGAAATTAGAGTCAATTTGAACACATCATTAAAAAGTGGTCATCAAATCAAGCAAGACAAGTAGAACATGGTCCCATTTTTCACATAAAAATTCACTTTAATTAAAAGAGTGTCAAATGAGACAAATAAGTATGCTAGAATGTAGAGGACAAAATAGGGATCAAAACGACACTAAAATCATGCAATTTGGACCTACGATGCTCAAGTTATGCTAAAAACAGTGCAAGGGCATAATTGTAATAAAAATGGAATAAAATAAAGGGATAAATATTGCATTTAGGTCCCTGGAGGGACCTAAATGCAAATAGCAAAAACCGTCTGGGCCCAGTTGCAATTTCACCATTTGCGCGCATGGGCATATTTGTAATTTCTAAAAATCTGGAGGGCTTCCCTGTAATTTACCCATGCATGCATGTGAGGCACGTGCCTGGGGACCAAAGTGTAATTCCATAAAATCATCGGGTCTATCCTGCAATTTACCCACCATCACGTGCAAGGCACGCGAGGGCTAGGCTCGGGTCAGCCCCCTGAGGCTCGGGCCACGCGGCTGCTGCGGGAGGCTTGGATCTGGTTCGGACTGCCCGAGCCTATTGGTCTGGAGAGGAGGCTCGGGCTGACACGTGTTTCCATCATAGCCGCCCGATCACGTAGATCGGACATCAGCTGTAGCATCTCCTCCGCCGCGAGTCACCGGAGGAGGCGGGGCTCCGACGACACGCGAAGAGCTTCGTCGAGCTACACCTTGCAAGGTAGAGGTCTGAGGAGCGAGTGGACACGTTGGCGGAGGTCCTGGAGACCCAACGAAGCTTCGGGGGTGATCGGAGGTGTAACTCGGTGAAGCCTCGTCGGAGTAGAGGAGCTCGAAGGAACTCCGGCGCGAAATCTGGCCAATCAAGATACCTGCAAGGTTAATCAAAGCCGAAGCGTGCTGTGAGTGCAGAGTGAGTGAAATGGATTCCCAGGGAGGTGGTCGGAGCGGGGGACCAGGGCTCCTTCCCCGCCGGAGCAGAGGAGGAGATGGTGGCGGGTGGACGAGACTGCGCAGAAGGGAAGGGTGATGGCGAGGGGTGTCGCGAGGATGATCGATGAGGGGCGAAGGTCTAGAGGTGGCCAGATGAAGGTGGCGGTGTCTGAGGGTGGTGTAATTAATCGGAGAAAGTACAAGAAAAAGTCTCCTCGTCGGAGCGAGGAGTTGGCGGAGGTTTTGGCTTGGGTTAAGCACCCTGGGGGCACTCCGGTCGTCGCCCAGCTGGTCAGCCATCTCCAACGAGCTCAATGGTGCGCAAAGACACCGTGACACGGTCACATCGGCCGTGGGTCAACACCGAACTCCAGCCGTCTTCGCGTCGACGCCCCGCCCTCTCCACTGTCACCTGAGGGGGGGGAGACTGGGCTAGAGCCCAAAATGGTGGACGAGGGCTGACGGAGGCGGAGGAATGGGTTTTATAGGTGGAGACATCCAGCGGTTATAGTGGTAGAGGGCGTTTTTGGAGAGGCGGTCTAATGGTGATGGGGTAATGTCTGGGAGTTATGGAGATTGCGCGAGGATGATGGGGGAGAGGGCTATGCGGGGCAGCCGTTAGGAGAGAGAGGGGTGGCCGGAGGTGATGGCCAAAAAAGGAAGGGGGCGCGGGGGTCGCGAGTTGAAACGGCTGATGAAGGGGGGTTACGTGAGGTGGAAGATGATCTCATAGCCGTTGGATCTGGCAATCCGACGGGTAGGATGGAAGTGTGGTTGAAGGGTGGAGATTAGATCAGGGTTCTGATCAAGCGGCTGGGGTTAAAGCGGTGATGAGCGGTCATGATGAAGAGATTTGGAAGATCCAACGGTCTTGGATAAAGGGATGACGTGGAGTCTGGTGAAGCGTAGGATTTGAATGCGATCGGGCAGCTGTGATGAAGTGAAGACATGGCGTGAGGATAGGCATTGTATGATGGAAGGATCGGATGGCTGAGGTTGGGGCGGATGTGTGCGGTTAGGATCATATCTGAGAGTCAGATCTGACGTCTGTGAGATAGAGCGCGGAGGGACGGTGAGGATGGAGGCGGGGATGGCGTGATCCAACGGCCCAGGAGAGGGTCAGGTGTCGAGAGGGGAAGGGGGCCACGTGGACGCTCTAGAGAGCGCCACGTGTCCCAATAAGAAAATGCAGAGGGTAATTACAAAGAAAAATAGAAAAGAAATAGTTAGATGTCGAATTAGGAAAAAGTCAAAACATGAAAGTTGCTCGTCTCGACGAGATCTACAACTTTCATGTTGGTCAAAAAGCCAAAAGAGGTCATTTGTACAAAAGCTATTTTTGGGGGTATTTTCAAGGGGATAAAAAATACCAAGTTTGTGGTTTTGATTTGTTTTTGTATTTTTTTAGTGGTTTTAAAGGTCAGTGATTTATAGACAAGTTATCTACCTAATTTTTAGGGGTTTTTGAGTGATAAAATAACTACAAGAAAAATAGAGGAAATTAAATACAATAATTAAATGGTAAATTATGCACAATATAATACATGATAAAAACAAAGAATTAGAGGATATTTTTATTGATTTGTTTAAGCAGGGATTTTAATAAGTGGCTTTTAGCATGATGAATACGAGATTCATCAGGGAGTGTGGAGGGAGATAGTATGGAGATGTGGAGTGTGATGAAGAGGGGGTCGATGAAGATGACCAGCCATCGTCGGAGTCGTCCTCAGGAGAATAATAGTCGTCTGCAGAGGATCTCCAACTTTTATCGATCAGAGGTAAGTGCCTTTGGATCAGAGCTGTACCTATTGCACTTATCTGATGAACCACATCAGGACCGGACGCGGACTTTTCAGAAATCACCTGATGTCTAAGGTCAAAGATGACTTTCTTGGTCGGTTTGTTTCCTTGGGAAGTATTAGGAGGAAGTTGGACAGTCTTCATCTCCATGTCTTGAGTAACCGATGTGACATTCGTGAGTTCCTCATCAGATGAATCCCCGTAAAAGTCGACCAATTCTTGAAGGGTCATGCGCTGCTTCATTCGAGAGAGATTGTTCCTGGTGATTTTGTAGTTTATGGTTGGGGTTTTTGATGTCACATCCGGATGGTCGTGAATTTTGGTGACATCAAATGTTTCCGGAGTCAGTTCCTTATATGGTTCAAGTATCTCATGAATTACTGTCGACTCAAAGATTGGACCACTCAAATAATCGTGGTGATCTTCAATAATATGGTCCAATTCCTTATAAGCTCCAAAATCTTGATTTTTCCTAGGAGCAGTGATAGGGTGGTGAGAATCCGAAGTTTGTCCAATAATCGGTCTTTTAGGTGACTCTCCTAGGGTTTGTCTCAGTGTGTCATGCGGAGATGTCTGATAATGTGAAATATAACTGTCGGTTTCAAGTTGATTTTCCTCAGAGCAGGTTGTGTCATTGGGGGTTTGTGCATCATGGTCTGAGTTCAGGAACTTGATTTCATGAGTCTCACAATCAACGATCTCCTTAGCGGAGGCTAAGAACGGCTTTCCTAAAATGATAGGAGACTCAGACAACCATCTGGGGTGCTCGATGTCAAGGACCGTAAAGTCCACCTTATGTTCTTTACCTCGGAAATTTACGACGACAGAAACGATCCCCCGCGGTCTTTTGGTAGATCGATCGGGTAATTGAACGATCACCCTAGTCTTTTTGAGTTGTCCGAATTTGAGTTGGTCAAAGACGGACTTGGGGAGGATGTTTAATGTTGAGTCATCGTCTAACCGAACATGAGTGTATGTAGAATCCTCAATTTCACATGTGATCTGAGTCAACCGCTTGACTTTGCGGCTTTTGATTTTATGATTCATCACCAAAGAACTAGCCATAGATATGACATGATATTCAGTCCTGGATCGTTTCTTGCCCGTCTTTTTGGGGTTCAGTCGACTCTTCACAAATCTCTTAAGATCGGGCACATATTCTATGGCTTTGATCAATGGAAGCTCTAAAATCAGACTCTTGCAAAATGCTTCCATTTCAGAATTGTCCAATTTTTTTGAATTTTCAATTTTTTCAATTTTTTGGTATTTTCTGTAATATGGTTAGTCAGGGGGTCAGAGGTCAGTGGTCGTGTTTGATTGTGAGTCACATGATAATCTAGTGGTTCGCATGGTGGTGGCCTTACTTCTTCTGAATTCTGCATAGACAGGATGAGATCATATATTCTCTCAGTTAAAGTGTCTGCTCTATGATTAATCCGAGCAATCTCATCCTCAAACATCTCATGACTAGTGATCGAATAATCATTCTCCATGTGTCGTGATTCTGGCATGTAACCTCGAGTAGAGTATTGATTGTTCATAAACATTATGGTTTGGTCATGAGTTATATTTCCTTGACCTTGATTTTCTAGTGGATTGTCGAAGGAAAATTGATTGTACTCAAGAGGATAGTCATCTTGAGTAGGGGATGGTTCAAGAGGTTGTGAGATCATAGTAACTGAAAATCTTGTTCTACTATCAATATCGGTCACTCTATTGTTCATCCTCAATTCTGGTCTCTCTCTCATGTTCATAAGATTGTCAGAATGTGAGAGAAGTCTATTACAAGAAGAAGTGTGGTCATAGGGTGGGATGTATGTGCGGGAAGAGCATGACGGCTTAGAGGAACCTGATTTGAAGAGCAGACTCCCCTGAGGAGCGTGAGAAAAAGAATATCGGGACATGATCGTGGAGATCGGGAAAGAAGACCACTGTGTCGACATCTTGTCAAGAGGGATGGAATGATTAGCGAACCACGATTTGCTTGCGATTGCAAGGTCTTTACACACACAAATCAATACACAAAACAAATACGTTGATTTACCCACTCAACACTGGTGAAGGCACGTTAGGGTTCGACCGCTTATCTTTTCAATTTTAATTTAATGACAAAACAATCTTAAAAATTAAGCGGAGCTGTTAGGTGCCGAAATATTTCACAAAGACTGTCCCGAGTTCATACAACTAGTTGCACCTACTTTCAGCCAGTATAGGTGTAAGTACGGATCGTTTAAATGGCTACCCGTGTTACTTGAGGACGGAGCCTTCCGTGGTGTCCTCTAAACCACCTACTCTGCTAAGGGAAGTCGGACCGTATACAACTACCCGAGACCCTCACTGAAAAGTAGCTAATTGTTTTTAAAATCAATAGTCTGAATGAGGCATTTCGGTTTTTGGCTCTATCCTAAGGTCTGTGATCTTGTCCTTACAAACAATGAGTGGGTTCCTCTTCACCAAACACAGATTAATTTTATGTCAATTTATTTACAGTTTCCTTGGTTAGCCATCCCGATTTTAAATTGAGGTTATCACTGAAGTTTATGTGATCACAGAAATTCACGCCTAACGAACAATCCCAATTCCTTTTAACTCATAAGTTGTAAAACTTGAGGAAGGAAATCGAAAATGCCGATGCAAATGTAAATCAATGATGCATGCTTAAGAGAAGGACTTACAGTGAATCCTCGCGTTCTTCATGCGGGATGCAAGACAAGGAATTTTTTAAAAATTACACTAAATGATATGCACGGATGAAAGACGCCCTAAGCAGATAGTTCTATTAGCGGGAAGAATTTATTTCAGAATTTGGCTAATGTTGAACGATCTATAGTGCGTATATTAGTGAGAGTGTGGCCTAAGAATTACGAGCACAATCAATGATAAAGAAACGATCGTATATGTGCCTAAGTGCTACGCCACTCAAGTCGGGTCCCAACCACACAGAAGGGGTTGAAACAGACCCGACACACCACAATAGTGTTCAGTCTGAATTATTACAAGGGTTCAAAGAAAGGGACCATGAGAATAATGCATAAAATTAAACCTGGACTAAGCTCTCTCTCATAGAAATTAAAATTCAAATTTTCGTCCTTGCAGATCCTTGATCAAATCTCAAAATTTCGCTCCCAGTAGTCTGCAAAGAGAGAAGTTGCGGTTAATATCTGGAGTAAGAGAGAAATGCAGAATAAAATGCAGAGAAATGACACACAAAAATTAATTTGACAAAAATCAATTACAAAAATGATTTAAAACCCTAAAAATTCGTCGTTCCCCGGCAACGGCGCCATTTGATGAACGCGAAATCCGCCTCTTTAATAATCGATAAATGTAGTATAGGAGACGAATTTCGCTCGATCAAAATACCACAATCTGTGAATGTTGTGGAATAATTTTTACTTGGCAAGTTTACCAAGGTCGAACTCAGAGAATGGTGATTTTTAGTTGCGTGGTCTTAAATCAAATTAAATAATTAATTAATGCTCGATTAATTTATGTGTTAAGAAAATATACAATGCAAGGATGAAAATGTGATGCAAGGAGAATAAATAAAGGAGATTAAGCACCGGATCTGTGATTTGAAACATATTAAATCCTTCAATAATATGATCAATAAATCCTCAAAATCACATCACATATCGAAAGAAATTATGTCCAGAAATATTTGTCAAAATAAATCCAGCAGTAGGCAGAAGGAGAATAATTCTAAGAGACAATCCTGCAATTTACTTGGATAAGACAAATGATTCTATTGACAAATCATTACTTTCTGATTGAAGCCTCAATAAAATTATCCTGTAAAAGAATGAGAGATCAATATCTATCCTTCAGAAGAGCACCCATGTGTAAATTGATTCATCAATTTATCCATGAAAAAGAAATACAAATATGTCATTTTTAGCCTACAAGAGTCAACTGAGATTCTCAAATAAAAATTATCAATAAACCACCTCAGATCTGTTCACAAACTATGCTAAATGGTAGAGCATGAAAAGAGGTTCAAAATGACATATTATACGCTAAAATCGGAGTCCGTATGAGAAAAATATGCTAAAATGAAATTCCATGGACTAAAATATAAATAAAAAAAGGTTTCTTGCAAAGAGATCCCTGGAGGGGCTTATCTTAATCTCAAAAAGTCGGCGGGGCCCTTTTGTAATTTACCCATGGCAGGGATATTTCTACAAATTCTGAAAGTGCTAGGGGTCTTGATGGGCGCGAGGCTCGGGCGGCCGAGCCTGAGGCTCGGTGATGAAGGTGCGAGGCTCGGGTGTCGGGGCTCAGGCTCGGGAGCCCGAGCCTACGTGGCAGACTGTTGAAGCTTCGAGGAAGCGAGGCTGAGGCTTGGTGACGGATGGAGGCTCGGATAACCCGAACCTCAGGTGTGGAGGGGCGGCTTGGGGGCCCTCCACGTGGCAGCACAACAGCCGTTGGATCAAGGGCTTCGCCCGATGCAACGGTGACTGTAAGTCGCGATGGGGGGCGAAGCTCGCCGGCGCTGGCCTTGCACGCAGGGGCGGCATCTCCGCGCGCGGAGGTGATGGGCAGAGGCGAGGCGGAGGGGAGGTCGGAGCGAGGCGGTGCGGTGGTCGAAGCACGGTGCTGGTGCCTCCGACGGAGCGGAGGCCGGCTGCGAAGGTGCAGTGGTCGTGTTACTGCAAGAGGTTAAGAACAAAGAAGAAAAACAAATTAGGGGGCAGAGGGGGGGGTCGCCAGAAGTTGGAGGAGGCGGACGCCTTCCTCTGGTGATAGCTTCGAGGAGGTGGCGGAGGGCTCCAAAGTTCGACAACCTTGCTAGCTGCCACAGAGGAGCGGAGAAGTCCCCTGGATCACGCTGATAGGGCCGCTATCATCAGCCGTAGGAGAGGGCGGATGAAGCTCGAAGCATGGCAAGGAGGAAGCTTTATAGACATGGAAGCAGGGGCGTTATGCGAAGTAAAGGCCGTGCATGGCGGGTGGGTAGAGGAGGAGAAATGACCGGGGGGGAGGTAACGACTGAAGGTGGAAGGAGGTCGGGTCACGTGCTGGGCACGTGACCTGTGCGGGCTGGAGAGAGAAGGAGAGGGCGGCCACGTGGCACGCCCTAGGGCTGCCACGTGGCACCTAAAAAAATTTCAAATTTTAAGGGTAAAGAAAAATAGAAAATAAATAGAAGGAGACTCGGATTGAAAAATTTCCTTCACGAAAGTTGTTCGTCTCGTCGAGATCTACAACTTTCATGACTGAGAGTAAATGACGTCATCTGTGAGAAGTGGTATTTTTGGTGGTTCTCCATGTGTATAGAAAACTTAATTTTGGGGGTTTTGTATTTTTTTGGTGGTTTTAGAGAGGATAAAAATTATAGAAAAATACAATAAAATACAAGAAAATTATTTACACGCTAATATAATTTTTTTGGATTTTTAATAAATAAGAAAATAGGAAAATAAAATAAAAGTAAGAAACACACAATTTTTGTACAGACTCATAACGGACACTTGGACTTAGTCAGTTTCTTTGATTTCAGTTTTAATATAGATTTGGATTTTTGTGTCGCTTAATAAAACTTCCATCAAAGAACAATAATGAAAAAGAAATAAAATTAAAAGAGTTAATTAAGAACATAAAAACTCAGGTCAAAAATAGCAAAAAGTCAAAATGCGCAAAAGATGCCCAAAACCCAACTTCCACATATGGACTCCGAATTTTATGATGGTCTTTGTTTTGAAGGTGTTTGAAAATAGAGTACTTTAAAAGTAAGTAGACAAAAATCGGTCACTGTATGCGGGAGATATGCTTATTTTAGTCCGTCAGATGTGAAATTAGACTTTGGGATTATTTGACACTTATTGGGGTTAGCAATTTTTTTATATTTTTTTATTTAATAAGGTTAGTAATATCTATACAATGGAGGTGGTATGGGGTTAATCAGAGTTCGGATGAATTAATTAAAAATAGGAGAAGTTAGCAGCTTTTTGGGCTAATTTACACTTGGGATTTTTAATGCAATTTATGCATGATGAAATGCAAATATTATTAACACATGTATGAATGCTAATAATGCTCTATTAATGATAATTTACAAGTGAATGATGGGGAACAGAGCTTAAATGACCAATTTTAGCATGATGAATACGGGATTCATCAATACTCCATTTCGCCGTCACCCGACGATCTCCGCCAAGTCACCCTCATGCTCGCCAATACATCCGACCATTTCTCCATTTCCCCAAAATCTCCTCCGCTTCGACCTATCTCCTCCATCGTCAAGGCGGAGGAAGCTTTGAGCCTCCACCTTCTCCGCCCGATTAGGCTCCCGCCTCACCCCCACTTCGCTCTCACACACTTCACGAATGCACGCTTCAGCTACCTCCTAACCCTCTTGCGGGTACCTTCAATGGCCGGAATACACGCATCATCTCCGATTTCAAGCAGCTCCTCCGACGAGGTGATGTTGGAAGGCACCTACAACTACCCTGGGTGCTTCTCCGATCACCGATCATCCTCGCCAGGTGGCCACGAAAGTCCATGGAGCTTTGAAGATAACAGGGGAGTTTGGAGGAGCTCTGGCTGCGATGCAAGAGCTCTAAATATGCCGCCACTCCTCGGCGGAGGAAGAAGTACAAACGCCGTCGCGGCAGCCATCCAACAGCCCGGACACGCCATGTCGCCTCCCTCTGGACATCTAGGATTACATGACCAAGCCGCTCCCCGAAGCACCGAGCGCCTGCTACGTGGCCCGAAGCTGTTGTCCTCCCGAGCATAGTCCCTCGTGTGCCCCACATATGAGGGGCGGGATAATTTGCAGCGAAGACCCTGGAGTTTTTCAATATTACATTTAGGTCATACATGTACGTGCCTCACATGCGTGCCAGGGGTAATTTACAAGGAGCTCTAGCCGCTACATGGAGAAATTACACAACAACCCAGAGACTTTTGGTATTTGCAAATAGGTCCCTTTAAGGACCTGTTTGCAATATTTATCTTTATTTTCCTTGCATTTTTACTACATTTATCCCCCTACATTATTTTTAGCATATCTTGATAAGTCCAAATTGAGTGATTTCAATTTCATTTTGATGCTCGTTTCATTGTCTTTCTAATGGTATTATTAATTTCTTATTTTGACACTTAATTAATGGAGCTAATCTTTGATGATCTATAGTTTCCCTAGCTCTTTGATTTAAATACCATTAATCATCTTTAATGCTCGAATTGACTCTAAAATTTACCCTTAATCGATTGCTCATGAATGTGATTAATTTAGGGCATATATGCATATTTTTGTCTTGTATACATTTATTTGCATCCCATTTTGTGCATGCATTTCATCTCTCTTTGATTGCATCTAAAATCTAATAAAAATTGCATACATCATTTTACTTTGTTCTTGCATAATTTTATCTGCATATATGCATTGCATATCATAATTGCATAAAGAACCTAAGACTAGAAAATACTCACATATTAATAAAATAAAAAATATTCTATAAATATACAAAGAGGCTCGTGTCCCTGTGTTCGACGTTGGTACACTTACCAAGTAAAATAACTTCCACATATTTAAAGGTGTGATTTTTGATCTATTGAAAATCATCTCCTTTACTACGATTCCTTACTATTAAAGAGGCATATTCGCATTCATCAATGGACCAGTTATGTATATTGACCTAACCTATTCTACTCCTACATGATACCTACAAAAGAAACATCAAGAGTCACACGATGCCATGAGAAACATTTCCTAACTTGTAAAGTTAAGACCCAAGCAGTTGTGAAAATTTGAAAAATATTACACATGATGGTGACATCACTTTTCAAAATGTGTTGTACACACCACCCATTGTGCATGGCCACACTTAACCTAGTGTGGAAGAGCACACATGTGTGAATAGGGTTTTGTGCGATTTCGTACAATACCCTAAGTGCATTCTACATGATGGACCTAACAAGATATATTAGACGTTTAATTTCTAATTAATTTGTGATTACATCGCAAATGAATTGATGTTAAACATTAAATTCAAATTAACACTATCAAGCATATGAGCATTGAAACTAATATATAAACTAATACATATACACAGATATACGCAAACACAACCACACGCACATACATATATACAAACAATAACACGTACACTTCGATACATACAAATGCATTTTTAAATCATATATTACAACCAGTAAACATAAATCACATTTGAAACAGCTATTTAATCCATCATCTTTTTAGGCATTCCAACAAACACCTACAATGCATTTGAGAAATCACATACAAATTGAAATACAACCATTAATGGGCACAAAAATTAAAGTACTAGATGATAAGAGTGAAAGAGAAGAAGTATGCCGATGGGTGAGGAGGAGAAGCTCACTAGATGGTCGAGGAAGAGATGAGATGGAAAATGACCCCTCTGAGAAGAGATGGCAGAGGAGATGGGGTTGCGGGACACATGCTGGGGGAGGAGAGGAGCATAGGAGGAGGTCAGGGGTGGAGGGAGGGGGAGAGGCATCGTCGATGGTGGAGGGAGAAGGAGGTCGAGATTTAGAGGCTCGGGCTCGGGCGATCAAATGACGAAGAGATTGAAAATATGTTATGTTATGGAATACTTATCAGACAATGCGAGCATTGATGCGCCCACAAGTAGATGCACTATGTTAGCACATTATTTTGATCCATGGTGGTCATATATGAAGCGAGAAAATGCTCGTTTCCTTTTTTGTGCTCGTACATTTAGCCTTATGACAATGAGTAGTGAGTTTGTGCTCGTGCAAACGACTGCGAGCACAAATCCACTATTAGTGGTCGTATATGTGTGGTAGTAAATGACCAAATTTCTTGTAGTGGCTGCTTAGTTACATGGCAGTAGTTGTCATCGACAAGATCCGACTATCATTCTCGAATATTATGACATGGCCGAAGATCTCTGCATTAGAGTAGGAGAGGAAGTTTGTGGAGGAGAATAGGGTGGACGTATCTATTTGGAAAAGTAGGAAGGGGTATTGTTTTGCGAATTTAATTAACATGGAGGATATATATATATGGCATCTTTTTGACAAATTTGGTTAATTGTAACGGTCAAATTGATGGAAATTAACCGTAAAG
Source organism: Ottelia alismoides (assembly GCA_037367405.1). Taxonomy (NCBI): domain Eukaryota; kingdom Viridiplantae; phylum Streptophyta; class Magnoliopsida; order Alismatales; family Hydrocharitaceae; genus Ottelia; species Ottelia alismoides. Next base: position 249,481 of record JAZKJV010000662.1, read on the forward strand.
CTTATAACGTAAGAGTTAGCAAGGTTGCATGGGTTATAGGGAAAATATGAAGACTTCATTAGGTGTGCATAACTGAAAATTTTATAGGAGGTTTCGGCATAAAAATCCCATAAAAAACATTCTTGCTTCCTTTTCACTTTTTAAGGAAAATATGTCTGGTTTATGCACACCATAGATGTTGGTTGAATTGACGTTGATGAACCCGACCATATATGTTGCTTGAATTGACGTTAATGAACCCCATCTTAATAAGACTTTGTTAATTTTAAGCATTCCAATTCTTCAAGTCCATTGGGATTTACCTCCTTGAGTTTCATTGATTTTGAGTATCGATATAATTTTTGTGTCTGACTTGATCATTCTTAGTAAGCACGAAAGACTCTTACACTCTTAATCTGATAATGAACTACTTACATATTAGGGATATACAGGATCAAATAAAATCCGTAATTCGATCCATTCCGATGCTATTGGATTGGATCGATTTGATTTTATCATTCTAATGGGTAGGATCAATTTGAGATTTTAAAAATCCGTTAAATTATGGATTGGATTGGATCGCTACTAAAATCCGAGCCGATCTGATCCAATCCATTAGTCCGCTAAAATTATACACGATAATTATTAACATTTACAAATTTTATTTCTACATTTTGAATTCCACCCACATCCTCCTTAGAAGTCAAATGGTACTTTAATTTTAATTTAGCGTGTAACTTCATGCTAGAATAAAAAAAGACCACTTAAAGATTAAAATATAAAAACCCAAGTATCTTATTTTACTTCTCACAGGTCAACCTCATGAATTGACAATGCAAGCATTTGGACCTTGTATATCCTACTCAAGCGGAGCTTACTTCATCTTAGAGCAATTACATATGGTCCAGTCCCAATTCCGTTGGGTCACCTTCATTGGCTTCGTTCATTGTTTGGAGAGATGGGATACAACCCTCTTTTCCAACTCATTTTCTAATCACAAATTGCAAAGCATACACCATATGTTGATATTATTGCCTTCTAGATTAAGTTCTTCTTCAGTTGTGTGCTACCTTTCGCATACATTCTTTCGATCGATAGTCAATAATACAATAATTTCCCATATCTCTTTTATAAAGTACTTAAAATTATTGCAGGTGAATTATAAATTGGACTTAAATACATTGTAGTTAACACTTTTTATGTCAATTCAACATCAAAAAGTAATCCAAATGTTAAGTGCTACTAATGTGAGGATAGATCATGAGGAGAAGAATATACATGTATAAAAAATCGATCCAATCCAATATATAATTGATGGATCATATTGGTTTGGATTTGAAGATTTAATGGATTGATCGAGAAAACTTACAATTCTTTAAGGTAGGATTGGATATGGATTAAAGCGAAATCCAGCTTAAAATGTATCTTTTTGGATGTGGATGCACTGTTGCACGAGGATAACGTCATTATTTAGGATTACGAAGATTTGTAAATGGTCAAACCTAGCCTACATGCTGATGAAGTTCAATGGAGGATGATCTAAGATGTTAACTCATTTCTGGTTCACACGACTTCAAGCAAATAAAACAGCTACAAAAGCTATACATGTCAATCGAGTAGGTGGTTTTGGTTATCTCATGGGATTTCAGGTCGTTTTACTCTCTTTTAAATAATATATTTTCCACTATTTTTTGATTTTACGATGGTCTCCCAAAAAAATCTCGGATTTCTCGCAATATGAGATTTAATGCAATTATTGTAATTTCTATTTTACTTTTACCAGTGCTATTAGGAAATTCACACAGGTAGGATCGCATACTAATAACCTTTGAAAGATTTAAAGTGACAATGCATTCTTCCGTTCCATATGGGTGATCTTAGTTCATTATAGGTAAACTATGGTGTGAGATAGAACAATACTAAATGAATCTCTCCACTCGTTAAGCCTCTCTTAACCCATAAATTAACTACACTGACAACTTCAAGAAAGTGGGGGAAAAGCTATCTGTGCATCTGAAGAAACCAATGATGGGTACTTGATGAAAGTTTATCTTGATATATGTAGATCATGGTTGCATCTTGCATTATATTTCTACCTGCAATACGTTTTGTTGGTATGACTTAGAAGTTATGTATTCACATTGTTGTATATTTTATTTCATTTGAAATTTAAGATGCCCATGTTATTTTAATAGAATAAAAAGTTGTTGAATTATGACTTTTAATAATCAAATAGGCAATTGCATTATACATAAAGATATGGTCATTTTAAATAATTTAAGGTTTTCCTTCCACTGGAGTGATTAGCTATACTCATTATCCCTTAAAACAAGCAAATGAGAATGAGCAATAAGTTTGTGTGTGTTTGTAGGGTTAAAGAAGTGTGCTCTTTTGGAAGCATATAACAACATGCTCTCCTTTTTTATTATTTTTAAATGAAACTTGGGGGAGATTTACCTAAAAAGTAGAATATGTGTTCCAAATTTCGTGTAAAACATCAATATGGAAGGGGTTAGTTTCAGCAATTTTAAGACCGTTAAACACTAATAGTCTTGATGGATGTGATAGAAATCCCGAATTAAATTAAATTTGAAATGCCACTATAGTGAAAAAGGATGATCTAACGAGGTCGAATAGCCCAATCAAACTGGGTCCAATAACTCGGATCTTGATTATCTCCACACACAGACACATACATAAACATACACATAGGCGCACGCGTGCGTGCGCACACACAAACACATGTGCGCGCGCACACGCGCACACACACACACACACACACACACACGTCATTCCTCCTTAATTCTTATCCCTCAATCGAATGAGGACATGATTATCTACAGAAAGTTCATATGTGCTCGATAATTATTTACTAGTATAATTCATAAGAGGGCATTTCTCATACTTGATGTGTTCATATGATTTTGCTTTTATCCCCAATATTATGCCTCTTTCGACGACTCATGCTCTATCTCTGATTCTAAACTGGAGAAAGAGTGTCGGTCACTTGCAGTAGGTATCTTAAATGAAAAATAGCCTTCACTTCCGCATTCACAGAGATGAAATATGTATATATACACCATTATCTATGACATTCTCTCATGATATAATATGGTTCAACTTTTATTGATATAAATTTATTAGAGATTCTTACATCTATAATCCTGCATACTTTTTATATTACGTATATAACCCTTCATAATCGTAAATTACATCCAGAATCCGACATAGTGGTCAACTCTGCAACTAATAAGACACCAATAACCCTCCTTCCGCAAAAGCATATATGGTTATGTGTGTAAAAAACCCTAAGACATAAGGACTATTCAGGGTTCTAGGTGATTCGTGATTATGAAGGGTTATGTACATAATATCAAAAGTATAGAAGGTTATGTGCGTAAAAATCCCAATTTATTATCATATTCATGTCCGATATCCGAGGTACCTTGTACCTCTATTTATTTATTACTAATCGATCCCAAGTATTTTTTTAAATAATAATTATGCTCGTCTAGAGAACATAACTTATCAATGGAGTTGTAATTAATAAAAATTAGAATATTCCATATTGCGTCTCTTCCTCGGAGTGCAATTGCAATTTCACCACCCTCCGTCCCTCCTTCCGATCCCCTCCGATCCTCGTACCTAATACTCGTGAGCATCACGTGAGTTGACGTCAACCGAACAGATTTAGGGGGGAAGAAGCGGAGAGATGGAGAGGGAGAGAAGGATGACCAAATCGGCGACGGAGAAGAAGAAGGTCCGTCGCGGCTCCGCCCAAAACGGCACCAGAGATCCGCCCGATTCCTCCTCTTCCAAGGTCTTTCTTCCCATCTCCTCCCCCATTCTTCGCTCTGTTAGGGTTTCCGTTTGCAATTTCCTGATCCTCGAATATTTCGAGCTCCCCGAGTCGAAATTTGATCATCCGGAGGCCTCGCGTAACGAGGATCTGAAAGATGGCCGGTTGCCTTTGCTGATGCCCTCAAACTGAAAAAGATCGGATTTTGATGCGGTAGAATTGATTTTTTTGGCTCGGATTAGTTTGACATTGAGTTCATGGTTTCGAAAAGTTTCGTTTTTTATAATTAATTTATTCCGAACGTAATGAGGATGGAAATGTGTAATTGTTTCGGTTTGGGGCTCTTGCAGAAGCCTGCTAAACCAAAGGATTTGTTCCGGTTGTTTGCCGACAAGGTCCGGGACAACAAGCAACTCGAATCGAGATGGGCTGTTATGCAGGAGACGAGGGTGGAATACTTCAGAGGGAAGGATTTTGTTGCCTTCGTAGGCAATCATCCGGAGATAAAACAGATTCTCGGGTCGAATAAGGATATGGAGGCAGGGGATATCGTGAATGTTTTACTAAAGAAGCAGCTTCTGGTGCGATGCGATCGAGTGGTTAAAACTCTGCGCCCTGGGAAGAAGAAACTATCCTCATGGCCTGCGCATTTAGAGCTGTACCATGTAAGTATATTCGGCATCAAAATTTAATCATTGAATTCGCTCTCGCATTCATGATTCTCTACGTGCATGTACTTTGAAGACGTTAGGAAATGTTTCGTGCCTTCAAAAGCTTTTAGGTTTTTGTTAGATTACATTCGAACATGTTCCTTAGTTTGAGCAGTTTGAAAATGCTTGCTGTTTAAAATTGCGAGTCGAGGACATATCACCTTTAATGAGTTGTTTAAAAAATCTGAAAAAGAGGAGTTGTGGTTTTTTGCTTTGTCCAATGAATGATGTGAAGAATTCACGCCGGTTGGTCAGTTGGATTGTTACAGACAAATTTGGCTCGAGACGGGTTGCTCGCTGTGACACTGGGAAATGATCTTGTGGGAGTCTTGACTTCTATTTTCCAAGGACTAGAAATATTTTATGCGTGACGAGTCTGATGGACTACCTACCAAGAATGCATTTCATAATTTGATTAAGTTGGAGTATGCTGCCCTGCTTACAATGATCTTTCTGACTGGTCTGTTTGTTCGGAATTCAATTCTCTAGAGAGAGGGAGGGAGGAGGGCGGGGGAGAGAGAGAGCTCAGAGAGGCATCAAATGCAATTGAAATGTAAGAACTTAAAAGACTTGTTAAGTGATACAAGCCACAACATTAAATCCAAGAAGAAATGCACAATACCTATAGATGGCCGGCTGTAACCTTAGTGTATGTTCGGATACCGGGTTAAACCACCCTCGGGGTGGTTTAACTCCCCCACCCCTTATTTTCTCCCTCCACGTGGGCTCCACTTTATTCATTTTTTTAAAAAATAAATAAATAAATTTTACATCATCAATCCTATCAAAAAATAATATATTATACCATCATATCATATAAAAAATATAAACTACTCCACTTCTACTCACTTTTTCAAACTCCAATACAATCACATCACAATAACTACTCACTTTTTCAAACTCCAATACAATCACTACACCCCAAACCCACTTCTAACCCACCCCCAGTTTAACCCTCTATCCAAACACCAGAACCCAAAAATAGGTTACCTGCAACCAGTTTAACCCACCTAAACCCAATATCCAAACAAATAAATTTTACATCAGGTGGGTTAAACTGGTTGCAGGTAACCCATTTTTGGGTTTTGGTGTTTGGATAGAGGGTTAAACTGGGGGTGGGTTAGAAGTGGGTTTGGGGTGATGTGATTGTATTGGAGTTTGAAAAAGTGAGTAATTATTGTGATGTGATTGTATTGGAGTTTGAAAAAGTGAGTAGAAGTGGAGTAGTTTATAATTTTTATATGATATGATGGTATAATATATTATTTTTTTGATGGAATTGATGATTGAATATTGATTTATTTAATTTTTCTAAAAAGATAAAAAGTGGGGCCCACTTAGAAAGAGAAAGGAGTGGGTTAAGGAGGGTAAACCACTCCAAGGGGGGTTTACCCCCCTAACCGAACAGCCCCTTACTGTCTGCTTAATAATAGCATGTGTGAGAAACTTAGGATTGATGGAGGACGGGGAACAATCATTTGTTGAACTTTATGCCCATTTATTATGAATCTCTTTAAATCCAGAAACGCCTGTTTGTCTTATTTTTTGTGAAAGGAAAAATATCGATGATTATTCAACTGACCGAATATCTGGATGCAGGACCAAGTATTTTCTGATAACGATTCCTTTTTTGCGTGGATGTATGAGAAGAGGGTGACTCTGTGGCAGGCGATACTATCCTATAGTTGGCCTTTGTTTGCACTAGCAATATGCCTCTTTCCCGTCTATCCATATCAATGCAAAATTGTGGTGCTTTACTTCTGTGCTGGAGCTTTAATGTTCATCATGACCCTTCTTGTGTGTAAGTTTGGATTTGACAATATATGTGTTACTGTATCAAGGACCAGTACATGCTGGTCTTTCTTTCTTCTTTTTTTATTTCTTGGGAAGTATCAGGAAAACTAACCAATATCACTAAATTAATATAATGGACATGCTTGCAGTGAGGGCGATGGTTTTTGGCGCTCTGTGGATCATCCTTGGAAAGCGTGTATGGTTCTTCCCAAATATCAATGCTGAAGAAACAACGTTCAGAGAGTTAGTTCGGTTTTGGCCCAAGAAAGAAGAGGGAGAAAAACCAAGTTGGTCCTCAAGGATTACTTATGGAGTTGTTGCTGTGATTGCTATACTGCTGCTTCGCCATCATGCTCCTGATGAAGCTGCTAGGGCCAGGTTAGATTGCTCAAGCTCTTTATTCTGTTATTAACTGAATTACTGGGGTTATACTAAAAGCTTTGGCTCAACTCGTGAAACACTTGTGACGGAAGCTCATTAAGCTAATTAGGCAAGCTCGAACCAAGAATTTGAGATCGTTTCCGTAACAAGTTGAGCTCGAGTTAAATGCTGCTTGACATGTCAACTTGGCTTATTAACTTAGGAAACATGGTTTAGAATATGTATATATGTTTGTATATATGTATATATATTGCATACCACTATGATGATAGAGAGGTGCTGGTAGAATAGCTGGTTGGCGTTGCTATAAGGAAGTGGAGGTATCAGGGTCAAGCCCTTGTGCCTGCATTTATTTTTCACTATTACGGTTATTGATTTTGGTTGGGACTTTTTTTTTCTATACCAGACCTCTTATTTTCTGAGTTTCCACTAATAATATTTCTATTTAGTTCAATGTACATATTGAAAGAGATGATTCTTAATCAAGCCATACTTATCTCAAGAATCAATGCATGAAATAAGATCAAAAAACAATCCAAAATAAGAAAACAATGACGAAGAATTAGATGATAACATAGCCCATATATATTTAAGGAAAGGTGCTTACTTATAGAAACATTGTTGTGTTGATTTCTTATGTTTTGGATGAATAGTGCATGTATAATAGATGGATATCGAATATGATATGTAATAATGACTAAAAGTGTTTATCTCATTCAAAACTTAATACTCAGTTATTCGAGTTATTCACACCTCCATTTCCACTACACAATAGTTTAAATATTGAAGATAGACTAGGACCTTCTATTATAGTGCAAGGATGAGGAGCTTCTTCAGTTAAAAAATTATGGTCTTAAAAAGTTAAAATATCATAAAATTAGTTTAGATGACTGAGGCGCGTGCCTCGCCTTTGCCTCACCACCCATACACCTCATCGCCTCACCAGCACACTGAGGCTTACGCCTCACTACTTCTGGGTAAGGCTTAAGCCTTGAGGTGTTTTGTCAAAAAATACCTTCAGGCTTATGTCTCACTACCTCGAGACATGCTTTTTAAACAATGGTTGGAAGTGGAATGAAGGGAAAATATGTTTATAAGGCATAGTGTCAGAATCACATGAGAAGGTGTCCATTGAGAGGATAGAGAGAGTACTTTTGACATATGGAAAATGAAAACATGCCATAGAGGTTAAATCCCTGGTACTAAGTTCAATAAAGTCAATGAACTCTTGCAGCCATACTTCAGATATAAGATCAAAATCCAAAAAATATATATTTTGTTCATTTATTGACTTGCTCCGTCAAGTGTAATGTCTTGTTTTTAGATTGTGTTGGTGTTGACGTTTCTCATTGTCAAGTTGAATAGACAAATATATGCTACTTTATACCAATTTATTCGAATTTGTGTGTTGACGGTTGGTATAATTTTATATACACTTGATGGCATCAAAAGGAGGTACCGACTTCATAAAAGTTAATGAAGAAGCATCTTCTTACTCTTTGCTCATTATCTTCTTACTCCTTTGAAGAAAGTTTAGATCATTTGATCTACTTCATGTTATGTATTTACTTACCTTCTTTTTAGCAAAATTAATAGGTGTCTGGTATTAATAAGGTTAAAGAAACCAAGGCAGTGTTGCAATATTCGGCTGACTATACCAAATAGTCGGTCTGAGGTGCCCGAGGAGGGGGGGGGGATTGTAACTGAATAAACCTCAATCAGTCCAACTATTCATTTGACTTACAAGATTTTTTTATTTTAATTCTTAAGGGTTATCATTTATCATGGTATCTTCACAAATGTCAAAACTCCACATATATCTTGTTGATTGGTACTTTTATCTTGAATTCTTGTCCATTGATGACCATATATGTATAAAAAATAGAATAATATATGTATTATAAATAGGGTTAAATGGGACTGTCCCCTAAGGGGAGCTAACTTGGCTCCCCCTGCCTCGTTTCACCCGGTTTTTTTTTTATTTTTTTTGAAAATTTCTTCCTTGGAATTTCCTCACTATATCCCTATATTATGACATTAAAATTTCGCGCGAAACGGAGACTCCTACGGCCTCCATCCAGACAGTCATTTTTTAACGGTAACAGAATTGCTAAAAACGGCCCCTTCTGGATGGAGGTCGTAGGAGTCTTTGTTTCACGTGAAATTTTAATGACATAATATAGGGATATATTGATGAAAATCCACGGAAGAAATTTTTCAAAAAAAAAAATAAAAAACCGGACGAAATGCCGCGGGGGGAGCCAAGTTAGCTCCCCCCACGGGGGCAGCCCCATTTTACCCTTATAAATAATATATATAATAAAAAAATATGAAACTAAATAATTCGTGATAGTCGCTTGAAACCGATTATTCTTTATTTAGTGACCCCTCCAACTAAATATTGAATGCCTACTTCTGCAACATGGAACTAATAGGTATATACATAAAACTATGCAACTTTATATGACTATGCATAAGTTACTATTATGACAAGGATACACATGTAATTTCAACAATTAATTTACGTTGTCAAGCGTAATGCTTGATATATTGAATAGTGAGCTCTATGCCTCTCTTTGTAGAGGGAGCCATTTATTTGTTAGTTAATTAGAAAGCATTTGGGATTTTCTTTGCTTTTGAGGCGAATGAAGAACAAAGATTGCGGAAGTGACGTAAGGGTGAAAAGAAGTGAAAACACCTTTGTTGTGCTGGATCTTGGAGGGGAAGCATGGAGGTGCACAGTAGAAATAAAAGGAAGGGATGCTGGTCAAACTCCAAAATTTCCTTTTTCTTTTTGAGAACTAAAGCGTAAAGATTGAATACTGGAGGATAATAGTCCTCCCATCACATTAAAAGGAGAGCCTGAACACGCAATCTCAATTTCACATTTCATAACTCGTCATTGTAGAGTGGTATTTCGCCATGATCGCTTTTATAGTGAAAATGTTGTGCATGCTAGGGCGCTGGCTGAAAGTTGGAACTTGTAAATTTTGCTTTTGTTCTTTACCTGTTAACATGCATGTAATTTCGTGGTGATTAATGGTGAAGTTTTTGAGCACACATCTATATGATAGGGGCCATCTTTTTCTTTTTAAAAAAATTGCCGTTGTTTCGTTGAAGTATTACATACTAACCCCTTTACATTAGGGAGGATGTGTCATTACATGAGGTAAGGTGAGATGAAGACAAATAAAAATAAATTCCAATGGATTGATTCCTGCGCTTAATGAAATTCAGATAATATATGATATACCTAATTTTAGAGATTGCAGTTGATGTCCAATGCAACAAGATGACAGTTTTATAAATTGCTATAATCTCCTATTGTTTAACTTTCAGACTGCATCGTTTGATTTCTTTTATTATGGAAAATTGTCACGTGAGTCTCATAAGGCCTACATAATGGATTTAAAGATGAGGTGACACCTTGGTGTTTTCTCATGGGCATGGCTTTGCATGATCGAGCATGCACCTTCCCTACAGACAAATGAGATGGGCGGGTTGGGATGGAATTCGCTCCTGTTGCCTCAATGTCTAATTTCTGATGTGTCTCAAAGTTGCACTTTTATAAATTTATAGTTGGGGAACGTTGAGAGGGGAATCGGAAGATGCAGGAAAAGGTGTTAGCATTACACAATTGTCATTTAGTGCTTATTACATGGACTTGTATCTGGATTCAGAATTGGTTACTTCATTCAACCTGGTCAGTGTCTAGCATATATATGTTATATTTACACTATTGCTGATTTTGTGTTCTCCCTGTGTATATGGGGATCTGCATGCCTCTAGAGCAGGGATTAAATGTATATAAGTAACTACGTGGTCAGACTTGAAAGCCCTGTCAGCATCATGGGTTTAGATTTTGCTACTTATTGTCATTTCATACCTTGTTGATGGCTTTCTCAGCATTAAATCTTTGTTTATTGCCGATCTCTTTCATGCTGATGAAGTTGTTATCTCAGAGACAGTTTCCTAAGTTTAGGCAAAAATTGAGCTCACCCATCTTTTTTATCCTAGGTTGAATGACACTCTCCACAAAATCTCCCTTTTCTATCGGCTATTTTTTCCAATATCAATTATGCCACTGCCTTTTTTGGGATATCAGTTGCACTCCTACCTTCTTGTACTTTTATCACTTATGCCCCTCAGGTTAATTGCCATCCATTCACGTCCCAAACGGACGTTAATTTTTGGACACAAGGGTAATTAGAAATTATGCCTATGATAGATGTTTTTTTTAAAGCTTCTTTACCCCCCCCCCCCCCCCATAAACCAACATCACCACCTCCTCTGCCTCGAGAGTCGAGCCCTCCTACCCCCATCTCCCCTACTCATCCCCCCTCCCAGACCCGTCTCCCCTACTCATCCCCCTTCCACACCCATGTCCCCCAATAACCATGCTCTCTCCTACATCTCCATCTCCATGGCCTCCTCGTCCACCCACTTCCTTCCCCAACTCCACCGCCGCCTCGGCCCTTCCCACTCCCACTCCTCTATCCCTCTATCCCACCGCACCATCCTTCTACCCTCAACCATCGCCTCCACCTCCCTCCTCCCCTTCAGTTCTCGTCTCGACCCCTCCCTTGATCCCACCTCCCGCTCCATAACTGACCGTGTCTTCCTCGACTTCATCCTCTACTCCAACTATTTCCGATCTAATTGCCCCCCCCGGCTCCGACCTTGGCGCCTGCACTAACTCGAGCCACTTGGTCGCATCATCGAATTGGGTGACTGCATCGACAAACTGCTCATGGAATTCGACCGTCCAACGAAGAGGTGGCTTGGGATCTGTTGCGAGGACAAGAATGAGTCTCCTTGGACTCACACAGGCCTCTCGTGCGAATCCATAAGAGGCTTCTTAGAATGGATCATTCTTCTCTTTCTCTACTCTAGAATTACATGAGTTTCAAGAATAAAGGGCGTGGCATAAATTGAAGAATATGGTTTGATTTTGAAGAGAGGAAGGCCTCTCTCCTATGATTCCTTGTTTGGCTTCATGGGAAGATAGGGCACATGGGAAGATAGTGAATGATTGGGGTTTCAAGATCGAATGTGTTTTTTTATGTTTAAGTTATGTTCTTAGGAATATAACTATCTTCTTGAAATGAATCTGTATTGAGAAGCATTCCAAAATGAAGCACTTGCATGCGCATCTTAAGGTTTCAAGAAATTGAAGTTGTCTGATATGATCACTTCCTATTGTGATCATATATCTAACCTAATCTAATTCTTTATCGACTCTTTACAATCGAGGTCAAATTGTAATTAGGTTCGTTTGTTGTAAGAATCAAGGTCTCATGAGGCATGGGATTGGGGGAGAAGAATCAAAACGTCAACCATCGCGGACCCCTCTCCACCCAATTGGACCACCTTCGTTGACCTAAGGTTTCATTCATCTAGTGTTCTCCAAACATGTATATATGATGATGCATATTAGAAGCACCTTCGCCCTGAGTTCGTTGATTCCTCTATCTTCATCAGCACCAAGTTCTACACTCGACTCATCACCATCGTCTTCAAGAGCTTCATCGCTCCTTAGTCGACACTAGTAGGAGTTTAGTAGCCGAAGGAGGAGGGGCTGGGGGGAGGAGAGGTGGTGGTTTTGGAGGTCAGGGTTGGGTGGTGGATGAGGAGATTGGGGTCGAGTGGCTAGGGGAGGAGGAGGCAGTGGGTTGGTTTTAATAGTTATACCCATCTTAACCACACTATCGTTTGAATAAATCATAGTTTAGTTCGGCTCATTAACAACCAAACTAACAGAAGGGCACAAGTGATTATGGTGCAAAAATGTAGACGCAACTGATATTTCAAAAAAGGGAGGGACATAACTGACATTGCAGAAGTTAAGAGAGGTACAAATGATAAAAATCATTTTAGTTTCATATCGTACTTCTTATTATATTTTTTCTCCATTTTGCATATATTCCTACTTAATGGTCTAGTGGTAGTACAGTGTGTCTACCACACAAAAGACCATGGTTCAAATCCCACTCTTGCAGAGGTTGTGTTAGGTAGTCGACGGCCAACGTAAAAAATAGTCGAATCTTTCAACATGGATTTGAGCAAGAATCCATGTAGCCGACCCTACTTATAGTGGGAGAAGGCTTAGTACATTTTTATTGCATATATTCCTCTCCTTTCTAATATTGCCTATATGAACGACTTGCTTTTTTCCTTCCTCCAATCTTGTTCCAATGTAGCAGTCTTTTCCCAGACCACTTTGTTTTGCCCCAAAATTTTCCTACACATGCATTACATGGGATCTCTCTTAGTAGTTCGGATTATTGGTGGACAAGCAAGAGAGGAGAAAACATGAGTAGTGGTTGGGATCAAGGTTTGAAAAAACGAAAGGCGGAACGAGGCAGTCTCCTTGGAATCGAGGCGAGGCGTAGCCTCGAGGCGGTCGAGGCGTAAGCCTCAGTTTATATAGAAAAATATGTATAAAACTACAATTATATATATCTCTATGTAATTATATGTTCTCTGCCTAATATATAATAATTTACACTACAAGATATGATGAAATAATAAAGATAAGAACCCCAAAATAGAAGATAGAACAACATCATATACATTTCTACACATTTTCATGCAATCAAAGAGGAATTCATTGACTATAGATATTGTGAAAGAATTAAACAATACATATATGTCTATGAAATATTGTTGTAATTAAAAGTATGACTAAATAAGAGTGAAATAGTAAGAGTTTGCCAAAATAGTTGGATACATTAATTGTAAATATGAAGTTATCGGCATGAAATAAACATCATATTTAGGCATTAATCTTATATAATCATTATCCTAAATAAACAGATATTGATAAGCTTCTCAAACTACTAAGGAAACCATTAAAATAATAAAAAATACTTCAAAAAAAAGCAAAAAAGCCTCACGAAACGCCTCGACCGCCTCGACCACTCGAGGCGCACGCCTTACAGGACTGGTCTGAGGCGTAAGCCTCGAGGCTAAAAGATACCGCCTCGCCTCGAGGCATACGCCTCGACCGCCTCGAGGCTAGCCTTTTCGAACCATGGTTTGGGATCAAGGAGTGGAATCAACATGCATATCGACCGAATTAGGATAGGTTCTTCATTGCTCGAGTTGAACTATGTGCTCGGCATGTTCCTAGTTGAAACATGGTAGTTATTATTTGTCATGGCCAATCCTAAGACTCTTGACAACATTCTTTTTTTCTAGATAAAGGGAATTCCAAATGATAAATACCTTTCCGGATAGGAAAATAGTTGTTATCGTGTAGGAGATGAGGTTTCTATTGAGATATAATTATATATACTCTTCTATAAATAAGATATAAATTCATATATAATGATCAAAACTAAAAATATGATAAGGCAACACTATAACCTTAATCATGATTACTAAGTAAATCATGATACTAAATATCATGATATAAAGGATATATTGCTGATATATCAATACCGACAAGGAGGGGGTTTCGATATTACCATGTATACCCATTTATAGGATATTGATCGATATCTAGCGAGATATCAACGAGATATTGGTATTTCATCTCATATTGGTCAAAATTTGAAGTTTTTAGTACAAACTTTCCTTGATATCGACTAATATCATCGATATTGGACTGATACTGCTCAATATCGCTACTTTTAACTTTTGTCGATTTGTTCGGGACTTTACTTTTGTAGTTATTTTTGGTATTAAGAACACATTATGATTTATATATTTTGTTTTCGGTAGGTGTTGCTCCCATACATATACATGGGGAGCTCTTCGTAGACCCCCCGTTTTAGACGGAGGGATTCCCCCTTTTGGCAATTGGCTGATAAAAAAAAGTCTGCATACATAATAATACATATTGCTATATTAATATTTAATAGTTGATATTTAATAAGTATTAGTAATATAGTGATACATAATCGCATATCCACGACATACTTCAAACGGTATTTACTATTCTTTAATCGAAATAGACAATTTTGTTTCTAATCTATTTTAATTCATTTTCTTTCATCTTAAAATATGATTATTATATTTTTTTGTTTTTTTTAAATTATATGTTATTATGCTCATTTGTTTGTTTGTTTTGATTTTTGATATAGCTCGGCATTTTGTTTATGCATAATATGCAATGTAATATAAGGCTAGCGTGCTAAGTACACCTCCTTTATGTCTCTAAGATATTATTGTTCGAATTTCACCATTTCCTTTCTAATCCTCTAAGTAGTCAGTAGTCAGTAGTCAGCATTGACAATAGTGGTATGTGCGGTATGTTTGATATAATGTGTATTGATGTACTAAATACACGTCACTCTTATATATATGTGCGATATGTTTGATATAATGTGTATTGATGTACTAAATACACGTCACTCTTATATATAAGTGTTTATTTGTATGCTATTTATTGGTTTAAGAACTAGGATGATCTTGATTTGCGAGAAAATCACTTTTTGAGTGAAATCCAAGATATCCACTGAATTGTCGATATATTCTTTTCAGGCTAATTGATACCATATCGATATTTAAAACATTGGCGTAAATATAACTCGTAGATACATACTTTCTTTGATATTTCAAATTCAAACCTTGCCGATATATCCCTTTTTCAAATTGAATACAAATATTTTTTTGTTGAGTCAAGTTTGAATACGAATATGAATACTGATTTTAGATGAATATATATTGGATCATCGTATCCTTCAAATATGGATAAGGATGCAAATCAAATATTCACAATTTGCATATGAATATTTGACAAATGGATACATATTATCCACGAATCTTTAACATTCCTAGCTTGTTTAATACTTAAGATGTTTGATGTTAAAAACACACTTAATATAATAGTGAGCATATGAACTCTGATAACAATAGATTGCAACTATCAAGACATGGGCTTGGTAAAGAAAGCAGAGTGGATGGCCGCACTAGGTGGTGAACTTCGAAGGAAGAACTTGATAGAGCTTGGCTCTTTAGCACTGCTATTTTGTTATTTACTTGATTATTGTCTAATAAATAAAAAAGCATCCTAGAAGTTAATCTATATTTATCTATTTATATGTAATACAACAAAGAAAAAAGAGTTTCCACATCCACATCCATTTACTTTTTAATGTTAATAGTCAATTGATATTCATCAAATTATTGAATATGACATTCCACATTCGTATTCATATTCATTGGATGCAGGACCTACATGAGGATATTCATATCCTCTTAAAATGCATATAAGCGAATATAAATGTATCCACATTCATTTTTATCCCCAGTTGTCTGCCGTAAATAATGGCAATCATGGCAACGCATGGTTTTTGAGATTGAGTTGTCGCTGATTGCTAAGTTTTATGTGTGATGGACATTTTTATAGATCAATTATCCTCAGATGTGAAATATCAAGCTTTTGCAAGTCTAGAGGGATAGAGATATTATTGGGAATCTTCTTCCAAGGCTAAGGAAATCTCTCTTAAGTTTTAATTGTCCAATCGAGACAAATGGTTCACATGACCACTTTCTTGAAATTGTTATGCGGCAACTCACGGGGAAGGTATTGTAAAATCATTATTTGAAGAATGCATGAAAAGTTTTTACTTATTTTTGTTGACGCATACTTAGTTATTGTGTCTTTTTTGCTATTTTATTTTTCTTGTTATCCTCCTTATGTAATTTACCCAAAGGCTACTCTCCTATATAAGAGAGCCTAGGGCTATGGAATAAACAACTTATTCACGTTTCCCAACATGGTATCAGAGCGACGGTCCTAGACCGGAGTTCTCGAAACCCTAACCCTAACCCGCCCCACCCGCCGGCCTCTCTTCTCTCTCTCTCCTCCCGGCGATCGCTCCCCTCCGATCGCTCATAGGCGCAGCCCCGATCGCCTATCGCCTCTCACCGATCGCGCGCTGGAGCCAATCACCTAGCGCCTCTCGCCAATCGCCTCTCACCTCTCGCTGATCGCCTGGCGCCTCTCGCGCTACTCGCCGACCGCTGCGCTACAAAGCGCACATCACGTGCGCCTTCCAGTGCACCTTGCGCCTCTTCCCGTGCATCCTGCTGTGCGCCTCAAGTGCACCTTGCGCCTCCTGCTGTGCGACCTAGTGCGCCTCCTGTGCGGCACCATCTCCAGCGCATAGCGCCTCCTGTGCTGTGCGCATAGCGTGCGCTAGGGCACCATCTCAAGCGTGCGCTAGGGTTTCTACAATCGAAACCTGTGCGTGTGCGGATCGTAGCGCGCATAGATCCATGGGGATAGTTGCTTGAGGTCTACACATGCAACTAATCCCGTCTATGTAATTGTAGACAAATATTATCTATTGCAGTTCGCTCCAGTCTTCCGTATCCAGTATGTCAGAAAGCAAGGCAGATATTCCGTCCATGGGCGCATTTCGTGGTCCAGCGCCCATTGTCAAGATGGATGGTACGAACTATGAACTGTGGGCAATGCAGTTCATGAGTATGATGAAGTCCACGAGCAAGAAGCATATTCTCACAGAGCCCGAGCCTGCAGAGAAGACTGGAGTCCATGCCTCATGGGAGGCTGACGACGCATATGCAAAGGTGTGGCTATCTGGCACATTGGCTATTGAGATCTCCAATGACATTCTACATCAACCCACAGCCAAAGACATGTGGGATATCCTAGCAGCGACATATTCTCAGGCGAAGAATGAGACGAAGATCCTGCAACTACAACATGATATATTCACAATTAAGCAGAATGGCCGCCCATTACATTCTCTATACATCTTTGAGAGGAATGTTTGAGAAGCTCCATAGCTTCATGCCTTTTACCGCCACACCAGAACAACAGAAGACATACAGGAATGCGACGATGGTGGGTGTGTTTCTCGCTGCACTCGATCCAGAGTATGAGGCAGCACGTTCACATATTTTGGCGGACTCGACTATTCCTCCCATGGAGGAAGCTTTTCACAGATTGAGCAGGATTACTGTACCTTCAGCAGCCACTAGTCAGCATCCCTCAGCCATGGCAGCCAACAGAGGCCGTGGTTCTCAATACCAGGGCCGTGGACGTATTCCCCGTGGAAGGGGTGGCCGCACTAGGCCAACATGCTCATATTGCCACAGAGTCGGCCATACTGAAGACACATGCTACTCAAAGCATGGATTTCCTGCATCTGCACGAGCCGCTGAGCAGATAGAGCCCCCGTCTGCATCTACACTGGATCAACGATTTGATGATCTGGTTGCCCGTCTTAGGGGCATTATACCACCATCTGGCCCAGCACCGCCGACAGAGAATCATACTGATGTCGCTGCTTCTGCTTCTGCCTCTACGAGTACTTCAGGTAGTACACTTGCTCTTCACAGTAGTAGATCAGATACATTGCCGTGGATCATGGACTCGGGCGCTACACATCACCTATGTGGCGACCAGAGTCTACTTACAGGATATACTCAGATTCCTCCAGGACGGACAGTAGTGATTGCCAATGGCACTCATTCCCCTATCACGGGTCAGGGGGAGATTAGATTGACATCTTCCATGCAGCTCAAGAATGTTTTGCATGCACCGCATTTTTCCATGAATCTGTTGTCGATTAGTCAGATTACGAAGGATCTCCATTGTCGAGCTATTTTTGATTCATCTTCTTTGATTTTTCAGGACATCCGTACGGGCAATGTGATTGGTCATGGCTATGAGCAAGGAGGCCTTTATCGTCTGAACCAGACCCCGTTTGCCGGAATCACAGCCTCTCCCGCAGAACATGTATCTCCTCTCCTGTGGCATCTGCGTTTCGGTCATTTACCGCTTCAGAAGTTGCGTCTAGTCCTACCCTATAGTCTTTCTCACACAACTGTCCAGTGTGAGGCGTGTCAGTTGGGAAAACATCACAGGTCATCTTTTCCCAGTAGTCAAGGTCGGAGTAGTAACTCCAAGTTTGAGTTGTTTCATGTCGACGTCTGGGGTCCGAGTCGTGTTCCCGATCATCAGGGGCACAGGTTTTATATTGTATTTGTGGATGATTTTTCTAGAGCATCATGGGTATTTCTAATGAAAAATAAGTCTGAAGCTGGAAATATTATTATTCACTTTCTAAATGAGATTCAGAATGTTTTTTCCACAATGGTCAAAATTATGAGAACTGACAATGCCTTAGAGTTGTGCACCAACAATCTAGCCAACTACTACTCGTCAAAAGGGATTGTTCACCAAACATCCTGTGCTCATACGTCGCAACAAAATGGGGTTGCAGAAAGAAAACACCGTCATCTTCTTGATGTTACAAGGTCACTTCTCATTCAGAGTCATGTTCCGTATTCCTACTGGGGTGATGTAGTCCTTACTGCATGTTATCTTATAAATCGTATGCCCTCGTCTGTCTTGAATGAACAGGTTCCTTTCTCACTTATATATCCTGACAAGGATCTGTTCACTCTTACCCCTCGTGTGTTTGGGTCTGTCGCATTTGTCCATCAGTTGTCGCCTGGTTCTGACAAGCTCTCTCCTAGGGCTGTCAAGTGCGTCTTTGTGGGGTACTCCAGAACTCAAAAGGGGTACAAGTGTTTTGACCCTGTGCGTCGGCGGTATATGATCAGTGCAGATGTTACATTCTTTGAATCTATCATGTATTTTTCAGAATCCGGGAACATGCAGGCACCACCATTATCTCCTGATACCGTATTCATGGCACCACCAACATCACAGCCGTCACCACCATTACCAAAACCACCACCACCACCACCACCACCGCCACCAATAATATCCCCGTTACCATTCCATTACACCCGGCGGCCGAATCAAGCTCATGGCCCTGACCAGTCAACTAGCTCGCCTATGGTATGTAATGAAAATATTAATGTTGATGGATCTGACGACATTTCTCAGCAGGATGCATTACAGGAGCAGGGTGCTACCACAGAGGATCTGGATGTTCCAATCGCTCTACGCAAGCAGAAGAGAAGCTGTGCCAAGTATCCAGTATCAGCTGTGGTTTCGTTTGAGAGGCTATCTGGACCATTCAGGACGTTTGCATTAGCACTTTCAGCTACAGATATTCCACGAAATCACCATGAGGCTTTGCAGGATTCTAGATGGCGGCTAGCAATGGAGGAAGAGATGGCGGCACTTCAGTCTAGAGGAACATGGAGCTTGGTTACTATACCACCGGATGTCAACCCGGTGAGTTGTAAGTGGGTATTTACAGTCAAACATAATGCAGATGGCTCCATTGACAGGTACAAGGCACGCCTAGTTGCAAGGGGATTCACACAGACGTATGGAGTAGATTACCTTGACACGTTCTCCCCGGTGGCTCGTCATTCCACTCTGCGGATCCTCCTATCAGTTGCAGTTACTAGAGACTGGCCACTCTATCAACTGGATGTGAAAAATGCCTTTCTGTATGGCGACCTGCAGGAGGAAGTCTACATGCAACAACCACCAGGTTTTGCTGTTGAGGGGGAGTGTTCCAAGGTTTGCAGATTACATAAGGCTATCTATGGCCTTAAGCAGAGCCCCAGAGCATGGTTCTAGAAGCTGTCAGACCTCTTTGAGAAACAAGGATATAAACACTCCAATGCTGATCATTCCTTGTTTGTACAGAAGACGGCAAGAGGTATTGTTGTAATCATGGTTTATGTTGACGATATCTTGATTACAGGCGATGATGACCAGGGCATTAAGCAGGCAAAAGAAAGGCTGGGGACCGAGTTTGTCACCAAGGACTTGGGAGTCCTTAGATATTTTCTGGGGCTGGAGTTTGCCAGAAATCCGTATGGATTAGTCATGTCACAGAGGAAGTATGTCACAGATCTGCTGAGTGAGACAGGTATGCTAGGGTGTCGACCTGCTACGACACCAATGGACCCTAGCATGAAGCTGTATGATGATGACACAGAGGATGTTGACAGGAGAAGATACAGAGAGCTGGTAGGCAAACTGTTATACGTCACGATCACTAGGCCAGATATATCATTTGCAGTGAGCCGTGTGAGCCAGTTCATGGAGCAGCCACGCCAGGTGCATATGGATGCAATACACATGATACTTAGATATCTCAAATCTTCTCCAGGTAAAGGTCTGCTATTCAAGAAAGGAAAGGGGATTTCTGTCTCAGCATGTGCAGATGCAGACTATGCAGGATGTCCTAAGGATAGGAAGTCCACCTCAGGGTATGCTGTCTATGTTGGAGATGTCCTAGTCTCATGGAGGAGCAAGAAGCAAACTGTGGTAGCTAGATCCAGTGCTGAATCCGAATATAGGGCTATGGCCCAGGCTACTACAGAGATGATGTGGGTGAAAGCGGTGCTGACAGATTTATGCTTAGACATACCACTTCCTATGAACCTAGAGTGTGATAATCAGGCTGCCTTGTTCATTGCAAACAATCCTGCATTCCATGAACGGACTAAGCATATTGAGGTGGATTGCCACTTCATACGTGATATGATTCAGAAAAGATTCATTACCACATCCCATGTTACTTCAGAGAACCAGACTGCAGATATATTCACCAAGGCATTGTTACGTGGCCCATTTCAGAAGTGTGCTTCCAAGCTGAGCATGATTGACATCTATGCTCCATCTTGAGGGGGAGTGTTGACGCATACTTAGTTATTGTGTCTTTTTTGCTATTTTATTTTTCTTGTTATCCTCCTTATGTAATTTACCCAAAGGCTACTCTCCTATATAAGAGAGCCTAGGGCTATGGAATAAACAACTTATTCACGTTTCCCAACAATTTTCAACGGATGCGTACCCTTATTAAGCTCTACAGGGTGCACATTTAAATAACTGAGGGCATGTTTGGGGTTGTTGTATAGTAACGTGATTGCATGGAATCCTTTTCCGAGCTGAAATCTATTTATGTTATGGAGGTCATTTGTGTTTAAAATCTAATTTGATTTTAACTAGTTTGACTGGTAAGTTTATTTGTACACTGAGATTGTCGTAGTTGCCTATGCATTATTTGAAAGTAGCACTCCTTTGGTTCATATTTCATTGAATGCTCCATTGAATCCTCAACCATGTAAGATGTGACTGTGTTCTATCTAGTGGCAGCATGCCTGAGTACAATGTCGTTACGAGGTGAAATACCTCGGTCTGGGTTTGTTTATATGAGACAATCATGGTGCTCTGAATATGAGAATTTGTGCACATACGTTGATCCGTTTGAATTAATTTGGGTTAACAATTACCATATTTATATATCAGAGTTAACATCAACCAATATTTCTCAGGTATCAAAAACGTGTTTCAAACATCATTGACGATGTTCTTGAGTGGTCCCCAAGATTGGCGCTCTCCGGTATGATGGAAACTCAGCAGACGGTGGTCAATGTCACGGAGAATAGTACGGCAGGTGCAGAAAAGCCAATTACTGGCACTGGATCGGATACAGAAGGCTTTCCTGATGTAGGCACTGAGGATGCCACCAGAAGCGAGACTAATGTACAAGATGAGATGCTCTTTGAGGACAAAACTGAGACATGAAACAAATTCAAGGATTTTACCCTTTTCCGCTGTTCTTACTCTATTTAGTGTTGAACGGAGCATGTGTAGCTCAAATATATATATTTTTTCTTTCTTAATAAACACAGAACGTTTTCAGGAAATATACATTCAGGTTACAAGTTAGTCGAAGACTTCAAACCACTTGGGGAGGTTGAGAATACCACTTGGGGAGGTTGAGAATACCAAAGTGACAGAAGACTTCAAACATCTTGGGGATGTGGAGGATATCAGGAACCTCTGGAAAACAATATAGCATTTCTCATACTTGGTAAGATTGGCTGCATGGAGGAAAATACAGCGTTGACTGTTGTTCAGGATTAAGCAAATGAAACACTATTGGTAATACAGAAGGCAATGAAATTTGAGCTGTTCAGTTCAAATCTTACAAGTCCTAGGGTGTTTTATATGTTGTATCAGTACTTGCTAGGTTACAGTTTATATACAGTTGCAGCGTTGCGGGGACAGTACTGCATCATTTTCTGCCCTGACAACTGAGGATTATCTTTTTTAGATTGGACTCTCATGCATGATTTCCCTCACTTCCTATATTGTATTGTGTTTCTAAGATGGATTTTATTTCTACATATAGATAATATAATAGAACTTATGCAGGGTTTGCTGAAAATACGATAGGGCTGAGTGCGAGCCTTGGGCCCATGGCCAGAGTTAAGATGGACGAAGACAGACTCCGGTTAGTTTCTTTTTGGTGTAGAGGTTGTGCACTTGCTGCGAATGCTCTTTATAGTTTACCATGATATCTGGTGATTCAACACCCACTTAAGTTCACAGCCTTTTCATGATCTTTGTGGGAGATTTTTGTCAAAGGTATGACCATTCACTTGGTGAAATAAGACCCTGATTATGGTCAAGAGGTCTTGGGATTGTTAAGCTCGTTCCCCTCCAAGTTCTGCCAATAATACTTGTGCTCTCGCCACTTTTTTCTTGTCAAGAGGTCTTGAGATACTTGTGGGCTTATTTGAAGTATGAGATTTTTACACTTGTGTATACCTTAGTTTAGACAAATCATGATCTCATTTATTTTAATAGATGAGCAACTAACTGAACACAAGATTCATCGCAAAAAAAGATAGGGGCATAAGTGCAACTGTGAAATCTGGGAAGGATACATGTGTAAAATCCGCAGAAATGGTAGGTTACAAAAGGCATTATTGGCTAGCATATGTGCATGATTTATCCAGCTCCTTCCTTAATGGACGACTGAATTCTTCACTCCTTGAAGGAGGCATCCACGATGATAATGACTTCAAGTTTATGTTCTTTTTAAATGGAACAAGGAAAAATGGACTTGTGTTTGTTAGATGGAGGCCTGCAGCAGGATGGAGTTCTGTAAGCTTCAGATAGCAAAGAAACACTGGCTCGGGCTTGGCAACTTGTTGAGCTCGGGCTCAATCGGATCCATCGGCATCATAAATGCTTAAGGCGAGTTATCAAGTAGTAATCCCCACCACTTATACCACTCTTGTACTTTGTATGTTTTAATTGTGGATCTATGTTTGGGGTGTTACACAGCTAGTACTGACTACTTTTGTTAATCTTCCCATTGACATCACAAACAACAATAAGGGTTGGGACACATGATAAGTGGGTAAAATCTTCGAGTCATGCACCAACCTCACATCATACCAAACTAGGATCCGAGGATCCAAAAGGCAAGGATGTGACATCCATTTGAGTACTTAGGTCCAAGAGCCAAGCATCTGATCACTTATCGAGGACTCATACCTCAGAGCATTTGCAGGTAAAAATGAAGTGTCAAGGACAAGGAGGACGAGAAAACCCACCAACACAAGCTAGATCCAACTCATCTAATACGATGAAATACAATGATAAAGCACCAAAGCGATTAGAGTACTGTCAAGGTCGATACGAAAGTACTCAACAATACTTAAAGGAGATCATGCCAACAAGTGGAAGATCTAAACAAGTAGGCTATGTCACCTCAAACCAAGATCTTCACTAGGGGAGATCGATAAGAACCTGGGATTGCTTGACCAATCAACAGAAACGACAAAGCATTGCCATGATCAATTGAAAGCAACTCCAGGTTGCTCTGTGTCCGTCAGTAATCCCTATACCACGGAGAGGGGAGAGAGCATATATACTAGGGGTTCGTTTGGTTGCTTGATCAACCCTGCCCAACCCTGCAACCAAACGAAGCCTAGGGGTGCATTTGGATTGGATTGAATCGGATTTTAGTCAATCCGTGTCCAATTCAATGTTAACGGATTTTTATGTTTCAAATCCTCCATCAAATACTTAAATCCAATCCGATCCAATCCATTGGATTACAGATTGGATCGGATTGAATCGGATATTTATGCTTACATTTTCCCGCTTAAATAGTCTACTCTCTCATGTATCTATTTTATAGCACACTAGCTCTCGACATTTGAATGATATCTTAAAAGTCGATAATATGAATAGATGTAAAAAAAGAAAGATCGCGTAACATAATACAAGTTACCAAATAAGGATACAAAGACAAATTAGATAAATAAAAATGTGATCCCTCTAGTCATATATTAATGAAGTCTATAGTTAATTCTGAGTGTTAAGCTATACCAAAGCCCGACCACTTCCAAGAACACCCTTCAAATCTCTATAATATATCACTACCAAACGATAATCAAATAACATTCATGACAAAACTAACCTAAATATAGTCCACCAGTTGAGCAACTTGCCTCTCATTTAAAATAGACTTGAAATGCAATTTATTTGTAAGATCATTACCTACACTAAAAATATATAAATGTTATGAAAATTGCCATCTGTTGCTAGGGTTACTTATGCATAAGTAACTGCTATGACAGCTAGATCAAGACTGACGAAGAAACATTTTCTTCTTATAACATATATGAAAATTTAGCAAATCGCTACTCAACACATGCTTACAGATGCACTGAATACTTTGAGTAGGAACTCTGTTAATACCAATGCACCTGACATTCAGTTTCAACCATAAATAGGCCCCTTCAAAAGATTAATAAAGATAGAAAACTATAAACTTTAATCCTGTCAGTTGATCTCTGTCAAGCAATTTACAGAAGAAAGATAGACAATACATAAAAGAGATCTCTCTAGGGGACATACACCTATACAACAATATCAACTAAACCTTTTTCCCATGTAGAAAGATGTCTGGCTACATGGAACCAACCTCTGTATAAATATAATTTGCATCGCACCCAAAGTCTTGGGGCATGTTAGATTGTTAGGATCCTGGCAATTCCATTCGAAATCGTCATTTCATTATCAGGTCACAACTTCTAGACTCTAGCTGTTTCACAACTATATGCTTCAAGACCACGTCCCCTTGGGCAGGAGCCAAATTATCCATATCACCTCAAATGATCTATAGGTAGTTCACGCCTCTCGCTTCTTCTGCCATTTTCAAAGACTGCTGCAAAGCCGCCTTCAATGTAGAATCGAGCCAAGGTATGTTATTCCATTCCCAAACATCCATTTCAAGTGGGCAGTGAAAAAACATGTGCTATGTCCTCAATCATTCCCACACAATGAACAATAATCATGGCCATTGGTGTCCACCTTCTATTATAAACCTTGGCAACATGCCGATCTCTTTTCATCACCCGCAACGGAAGCTTAGTCGTAATGGAGACCTTGATCTTATACTTCTCCTCCCTTTTCGGAAGTTCTTCGGTAAAAAGCCACAATTGAGAGCTTCTTACCCTATCCCATTCCCAGCAAACACAAGAGTCTGCTACAAAAGGCCGAATTCGCAAGGTCCGTCAACCTAGAAGCAAATCCCAGTCTGGTGGGAACCAACCATCTGATCTGCCCATCCTTTCATGAAATAAATAACACTCTCAAGAGGAGAGGATGTGGAAATATCTCGTGTCATGCTGAAAGATTTGCAAAATACACATTTAGTAAAGTGGTTTCTGATTCAATTCTCCATACAAATGCCAGTCATTAACATTCTGGATGTAGCGAACTGAACAAGCAACAGAGGAATAACTCCATGAGATGCGCACCAGTGGAGCCAACTCAGCTGACATTCACCGTCTGTGATGAACAATTCTTGTTTAGGCACTGACATATTCATGCATACAGTGGTGCAGTACATAACTCCTTTCTGTAATAAGAACCATCAGAGGCTCAACTGCTACATCTTTCGCATTTAGGTTGGCATCATCAACGTGTCACAGAACTGACACAAAATAGACTGCGCAAGTCTTAGCTTTCCGTATTAAAAATTCAGTATTTTGCCTTCCCCATTCAGCATGAACTTCCAAAAAAAGTTGACAAATCTCTTCAAACAAGAAATGCAAGTCCTACAGTTTACCAAAAGTCACCACAGCTGCAGGAGCCATATTTGAAATGATGAAAACGATTAGCATCTCTAACGATGAATTTCCTCTCAAATAATCGAGAGACAAGTTTGGTAAATTCATGGCAATCACCGCAAACACGAAGATTCTTGGTAATTCTTATAGGTGTCTTTTCAGGGGAAGACAATAGGCCATAGGCAATGGCAAGCCTCTTGCTATGACCATACAACATATTCAGCTTTTCCTCTTCCCCTACGTTGTGCAAGACAAAGCTCGTATCTCCTACATATCCAACATGTGTTTTCAACAGCTCTTATTTCATTAAGTTTGGCATGTATTCTCTCTGACTCTGGATGTGAACAATCCCTGGCAATGATTGAATGCACTCTATTTCCTATTTCTATCCAAGTGCATGCAGGATCTTTCCTTAAACCCTTTTCCTTCATTCTCCTTCGAATCTCTTCGACGTCATCCCATTTTGATGCAGCAGCAAAGGCATTTGAGATAAGAACATAATTTCCAGCATTTGCAGGTTCCAATTCAAGAAGGGCCCTGGCTGCTGCCTCACTGATCTCATTGTTTGAATGAACACGACAAGCCCCAAGAAGAGCGCACCATGCAGCAGGGCTTGGCTTGACATTCACGCCTTTGATGAATTCATAGGCTTCATTGATCCTCCCAGAACGACCAAGAATATCCACAATGCAAGTATAGTGTTCGGACCAAGGTTCCAGCTTATAACCATCTCTCATGATATCTAGGAACCGTTTCCCTTCATCAACAAGGTTGGAATGAACACAAGCGTATAGGACTGACAAGAACGCTACATGATCAGGAAGGAGGCCTGAATCAATCAAACTCCTGAACCTCTGAACTGCATCCTCTCCCTGACCATGCATCCCACACGCATTGATAACGGCCGTCCAGAGCATTAAATCTTTTTCTACCACTGTGTCAAACAATTTCAAACATGAATTCAAGTTTCCACACCTGGCATACATGTCCACAAGGGCAACAGCTACCGACTCATCCTTGTCAAACCCCTTTCTAACCATAAATCCATGAATCTCTTTTCCAGTCCTTAAAGAGAATAACTCTGAAGCAACTGCAAGGATGCTGTTTAGTGCCACTGCATCATACTCGACATCAGCTCTTTCCATGTTGCAAAAAGTTTCGATGGCTTCATTCAAGTGCCCATTCTGAACATAACAATTTATTAAACTTGTCCAAGATACGATGTCCCTTTCCCCCATACCTTCAAACACTCGCAGAGCATAACTGACATCCCCAAGCTCTCCGTATACATCTAAAAGACTACTCTCAAGCATGCGATCCAACAAGACGAGTCTGATAGCATAACCATGGATTTGCTTTAGGTGAGAAATACAGTTCAAACCTCTACATGCAAGTAAGATGCTCCCGATTATTAAGGCATCGATTTCCAATCCCTCTTGCTGCACTTCTCTAAATAGATCCAGTGCCTCCAAGTGGGAACCTTTTTGTGCATAACCGGCCAAAGCTGTTGTCCATGAAATCAGATCTTTTCTGGGCATCCGACTGAAAACTTTTTCTGCATAGTCTGTACAAGAGCATTTGGTGTACATATCCATTAGGGTTCGTTTGGTTGCTGGGTTGGATTGGGTTGGGTACCCCTGTGAATAGTAAACTGTGAGGAGGATTGGGAGGGTTGGAAGGAGGGGTACACCGGGGTAAATCAAATCCATGTTTTACAGCATAAGCATGGATCTCTTTTCCACCAATCAGATTCCCTAGTCGGCCTAATGCAGTTGCCATACTTATAACAGAGACTTGATCTATTTCAAATACTGAATCCTGCATTTCATGGAAGAACTCAAGAGCCTCTTCAATGAACAAATTCTGCACATACCCTGAAAGCATAGAATTCCAACTAACATTGTCTCTATCAGATATTCCGTCAAATATCCGAATCGCTTTATATCAGATATTCCGTCAAATATCCGAATCGCTTTATGAATATGTCGACAACATGCATACATGACAAGAAGAGCATTGGATTCAAAAATCTCGATTCTTTGATTAAGTTTTAGGAGTGCTGCATGGACCTCTCTGCCCAACTTCAGTAACGAGAGCTCGGCGCAGGCCTGAAGGATACTAACTACAATATATGAGTTCATCCACATTTCAGCTCTCTGCATCGAGGAAAATTCGTGTGGGGGGTAACTTGATAAACATATTAACTGTATATGGTCGGAATTATTTTTTTTATTAACTACCGTAGGTAAGCCGTCTCTTGAAGAGGCGGCTTTGGTAAAGTAAGAGTCGCCTCTTGAAGAGGCGGCTTTAGACAAAAGCCGCCTCTTGAAGAGGCGGCTTTGTCGGGGCATAAACCCCAGCGGGCCGCCAGTGCGTCCACCACGCGCACAGAAGCATTGCCTCCCTCCCTCCGCCCAAGCTCGCCTGCGACCTCCAAGCGCGCTCGGGCTCCCCCTCCCGCCGCCCTCGGCTCTCCGGTCATCTTGCCAACGTCCGTTGGCCTCGTTTCCGCTATTCCTCTCCTTCTCCACCTCAAGGAAGGTATGATTTGTCTATGATGTAGGGTTTTGGGTACATGTTTAGGGTTTAAATGATTGTTTGAAATATTTTCTTCACTCTAATACATTGATGTCGACGTAATGGTATGTAGGATGTCTCTAGAAGTTCGTTGTTTCTGTCACTGTGGGGGTACAATATCGAAGTCTAGTAAAGACGTGACCTACGTAGGAGGTCGTATGAAAACCATCAAAATCGGTCACGAAATGTCATTTTTGGGACTGATTGAGCATATTAAGTCCGTCTTCAAGTTGAATTTATCTCAAGGACTTGAGTTACAGGTCTTTCATAAAATGTCCCAAGATGGAGCAAGTTTTTATATTGGGTGTGTCGAGTATGACGATGATGTCCGAGAGATTGTCGAATATGTTGAGGAGATGGGTGCTGCATATCGGCCCGTGATATTTACTGTCGCTGTCTCTATACCCGGATCTGGACCTCAAGTTTCTGTACCACAAGGTGGATCCATACCTCCAGTTTCTGCTCCCGTGGTAGACATGGATCCATTTAATGATCCGGAACTGGACAGGTTAATGGAACCCTCACCACAGAATACGGATGATGAGATGGAAAATGATGACAATGAGGAGGAGGATCATCATGTTGGAACCCGTATCGTTTCTGATATTCCATTTTTGAACATGAGAGGTGGTGATGGCTATATTCTGAATGGTGAAGATTGCATGAATTGCGATGATGGGATTAGTCTGTCTAACGAGTTGAAAAATGGCATGTTTTTCAAATGCAAAGCCGATTTGGTGTTCGCCGTGAAGGTTTTCCACATTAAATGTCATTACAACTTCACGGTACTGGAATCAGATAAGAATGTGTGGGATATACACTGCAGCGAACAGGCTAGAGGTTGTTCATGGAGATTGCGTGGTCATCGTAGACCAATAGATGGACAGTTTGTTGTCTCAATGGTTGAGAAGCCGCATACTTGCTTGAATCGTGCTGTTAATCAAGACCATCCTCAGCTGGATTGCAACTTCATGGCAGTCAGATTCCTGAATCAAATTAAAATATCTCCTTCAGTCAAGGTTTCTTATCTTCAGACATCAATTCAAGATGATTTTGGCTTCCATGTGAGTAAAAGAAGGGTTTGGGACGCAAGAAGGAAAGGCATTGAGATGGTATACGGCGATTGGAAGAAATCTTACAATGAACTTCCCTATCTTTTTAGGGCCTTTGAGCAGGCTATTCCTGGTTCGGTTACAGATATTGACACAACAACAGTGAACCAAGGGGAGCTATTTGAGAAGGCCTTCTGGGCATTTGGTCCTTGTATTGAGGCATTCAGACACTGCAGGCCCATTGTTAGTGTGGATGGTACACACATGTATGGAAGGTATAAGCAGAAGATCCTTATTGCTTGCTCAAGCGATGCAGCTAACCACATTTTACCGTTGGCTTTTGCTTTTGTTAACGAGGAGGATGGCCCTAGTTGGGCGTGGTTTCTGGAGAGACTATGTTTCTATGTTTTCCGTGATCGTGCTGGACCTATATGTTTGTTATCTGATCGTGCTCCTGAGTTACGTGCTGCACTCAGATACCCAGAGGTTCAATTTGTTCCACCATACGTACACTGGCGCTTTTGTCTCCGACATGTGGGTAGTATTTTCAATGATGCCCACAAAAATCAAACTCTAAAGCGTATGGTCATGAGGGCGGGAAAAGTCTATTCCCAAGCAAAATGGCAATCTTACATGGACAAGCTGAAGGAATGCGACGAGAATGCTGCAAAGTGGTTTGACACACATGATTGTCCAAAGGAACGTTGGACAATTGCATTTGAGGTGGCTATAGATTTGGTTACACAACCACAAATTTTTCTGAGAGCTACAATGCCGTTCTTAAGGATGCAAGAAGTCTGCCAGTTGCGGTATTGGTGTTAAAGACGTACTACAACTGCATTAGCTACTTCTGTGACCGTCAGGACGAGGCGCGTAATTGTATTTTACGGGGTGAGAAATAATACCAAATACGCGCATGACATGTTGAAGCGTTGGATCGATAGAAGTAATGGCCACCGTTATTTTCGCATACAAGGAGCACCCTTGCACATGTATGAGGTCGTCACAGGACAACACATGACACAATTCGGTCTAAAAGGTGGAAAGAAACAAACTGTCTTGGTTAGCGATGCATCGTGTACATGTCAAAAATGGCAAACTCACAGAATCCCTTGTTCTCATGCATGTGCCGTTCTATCTCACTTGAACACAGATGTAGAATAATATGTTGGGCCATGGTATACTTGGCAAGCTCAGTCGCACATTTATGAAGAGTTGTTTTACCCTATTGGTGACAGAGACAAGTGGCCCAGTTTCGACCATCCATTAGTTATTCCAGATGATAGCAGGATAAGGAAAAAGGGGCGACCAAAGAGTAAGAGGATTCACAATGAGATGGACATGAGGGAGAATACCGTGCACTCTCAATGCGGCACTTGTGGTGTTGAAGGTCATAATAGGCGGAACACCACGCATGGTAGGAGGCAAAATAAATGTGGTATCTTTGGGGGATTGGGTCATAACAAGAGAAGATGTCCCAACAGAGCTAGTATGAGAATGATTCCTTTCAATATATTTTTAAATTATTTAAATCTAAAGTCATTGTTTAGTAATTTGTAATGTTGTTTATGAACAGATGGAGTCGGGCCCATGTGACCGTTCTCTTTTACGCCAGCAGAGGGAGCACCGTTCTACTGTTGTTTGGGCAGGGGATGTAAGTACAATTTTTATAATTTTTAACTAATATTTCCTTGAATAATTTTCATAATCTATGTGTTTACTTTTTCAGGTGACGAAATGCCTACGGTGCCGACGACGGGAGAGCACACTGAGGCATGTCCCCTTGGATGAGCGCATAGTTCAGCACATTTGCGTAGCGGGTTTTTTGGGCGTATTGCAGATGGATTTCATATCCTTGGACTGGCACCTGATTACAGCTCTTGTTGAGAGATGGCCTCCCGAGACGCACACATTTCACATGCACCACGGGGAGATGACAGTTACATTGCTGGATGTCGCGTACATATTTGGGTTGCAGATTGATGGTCAGGCAGTGATTGGTCCTACTACTTCTCCCAGTTGGGCAGGCTTGTGCGAGCGATTACTTGGGGTCCGGCCAGAACGGCCCAACATTGATGGCGCTCGAGTCCGCATGACTTGGCTACTAGAGCACTTCTCAATTCTGCCAGAGGACGCCGATGATGATACCATTCTGCGATACACACGGGCGTACATTTTACAGCTTTTTGGTGGTGTGATCTTTCCGGACAAGTCCGGAAACGAGGTCTCCCTGATCTACCTATCCTTTTTGGAGGACCTGGAGAGTTGTGGGAGGTACAGTTGGGGCTCAGCTTGTTTCGCGTACTTGTACAGGCAGTTATGTGTTGCATCGAAGGCTGAGGCAGTAGAGATTGGGGGTCCCTTGATACTGTTGCAGTTGTGGGCTTGGGAGCGATTCCCCCATATCGCTCCGGTAGTTCACCATCGACCTCTTTGGCAAGGGAAGCCCTTTGGGGCAAGGTGGCATGAAGAGTTTGATATCTCAGCGGAATCTACACATGTGGTTCAGCCATATAGGGATGCACTTGACCTACAGCTAGATGAGCAGGTATTCAGTTAACACGTTATTACGTTTTATTTTCAATTATAACGGGTTTTATAATATTTCTAATTTAACGCAGGTGATATGGAGGCCATATACAGAGGAGGTGTTGTCCCTGTTGCCATTGTATTGCCGTGGCAATGAGGATTTACATGTGGCTCGTGTCCCCCTGATTCATTTTTGTATTGTGGAGCTACACACACCGGACAGTGTCCTTCGACAGTTTGGGGGTATTCAGGGGGTTCCAATGGCTAGCGACACTTCATCTCAATTGCATGCAATCGATCTCCGAGGAAAGAGCAATGTCGATTGGACGGAGTTCCATGCAGTCTATATTAGACTATGGAACATCCGTAGGGACTACGTGATGTCGATGACTCCCATTTCATTGGGAGGACCAGATACGACCGCCGAGTACTTGCCATGGTATCGTCGAATTACAAGACGTTTCATTGGACGACATGGATGCATGCTCGATTACGCGGTAAGATAGCATTTACTTAATTTACATTTTGTAGTATGATTTAACATGTTTTGACAACAATTGCTCATATTGCAGGTGTCTCAATTCGAGGAGATTGTTTGACTTTGCGATAATGGTGCACCACGTATTAGAGAACTTGCTGCTGAAGCAAGTTCTAGGATACGTGAGTCTATACAGCGACAGTTCCGAGATGGTCCTACCGATGAGCATTCACAGGAAGACGCCGACGCAGAAGCGACATCTCATCCCCGTTCACGTGTTCGAGGACGTGGACGGGGACGTGGTCAACGACAAAGGGGAGAGAGGCCTTCTGGCGAGGGAGATGTCCCAGTGGATACACAACAACCCCCTCAGTCTGGCATAGAATTTGAGACCCCAATTCCTGAGTGTGGGACATCCAGAGAGCCTACAACGTCGCCTGCACCACGGAGGGATCGAGCGGAGCACAATGCAGGACCTTCACATCATTCACCCCTCCCGTTGTTCTTCTTTGGAGTTGAAGGAATCGAGATGACCAACATCGATGACATAGATCGCAACAGCCAACTGCATGGATTTGACCCTAGACCACCGGAGACCACCATGGCAGATGAAAGACCTGTCAAATTACAATGCAAAAAGAGGAGGGAGCGTAGACCATAGAACGATATGTTGGCAATTTTTTGTGATGTAAACCAAGCATGTAATTTATAGTGTTTGCAACTATTGTCTTGTCGCTTGCGTTATGCACCTTGTATATGATCAAATTACTTTCTATGAATCTTCACTATTGTCTTCACTTCACTATTGTCTATGAATATTGTCTTTTAAAGTTGTTCTAATATCATAGTTGGTATTACATACTGTGCATAACGTTCACTCTCGCAGAGCTGCTGCTTCCCTTTTTTTCTAGGTTCTGGCGAAAAGCCGTCTCTTCAAGAGGCGGCTTTCTTTGAGAGCCCAGAGGCGGCTTTTGTCTAAAGCCGCCTCTTCAAGAGGCGGCTCTTACTTTACCAAAGCCGCATCTTCAAGAGGTGGCTTACCTACGATAGTTAATAAAAAAAATAATTCCGACCGTATACAGATAATATATTTATCAAGTTGTCCCCCACACGAATTTTCCTCTCTCTGCATCTCCCTAAACAAGTGCAGGGCCTCAAAGGAATCACCTTCCCATAGACATGATGAGATAATGGAATTCTACGAAACAACATCACGAACCTCGGCAAGAGAATCGAACAACCGCCTCGCCTAATGATACAACCCACACTTTGCATACATAGCAAGCAGCGCGTTCACAACAAAAATACTGGAGATAGCACCGGACTTAATCGCGGTGCCATGAATTTCACCACCACAAATGACATCTTCAACTACGGCACATGCCTTGAGCACATACGCAAACGTGCACGCGTAAGGGCACATGCCCGACCTCCTCAATTCTCCGAAAAGCTCAACTGCTTCCGGATACCGACCAGCGTAGACACAATCACCAATCATCGCGTTCCAAGCGAACAAGCTTCTCTCAGGCATTTCATCAAACAGCTTCCATGCATCTAAAATCGACCCACATTTGCCATACAGGAACAAGAGCTTGGTGTGAAGGAAACCGTCATGACCGATGGACCCAGTGGTGAGGAGCCGCGCGTGGATCTGCTGCCCCTGGAGAAGGGCCTTCCGTGAAGCGCAGAGCTCGAGAAGTGGAGCATAGACTTGGGCGGGGGAATGGCGAAGTGGGTAGGAGTTGTTTAGGGGCGGCAAGCATTGCCGGGGCAAAAAGGAGGCTCCTTTGGCAGCAAAGGGCATCGACATGGGAGTGGTGTCGACGCCATTGGAGGGAGGGGTTGGGAGGAAGGTGAAGTGGTGGTGGAGGGAGGACACCATTCCACCATGTGGATAGGGTTGGTATTGAGTCAGGGTTGGGTTCGGCTCGATAAGGGCTCTGAGCTTGGCTCATTAAGCTATTGAGCCGAGTCTGAGCCGAATTTTTGGGCTTGATAGCTTATCGAGCCGAGTTCGAGCCGAGCCCTGCTCAACTCGATAACTCAATAACGGGCTCGATAAAGAATATATATTCTATTTGTGAAACTATAATGATTTTTATTTTTATTGTATTAGTTTTGCAACATTGTTAATGGTGGATTATGTGTTTATGTTTATGTAAAAACAATGTTGGGTGGATTGTGTTGTAGACTTGGATTTTCTATCTTTGATCTATGTTAATCTAGGTTATAGTTAGATATTTAGTATTTTTTTTCTTTTTTTTATTAACAAGTAGAATGTTACAATATATAATATAATTTAACATTTATATACAACTTAGATGGTTGCCTACTGGTAAGGTAGACAATCTTTATAAATGAGGTCTTGAGTTCGAGCTCAGGTTAAACACTTTTTCACAAAAAAAAACACCTATTTCTTTCCTTAACGAGCATGAATAGGCTCAAGCCTAGATCAGGCTCGATAAAGGGCTCGGCTCAAGACTTATCGAGCTCGAGCTAGCTCGATAAGGGCTCGAGCCCGAGCCAGCTCAGCTGGGCTCGATCGAGCCCGAGCTCGAGCCCAGCCCTGGCTCGGCTCGATAGCCAGCCCTGCATGTGGATGATATATTTCAATTTTCAAAAATTTTTCTTTTAATCAAGTTGAAAATAAGTCATGATTTAAGTTTGAAAAGCAAATTTAGTGGAATCTATTCGAGTGCTATCTTTGGTATGTAAAAGTTTTAAATTACATTTCAATTGCTAAGAATATATGTATCTAACCTAAGTAAAAGAAATGAGTTTGATGTTTTGCGTTGTGATGTCAGTTGGTTGTTGGCATCGACCTTTGAAGTCTTTGTACTGTCATGACATATCCGGCAGACGCGGTAAGTGAGCGGTCAGTGTAGTAGGTGGCGTTATTAACCTTGCTTGTTGTTTTTGTCTTTTTTGGGGTGTTTTAGAGCATGCAGCTATTTTCCCATACTTAACTTTAACTTCTTTTTACATAAACTACAATCCAAACTACAAAGGTGAAAAGTGTGATTTTTTGGGACTTTAGACCCTTTTTGTACAGTTGTTGAGAATAAATAGAAACTTAACCATTTTTACACTTTTTATTTGGTCTATTTACCCTACGATTCTTACATTTTTGGAACATATCACATTGTATATATACAAATAACAAACTCTAGTTTTCCAATGTGCCAAACTTCCCTATCCCATATCTCATGCATATGAACCCAAAATCAACTCTACTAATCTTTAAATTTGATGTCTAAAAATACTCTATATTTTAAAAATATATTTTGTTGAGAGTTATTTTACAATCGGTTATTTATTTTAGGGATTTTATCACTTGTGCTCCTCCGAGATATCGCAATATCAGTTATGCCCCTATCTTTTTGGTAATATCAGTTGTACCCCTCACTTCTTGCTAATCTATCAATTGTGCCCCTCGGGTTAGTGACCGTCCATAAACAACACAAATGGCCGTTAACTACAAGGACATAAATGGAATTAATTTTAAAAAAATGGAGTGAAAAGTCATCTTCCACCCCCGTCTTCTTCCTCCCTTCTCTTCCTCCTCTCCCATCTTCTTCCTCTTGCTCCTCTTCATCCATTCTCTTCCTCCTCCTCCTGGAGCTCTCCTGCAGCCGCTCCCGAGCCTCCGGCTCCGCCCACGTGACTCGCCTTCGTCCCCATCCTCCTCCTCCGCCCCCCGCGCCTCCGCCTCCCAGCACCTCCCTCTACCCACCGCCCCCGCGCCTCCGCCTCCCAGCACCTCCCTCCACCCGCCGCAGCTCCCTCCCCCACCGCACCTCCCTCCGCCCCCCGCGCCTCCGCCCCAGCACCTCCCTCCACCTGCCACACCTCCCACCGCCCCCCGCGCCTCCGCCTCTCAGCACCTCCCTCCACCCGCCACAGCTCCCCCCCCCCCACCGCACCTCCCACCGCCCCCCGCGCCTCCGCCTCCCAGCACCTCCCCAGCCCTCTCCCGCACCTCCTCCCGAGCCCCAGCCCCTCCTTCCGCCACCTCCTCCCAAACCCGACCCCCTCCCCCTCGAGCCCCTTCCTCCATCGCCCAAACCTCCTCTGCCCCTCTCCTCCCTGCCCCGGCTCCTCCCACCGCCCTCGCATCTCCCCTCCGCCCCTCAATCTCCGCCCCGCACCTCCCTTTGGAACCCCATCACCTCTCCTCCGCCCGGGCTCTTCCCCTCCGCCCCCAGCACCTCCGTTCTGCCTTCGTCTGGCTCTATCTCCGCCCCAGCACCTCCCTCTCCACCCCGCACGGAACAAGCTCCCCGCACCTCCTCCCGGCTCCGTACCTTCTCCCAGCTCCGCCCCGGCGGGTACAACCTCATCGTCCCGAGAATGCACGCCTCGAGCACTCTCTCCGACCCGATGCAGAACGTGCGCTTAAGCTTCCACACCGCAGATAGCAGGCGGGGTCCCGACGGCTCCGATTTGGCATCTCGACGCTACTCAGCCTTGATCTGGGCCCACGGCCAGGTCTCGTCGGAATCGGATCCCGGAGCGGGGAAGGAGGGGACATTAGCGATGGGGTGAAGAAGAGGGGTCATTTGGATCGCCGTGGTCTTCACCGTCCGGGTCATATTGTGATGGATTGGGGCTTGACGTATTTCTGGACAGCGGCAGATTCATGGCTTTGGAGGGTGGTGACCGCAGAGGGTGCCATCTCTCTCTGCGGGGACGGCGGCGAACTCCAGGCGGAGAGGGAGGAGGAGGAGGTTGGAGGAGGAAGAAGATGGGTATGGACAATAATACCCCTCTTAACTGTACTAAAGTTTGAAAAAATCATGGTTAAGTCAATTGATTAAAGGTCAATCTGACGGAAGGGCACAATTGATGACGGAGAAAGAAGTTAGGGGCACAACTGATATTATCAAAAAGATAGGGGCATAACTGAAATTGCAAGATCTCGGAGGGGCACAAGTGATAAAATCCCTTTATTTTATCTCTCTTATGTAATTCACCCTCTAGGGTATCTCCTATCTATATAAGAGCGCCCTATAGCCCTCATAATAAACAAATCATTGTTTTCTCTCTACATGGTATTAGAGCGACGATCATAGATCGAAGTAGTTATCTCATTACCCTATCCACTAATAAACTCATCCCATGATATTGCCCCTAGCCTCATGCACGGGAATCCCTCCACCATCATAATTGAACATGTCGCATCTAACAACTCATTGTCAATGTAGTGGCTACTACTTCATCCTACGACATCCCTAGCGGTTGCCCCCGCCGCTGTCAACATCTCCAGCCGCGATCAGCGGCAATCACCGTCGTTGGTGACAACCACAGTCTCATACAGTCCCTATGACCATCGCAGGTGGCCTTTACGGTCGTGCGAGGGTCTCCAGCATCACCTAACCTCTCCATGCTTCCTTCTCGGTCCTTATCTTGTGTCCGAGGTTTGGGTGCGGTCTGATTTTGGGGGTAACAAGGGTGATTTCAAACATATAAATCACCTATCCACCATAAATCATCTCTAATTTTGATGGGATCGGTTATGTCTTGAGTCTGCACAAACAATGGGTTCCCAATATGGTTATGTAGAAATCTTCTAATCGATCTTCAACCCCACTCATGCACTTTCCCAGTTCATCGTTCATCATGTCAGAGAGTAAGGTTGATTTATCTTCCTCAGGTGCCTTCAAAGATCCGACCCCCGTCTTTAAGACATAGGACCAGTTATGAGTTAATGGTCCATGTAGTCATGAGCCTTATATAATGCCACAACAAGGAGCACATTTTAGTGCAGCCTGATGCATATGCATGTGCGGGCTATCTGGTACTCTCAACATAGATATAGCCAACGATATTATGTATCATCCACTGCCAAGGCAATGTGAAATATCATCACCACTACTTATTTACAAGCGAGGAATGAGACAAATCCTGCTGCTTCACTATGACATTTTCATGACCAAGTAGAACAGTCGTCCTCTTCATACTTTTTATTCGTCACTCAGAGGCATGTTTGAGAAGCTTTACAAATTCATGCCTCTGGCCACTTCTCTAGAATGGCACAATGGGATGCCACAATGACTGGAGCATTTTTTACAGCACTAAACCCAGAGTATGATGTGTTGAGGTAATAATGTAAAATCACCAATATATTGTAACAGAAAGAGAGTGGCGTAGCAATATCGTTGTAACAGAATGATTCCCTCATTCTCAGCTATAAATAGAAGTATCTCGGACCAAGAACTTGTAAGAGGGCTCCGAGGTTTCTTTCCATTGTTTCTTCTCTTATCTGGTTTCTTTCATGGTATCAGAGCCCGATGGTTTAGGGCTCATCGTGCTCTTTGTCCTCAAGATCTGAAGGTATCACTGCGCCTCAGAGAAGCAATGGAAGTTGTACCTGCAATAGGCTCCACAGGTACTCCACCTGCGACTATTCACCAATGCATTCCCTTCAAGCTCTCCTCCCAAAACTATCATGTTTGGAAAGCACAAATTCTACCAATTCTTGGTGCTTATGATCTGTCTGATGTTATTGCCGAATCTGAGCCTCCTCCACCAGATTTTCTTAATGCTGATGGGAGTAGAACTGAAAACCCAACATATCAAAAATGGAGAAGACGAGATCAGCTTGTTCTTAGCTGGTTATTATCTTCAGTAACAGAAGGTATATGTGCTCAGATCTCATCTCTTACTACTGCTCGTGATGTCTGGATTTTTCTCGAAAAATATTTTGCGACTCAATCACGAGCTCGTATATATCAGTACCGATCTGAACTAAACTCCTTAAAAAAAGGGAATATGACCATTTCTGAATGTTCTAACAAAGTTAAAGAAATTGCGACCAATTTGGCACTCTGTAGAAAACCTGTGGATGATGA
This sequence comes from Ottelia alismoides, assembly GCA_037367405.1. Classification (NCBI taxonomy): domain Eukaryota; kingdom Viridiplantae; phylum Streptophyta; class Magnoliopsida; order Alismatales; family Hydrocharitaceae; genus Ottelia; species Ottelia alismoides. Next base: position 289,425 of record JAZKJV010000662.1, read on the forward strand.
TGAATTAATCATGGCTCTTTTAAATAGTTTGGATCATGACTATGATTCTATAGTTGCTGTCATCTCTAGTCGATCAGATCTCTGTTCCTATGAAGAAGCGCTGGGTTTATTACTTACCCATGAGCAACGTCTTCTAAGGAGTCAACAATTTATTAAAATAAATCAAGCCTCTCGAACTCCTCGAGGAAGAAGAGGTCGTTTCACTTATGGACATCAATCTTCTCGTGGTTCCTCTCAACATACCAGAGGATTTTCTCGTGGCCGAGGACGTTTTATTTCAAATTCCACTAGATCAGCATGTCAAATATGTGGACGCTTCAATCATACAGCCATACAATGTTACTATCGATATGATTCAGAGGAATGTGGACCTCAAGCTCATACTGCATCTTCTTTTCAATTATGGCATCCTGATTCTGGTGCTACACACCACCTCACCAATTCAATGGCAAATCTGGACATGGCTCGCGAATACATAGGTTCTGATAAAGTACAATTTGGCAATGGGCATGCTGCATCTATATCTAATGTCGGTACGAAACATTTTTCATATAATCACTCTAAAATGAGTCTAAATGATGTTCTTCATGTTCCAAATGCCTCAAGAAATCTGCTATCAATTCACCAATTCACTAATGATAACTATTGTTATTTCAAGATATACCCAAGCCATTTTGTGGTAAAGGATCTTCGGACAAAGAAGCGACTTCTTAGAGGAAATGCTGATCGAGGACTCTATCAACTGTGGCTACCATCATCATCGTATCATCCTCGTCAAGTATATACACATTCTCCTGCAGCTTATTCCTCAGTAAAAGCCTCCATTCAAACATGGCATAATCGCTTAGGCCATGCCAATAACAATACTATACGAAATATTGTTTCTCATTTTCATCTTCCTATTAGCAATGATGCATTGTCAGCTCAATTGTGTTCTTCCTGTCAACAAGCAAAAAATCATAGAATTATTTACCTTCTACAAATGCTAATAGTCGTGAGCCCTTTGCCATTGTTCATTTGGATGTCTGGACTTCCTCCAATCTTATCCTTTCAAGGACATAAATATTGTGTCACATTCATTGATGATTACAGCAGATACGTTTGGGTGTTCCCTCTAATTTCAAAGGATCAAGTTTTTTATGCCTTCATGCAATTTATCGCTTATGTCAGAACACAATTCTCTACATGTATCAAGGCCATTCATACTGATGGGGGAAGTGAATATTTTAAAATCCACACTTGGTGCAAGAAGAATGGGGTCATTTCACGTATTTCAGCCCCATACACGCCTGAACAAAATGGTATTTCTGAACGAAAAAATCGACACCTTACTGAAATGGCTTTGGCACTATTATATCATGCTGAAGTACCCCTTTGCTATTGGCCATTAGCATTTCTCTCAGCAGCCATTATCATAAATTCCCTTCCAACTCCAATACTCAAACATCGATCACCAACTTTCTTGATGTTTCGAAAACACCCTGACTATAAATTCTTTCGCATTTTTGGCTGTGCTTGTTTTCCACTCCTTAGACCTTATAACAATAACAAGCTTCAACCCCGATCAACATTACATATCTTCCTTGGTTACAGTCCCACCCACAAAGCATACTATTGCTTGAATCCATTGACAACAAAAGTTATCATCTCACGACATGTTAACTTTGATGAAACCTTATTCCCTTTTAGAACATTCAATCCTATAACCTCTTCACATGCTTCACCCGAACCTACTTCATTCCTGCAATTCCATCTACATTAGTCACAACTAATTCTACTTCTTCCCAACCAACAACACCAATCCCTCCTATCATACCAGAACCACCTTCATCACCAACATCACTAGCCCCTCCTATTATACCACAATTATCCCCATCTTCTACTTCGACTCGTACACATCCTATGACAACTCGCTCTATGCATGGAATCTTTAAACCCAAGGTCTTTAATGCCTCTCTCCACCCTCTACCTTCTCACCTTCATATTCTCTACAATGACCAAGAGCCACTATCGTTTTCTCTTGCTGCTAAAAGTCCTGCTTGGATGACTGCAATGTCTGAAGAATTCAATGCTCTGCAACGAAATAACACTTGGACTCTTGTCCCAAAACAATCTCATATGAATATTGTTGGCAACAAATGGGTATACAAACTCAAACGCAAACAAGATGGCTCGGTCGATCGCTACAAGGCCCGGTTAGTTGCAAAAGGTTTTCATCAAATAGAAGGTCATGATTACTATGAAACATTCAGTCCTGTCATCAAGTCAACCACCATCAGACTCATTCTAAGCCTTCTAGTTACAAACAAATGGTTTATAACACAACTTGATATACACAATGCATTTCTTCATGGTTATCTTGAAGATGAGGTATATATGAGTCAACCTCAAGGATTTATCAATAAAGACTATCCAGATTATGTTTGTCAATTGCATAAATCCCTTTATGGACTTAAGCAGGCACCACGCATGTGGTTTAAACGTCTTACATCTTTCATCACCCCCCTTGGTTTCATTGGATCTAAAATTGATCCATCTCTCTATATCTATAAATCAAGTGCATGCATCATGTATCTTCTCATATATGTGGATGACATTCTTCTTATTGGTACATGCCAAAGCTCCATAGATAAATTCCTGTCACAACTTGGTTCTGAATTCCCTGTCCGAAATCTCCAGTCTCCAGCATGTTTCCTTGGGATAGAATTTCACAACTCACCTCATGGGCTTCATTTATCTCAGCAAAAATACCTGGCAGATCTCCTCATAAGATTCAAATTTGATGGTGCCAAACCAATCAAGACTCCCATGGCAGTAGAAGCTCCACGTATGTTGTCTACAACTCAAGCAGCACTTATGTCCAATCCGACAACTTACAGGCAAATTATTGGTTGTCTACAATATGCAACATTCACACGCCCAGATATCTGTCATACAGTTAACCATTTATCTCAATATATGCATCAACCAACAGAATGTCACTTTGAAGCATTGAAACGACTCCTTCGTTATATTAAAGGCACAATTTCCGTTGGTTTATATTATAAGCCACAAACTCTATCATCTCTTACAGCCTTCTCAGATGCTGACTGGGCTACCAGTACAACAGATCGCAAATCAACCACAGGTCTTGTTATATATCTGGGTAATCATCCAATTTCATGGACCTCCAAAAAGCAATCGACGGTTGCTCGCTCATCCACTGAAGCAGAATATCATGTTATTGCTGATACCACTGCTGAACTAATTTGGATTCAGTCCCTCCTTCATGAACTAGGAATCTCTCTACCTCAGGTTCCTACACTTTGGTGTGATAATATTAGCGCCACATATATGACACACAACCCAATTTTTCATGCCCGTACGAAACATGTCGAGATTGACTATCATTTTGTTCGTGATGAAGTGCTACATCAACGACTAAAGGTATGCTACATACCAAGCAAAGAGCAAGTCGCCGATGCTCTCACTAAACCCCTCACAGCTGCATTACTAACTCGTGTTCGTGACAAACTTCAGCTCGTTCCACGACCTTAAGTTTGAGGGGAGGTGTTGAGGTAATAATGTAAAATCACCAATATATTGTAACAGAAAGAGAGTGGCGTAGCAATATCGTTGTAACAGAATGATTCCCTCATTCTCAGCTATAAATAGAAGTATCTCGGACCAAGAACTTGTAAGAGGGCTCCGAGGTTTCTTTCCATTATTTCTTCTCTTATCTGGTTTCTTTCATGATGCCACATCTATACCTCCCATGAAGGATGCTTACAACATATTCAACATGATCATGATCCCTCCTACATCCACTAATACGATACATTCCAAAAAGGGATTCTTCTATTATACTTCTTAATTATTATTAATAGTTTAATTTTACAACAAATCATAGTTATTATTATATATTAATAGTTTAAGATGTAGCAATTAACATTCATAGTATTTGTTGGTGTGGACCGATTTTGTTGTACTGTTACTATATTCATATAATAATAATAATTTGTTACTATACTCTCATCACTTTTTTTTCTGTTTTCATTTGAGCACATTGGTCAATTATTATCAAATGAAAAACTACGTCCAACATAAATAAAGATTGTCCATATCAACCATCCTTACATGTGCATTCGAAAGCAAATTTGGCAAAATCACATATTCTTAAATAATTCACATATCTATTGAAGAAGACAATTTAAAGTACTAAAAATTCAAGGGTAGCATAGAAAGCTAAAATCCATCAAACCTTTTTAAAATCATATTTTCTTGGGTAAATTACAAGTTGGGTCCCCATCTATGGGTCCGATCCCAGAATGGGTTCCCATATTAAATTGTAACGATTCGAGTCCCAGGGCCATTAACGTAACGAACTTTTTGAGACTGATGGCAAATATGCCCCCATTCCCTTCCCGACAAGGGCATATTCATCATGAACTTCAAAATTTTCGTTTCCTAAATGGCCCTAGGACCCGAATCATTACAATTTAAAGATGGGGACCCATTCTGGGATCGAACCCATAGATGGAGACCTAAATTGTAATTTACCATATTTTCTTATTGCATACCTATGCCCAAAGAGAGAATACTATAATGAAAATTGGTCTCTAGAGATATTTATCTAAATATGTCATTATATCGTTCATTTTACAATATATAACAAAGATATTATTGATTATGCAATTATTTCTTATCGATGAAATCAACGATAAACAACATATTTGTTATTATATCATTAGAGATTGTGCATATAGCGACGCTTATCCGCATTACTTTTCAAAATTTTCTACTAATCGTCGCTTGATTATTTTGTTCAAAATTTAGTGATGATTAATTAATTTTTTGCCAAGTAACAATTGGTAATAAAGTTTAGTACATGAATCTCATTAATGATATAGCAACAGATATGACATTCATTGTTAATTTCAAGTTTGAAAAATAATTTCACAACGAATAATACAATCGTTATATAATTTAACAATGGAAGATATATGATAAATTAAAAAAATCACCATATACTCATTTTGTTGCAGTGGAATCATAGGCTATCGTAGATTCTAATGTTACCGAATTTCTTAGAATTTGAAAATTCAAATTTAGATTTTTCGATATGTATCTATTTTTAACTTGATTTAGATATTTAAAATTGAATCGGGATTCTTTTTCTCAGGAATGTTATGAATCCTGATTTGCAATTATTTATTTATTTATTTTTGTATTTTCTATTCTAATTTAGAATCTTCACTTTTCGGTGTTTAAAAGATAATGGAGCCATAAAAAATTAGGTCCATTTATCAGCATTTAATTTTATGATAATTATAAGTAAACAACTCAACTAGGTTAAATTTTTTAGGGATTTTATCACTTGTGCCCTTCTGAGATCTCGCAATTTCAGTTATGCCCCTATCTTTTTGATAATATCAGTTGTGCCCCTCACTTCTTGCTATTTTATCACTTGTGCCCCTCGGGTTAGTAACCGTCCATTCACAATGCAAACGGACGTTAACTTTGAGGACATAAGCGGTATTAATTTTAAAAAAGGGATTATATGGTCATTTTATACCTTCTTCCTCATCTTCTTTGGTCTTCTTCCCCCCTTCTCTTCCTCCTCCACGGCTCCTCCCTCCTCCTCCTCGTGCTCGAGCCTCCGGCTCCACCCACGTGCCTCGCCTCTGACGGAACCGCCCCCCGCACAGCACCATGCACCTCCCCTCCGTGCCCAGCCCCGGCCCCGCACGTCCCCTCCGCGCCCAGCCCCGGCCCCGCACCTCCCCTCCGCGCCCAGCCCCGGCCCCGCACAACCCCCTGCACCTCCTCTCCGCGCCAAGCCCCGGCCCCGTACCTCCCCTCCGCGCCCAGCCCCGACCCCGCACATCCCCCTGCACCTCCCCTCCGCGCCCAGCCCCGGCACCGCACCTCCTCTCCGTGCCCAGCCCTAGCCCCGCACTGTCCCTCCGCGCCCAGCCCCAGCCTCGTACCTCCCTCCGCGCCCAGCCCCGGCCCCGCACTGCCCCCGCGACCCTGCCTCCCCCCGCGACCCCATAGCCTCGCTGCCCCCGCGCCCCCAGGTCCTGCTCTAGTCCGCCGCCCCTAGGTCACACCCAGAACTTACTTTCAATATTTTTAAATTTGAGATAATTTTTTTATTAATTGATTCATGAAAATTCATCGAAAAAATCAATAAAATTCACCGTTTGATCCGTAATGAGTGATATATCCGTGAAAATACAAAAATTTTAAAGATTCGATGGATCATGAAGGTGTAATTAAGAGAGAAATTATGAAGAGAAAGGAGGAAGGATAAATGGAGGAGGAAGAAGATGAAGAAGAAGTCTGGACAATAATACCCCTCTTAATTGCACCAAGGTTTGCAAAAACTATGGTTAAGTCAACTCATTAACGGTCAATCTGACGGAAGGGCACAACTGATGACGGAGCAAGAAGTGAGGGGCACACCTGATATTATCAAAAAGATAGGGGCATAACTGATATTGCGATATCTCGGAGGGGCACAAGTGATAAAATCCCATTTTTTTAATATATGCCCCCATTATGTATTGTATATATAGGTTTCATTTAGCAAACCTATTGTCATTCCATTTATAATTTATTTGGGACAAATTTAGAATTCCCAATTTGAGATAAGGAGAGAGTTAGGGTGTCGAATGGTTACTAACCGGTTCTCTCTCTTTTTCTTTGCATATTCTTTACAAATGCTCTCAATAATATAATCTAGTAATATATAGAGATTGATGGGAGACGGGCACAAGCTGCGTCGTCGATTCCTTTTGGATGACAAATTCAATTCTTCGAAACACAACATACACAGACTTGAGGACCATAATATTGCTATGCATAATTTTTTAGACCCTCTTGATGAGCTCTACCGCCTTAGGGTCTGTTCGTTTGGTGAATAAGGATTGGGAATAGAGGAGAATAAGGCCCCATTTTCCTCCCAACACGGTTCCCCGTGGTACGACTATTCCACATTATTTCATCTTATTTCACTCTTATTCATATCTTTATCCCACCTTACCTACCTTTATTTCACCTTATTCTCCTTATTCCTATCCTCCAGCCGAACAAAGAATAAACCCTTATTCTCCTTATTCCCAATCCTTATTCCTGCTTATTCCCGAACCAAACGGGCCCTTAGTTGCCAAGAACCCAAAGATATCAAAACCAAAAGAGATGAAAATATGTTGATTGCCAATACAAACCTTTTCATGCTTAGCAACTTCAGCTGAAGTTGCTTCATCCTTTTCATATTTACGAAGAAAATTAAATTTAGAAATGGCCAAAATATTTGCATGGAATTTATGAATCCCCGTTATAATATTTCTTCTCAAGACTTCTTTCTTTTGGTATGATCTGATGAGTGGGGAACTATTTAGAAAGGATGGTCATATTATAATATATAGTATAACGTCAAAATGTGGGAATGATGGTACACTTAATAATCCAAGTAATTAATTGTTGCATTATCCTCTCCTTATCTGCCAAAGCGACTCATCCAATCAAATTATTATGATCTCATATTTAAGAATTTAATCTGTTTGCTGACTTGCTCACTTATCTAATATTGTCCTTCGATGATAACGATGATGTGAAGATAATAATGTTATAACATAAATATTATGGATAAAAACGGTTTGGATATGTATTGGATATAGTTATTTTTCCGCTTCATCTATATCAAATACAAATAGGTAGATACAAATCTGGATCATAACAAATCGAATACAAATAGGTAGATACAAATCTGGATCATAACAAAACGGATATGTATTGATACGAAAAATATAATTATTCACATTATCTTACTACCCAAGTGATCTAGCTTGATATATCAATTTTAGACGTCCAATTCCTTTCAAATATGGTAGAATCCTTTTTATAAATTCCTAATGTGCCGGTTCGAGATTATATTTTGCATATATTAACTAGACTTATTGGATAAGTCAAATAGATCAAGTGCACATCATTACATACAACAAACTTCTCACCACTTAAGCATATGGAGCATCTAAAGGTATATGCCCTATTTTCATGTTACTAAGGTGTTAATTTGACTTGAATCCTAACCACTTGTTGGGATGCTGATGTGGCTGATCTGTATCCTGACTTCTGATTGACTGAGAGCTGTTGGGTTAGGATTGCTGACAAGTCTGATCTGTGTCTTTCCTTCTGATTGGCTGAGAGCTGTTGGGCCAGGATTGCTGACATATCTGATCTGTGTCCTGCCTTCTGATTGGCAGAGAGCTGTTGGGATGGATTACTGAATACATATGGTATTCTTCTGTTGCAGTATAAAAAGGGTCCTAGAGCCACCAGATACTGCAATCCTAATTCTGATCTTCTTTCTCATCCCATATCTGTACCTTCTCAGTACCCTCTATATTATATTTTTCTCTATATAGTGAAACCGATCGCTGTCGCCCAAGGACGTAGCCCATTTACGGGTGAACCTTGTAAATCTTTGTGTTTGTGTCTTGCTTGTTTGATCGTGTTTGTGTGTGTTTACTTCCGCGATTCGCAACAAACTGGTATCAGAGCTTCAGGTTTCATCAGGATCATCTAGTAAGATGGCATCACACAATCTGAAGATCGAGGAGTTCACGGGGAAGAATGGATTCAGTCTATGGCAGATCAAGATGCGCGTCCTTCTGAAGCAGCAGGGCATCTGGGCACCGTTAGATCAACAGCGGACGAAGACACTCGAGCCGTCCGAGATAATGGTGTAGGAAGAAAAGGCGCACTCGACGATCATGCTGTGTTTGGCAGACGAGATTATCACGGAGGTTGTCGATGAGGATTCTGCGGCTGGTCTGTGGTTGAGACTTGAAAGTCTATACATGACTAAGTCTCTGACCAACAAATTGCTCTTGAAGCAACGTCCGTTCTCTCTCCGCATGCATGAAGGTACATCTCTTAAAGAACATCTAGATCGTTTAAATACATTATTGATGGATTTAAGAGACGTAGATGTTAAGATTGAAGATGAGGATGCTGCCTTGATTTTATTGGTTTCTCTTCCATTATCATTTGAGAATTTTGTTCAATCATTTATTGTGGGAAGAGAATCCATAACCTTAGAGGAAGTTCGCGCGAGTCTGCATTCGCGTGAACTTCGACATATGGCTATTGGGATGCAAGACTCTAATGCTGCAGGTTTGGTTATGACTCATGAGAAGAGTCGTACCGGTTCTGACTACACAAAGAATGGAAAGCAGAGGTCCAAGAATTACAATGCTAGGGACATCCGCAATTACTGCAAAGAACCCGGATATTAGAAGAAAGGCTGCCCAAAGAAGGCCACAATTGCTGCAGTGGCTCAAAGTGGCAGAGATTCTGAAGATGATTTCATTCTCACCGTCACAGATCAGAAGACGACGGATAACATATGGATTTTTTATTCAGGTTGTTCCTACCATATGACTCCTAATGAAGATTGGTTCTGCACCTACGAGAAGATAAATGGTGGAAACATCATCACAGGGAGTAATACAACGTGCAAGATTGTAGGGATCGGCTCTGTGAAGATCAAGATGCATGATGGAGTCGTGAGGACTGTGACAGAAGTAAGACATGTTCTTGATCTGAGAAAGAACCTAATATCTCTTGGAGTCTTGGACTTTAAAGGATAAAGGTATAACGCTGAAGGTGGAGTCATGCATGTTGCCAAAGCTGGGGTTGTTGTCATCAAGGGCAACAAGCAGAAGACCTTATATGTCTTGCAAGGGTCTACAGTTCCTAGGAGTAAGTTCAAGCATTGTTTGGACTTGCTCAATATCGACAGTTGGCAGTAGCCCCAATGAGGGGCTGGCGGCGACGCGGTGAAGCTTGGCGAAGCTTCTCTGAGGAGAAATTTCAAGGTGAATATTGTTTATAATTTCTTGATTCCTGTTATCTGAATTTCAAGTGGTGAATTATAGTAGTGGTTAATTCTGCTATATGAGAATTCAACTCCGGTGGAGTCTAGCAGTGGTTAATTCTGCTAGTGGAGAATTCAACTCATGATGGAGTGATAGTAGTGGTTCATTCTACTATATGAGGATTCAATTCAAGGTGGAGATTGTTAATTTGACTTGAATCCTAACCACTTGTTGGGATGCTGATGTGGTTGATCTGTATCCTGACTTCTGATTGGCTGAGAGATGTTGGGTTAGGATTGCTGACATGTCTGATCTGTGTCCTGCCTTCCGATTGGTTGAGAGCTGTTGGGCCAGGATTGCTGACATGTATGATCTGTGTCCTGCCTTCTGATTGGCTGAGAGCTGTTGGGATGGATTGCTGAATACATATGGTATTATTCTATTGCAGTATAAAAAGGGCCCTAGAGCCACCAGATACTGCAATCCTCATTCTGATCTTCTTTCTCATACCATAATGTACCTTCTCAGTACCCTATATATTACATTTTTCTCCATATAGTGAAACTGATCGCCGTCGTCCAAGGATGTAGCCCATTTACGGGTGAACCTTGTAAATCTTTGTGTTTGCGTCTTGCTTGTTTGATCGTGTTTATGTGTGTTTGCTTCCGCGATTTGCAATATAAGATCATGTTTGGTTGGGGGTTTACCCCCTCTTGGCGTGGATTTACCCCCCAAAACCCTCCATTTTCTCTTTCTTGTGGGACCCACTATCTATTCTTTATTTAAATATTAATAAATTACCTTTTCTTCCATCTATTCCATTAAAAAATAATATATTATACCATCATATCATCAAAAAATTATAAACTACTCAATTTCTACTCACTTTTCCAAACTTCAATAGAATCACATCACAATAACTACTCACTTTTCCAAACTTCAATACAATCATATCACAACAAACTCACTCCCAGTTTAACCATCTATCCAAATACCAAAACACAAAATGGGTTACCCCCTATCAGATTAAGTCACCCTAACCCGCGTACCAAACACACCCTAACTCTTATTGGTCTCTTTACCATCGCAAGTGGTGTGAGAGCTGGAGTATTGCTCGGAATTTCAAATCTCTTATGTATATCACATAAGTATTTTCTTGCTAAAACTCAATATCCTTTAATTAATGTCTGCTTTTATATAAATTGTTAGAAATGCTTTTTGTCATCATCTCAAATTTATTGCTTAATTTCTCTTGTATTTATTTGAGCATCATCATTACCAACAAGTAGAATGTCATCCGCGTACAATGACATAATTACAAATATTCTCCCACTCTTCATGACATATATACAACTATTCACTTATCTACAACAAATCCAAATCTCATAATTTTCCATAGAATTTGAGATACCATTATCATACAGAGTGCTTCAAGTCATATAATGACTTTCTTAACTTTGTAAATTAATTTCTTCTAACCTTCTACCCAAAAATCACAATGTTACCACATATATATCTTCTCCCCCAGTTCTCCATTAAAAAGAGACATTTTCACATCCATTTGGAATTAATTCAAAATCCATAAGTACAACTATAGCTAAGATCACTTGTATTTACTTAACAACATGAGAGTACGTTTTCGAGGAATGGACTCTAGATTTGTGACTATAATGATTGGAAACTAATCTTACTTTGATTTTATCAATAATACCATGAACTTGATATTTTTTTATTAAATATCTATTTACATCCTATAGATCGCTAATCTTGCTTTGATTTTATCAATAATACCATGAACTTGATATTTTCTATTAAATATTTATTTACAACCTATAGATCGCATGTCTTATCCTAAATAACATAGCTCAATTAGAACATTTCCTCCAATTGAGTCTAATTCATCCCTTATAGCAACCATCCATATTTGACTCACTCAAAGCCATTGTTTCATTGAAGGATATAAGAATCGTTTAGTCTATTATGTCCTCATCTATTATGCAATACTATACCTTGCATTCATAAAAATAATAATATTCCATACATTGGGATTGTATTTTGGATCTCTTGTTGTTGATTATACTCATGAGTTGTCTGGGTTTACTACTTCATCCAAACGATCATAAATATTCACATGTTCATATCTAAGTATGTCTAATCAATGCCATCCACTAATTTATGTACTACCTCTGAGTTATCTTTATTATCATGTAGGACAATTAGAGGATTGGATATTAATGCTCCTCATGATATTCATGAAGATCGTATTATGACTTTTGATGAGACATTTAGACTCATGGAGGATCCTTCAACTTTTATATGATTTACTATATTCAATAAACCCATACTTTTGTATCTTGAAGTCTATCTTATCACTAAGTTAGCTCCATATCAAGGCATATGCAAAGAGATGACCCGATTCGAGTTTTCTACCATTCTAAGTTATATGTGGCATATGTTATATGGACTTGGCGAAAGATATGTTCAGTATGTAGTTGGCTGGTAAAATTGCTTCTTCCCAAATTTCCTATAGAACATACATCTCACTGCATTCATCAATATTATATTATTTCTTTGAGCCGTATTATTTTGGTGTGGTGTGGAAGGCATTGTAGTCTGTCTACAAATACTTTTTTGAATACATTATTCCTCAAATTCCTTTGATATATTCTCCATCTCTATCAATATTAAGCATCCAAATTGAATTTTTATTTTTATCTCAACAAACATATCATATCTATTAAAAAGCTTCTACCTTTCTTCTTATTAAAATTACATGTGAGAATTTTGAGTAATCATCAATGAAGCTATGGAATATTTCTAAGGGTATTGCCATTTTTAGCTCATATACAACCTAATGGCTCAAGCCCGATAACTTTCTCAACTTTCTACCCTTTAACAAATGCTTTCTATCATTTTTTTGATTAAATGGTGCTCATAGATCAACGTACTCGCTCTTGTAATCTTAAGAAATAGGTAAACTTTAATCATTTGAACCATTTTGAGTCTCCTAGATGTCTTGGTTCCATGCGTCATAATTTATAGTTGGTCTAGTAACACAAAGAATACTTAGAACCACATTCATTTATCAATTAAGAATAGTTATTATAGAGAAAACCAGCATAGATTATGCTTGAGTGTGATTTTTTTTCATGGCATGTAACTTATTCTTCTTTCTTGCTTACACAAAATTATAACAAAAATCAAACTTCAAAATCGCTCTTGAGAAAAGATGGAACATATGTGAGGTTCTGGCATATATACTTGGAGGTATTATAGTACATCTTGAAATACCACAACAATATCACCTATGTCGAGCTCATATGTCTCAATACCTTCAAGATCCAAGTAGGTGTTGCTTCCCATGAGAAGATTCTTGATTTTCTTTTCTTTAGCTCCTTGAAGTCCACTAGTTTTTATCTTAGCAATGTAAAAGATTGTGGTAAAGTCAATCCACCCACCTCACAATCTATGACTGCAGAATAAACTCCACAACATCAACAAATTCCATCCTTTTCTTGACTTTATCATCATACCCTAGAATTTTTCCAACTTGTTCTTTTTTGACAACTAAGCTTAAACTTATCAAACTTGCTGCAACTATAAATGGAACCACATTGGTAATTTCTATATTTCCCTTTGAAATTTGCCTTTAAAGATCTTATTCATTTCCTTTCATATAGTGTATTGATTTCTTTCTCTTTCTCGACCTTTAAAGATCTTATCCTTCGTTCTCTATTTCGAAAGATCTTGCCAATTGCCAACTATACATATAGGTCTGTCGCACGTTCAATGCCACCATTCATCTTCAAAGATGTGAAAACCACGCAAAAAAAACAATGGCATAAAATACTCTCTACTTGCATCAGAAATACACTATACAAATAACAAGATTTCAACCACATGACCGTCTTGTTAAATACTCCAGGATGTTTCTAAATTCATTAACCTTACACGAGTTATACTTGTGTAGAAGAAATTGGACGCTTGCATCTGATTTGAAGCGACATTTATCATTTATCATTCTCTAGAGCTCATACTTTATATTATGCATCAAAAAGATACCAATCAGGTTCAACTCCATACAAGTTATGAGACTCCTAGCCCTATAACTCTCATCTGCAATCTATCTTGTGCAACTCAATGATAGTAATATCCAGATCCAATTAGCAGTAATCCTAAATCTTCAATACCAGTAGTGGATCTTTGCATCAATGCAAAGAATCGACTCAATAGTTTCAGCAAAGCTTCAATTTTGTAATAGTTTGTGGATGATTAGATCCAAATACGAGTGGATCAGCACATGCCTCCTGGAGAATATTTGTCTACTATGGCCCATATGCATATGGCTGATCATCTTCCCATGGCCATATGGACTTAAAAAACACGACGCCACGAGCCGACACGCTGGCCTCTGTCGTCTACGCATCACCATTATTTTGGTATCGTGTTATCCGATCTTATCATCCCATGTTCATATGTTTCCAAGTTCCTGATGCCATGCCATTTTGACTATAGATATAAAACAGAAAAAAAGTATAGTCCTTGCATGTATATAATCTGGCATCTCTGGACTCTACTAAACATGGAGAGCAGGTCTGAAATTTTAATCACATAATATCAAATAAATATTGGAATCAAGGGAGGTGCCAAACCGAAGCTTACGAACGATTATGTCTAGTTATTTTTCGATTGCCACCTGACAACATTTTAAGATCCGTGTGATAAACATCGCGGAGGGCTTCTTTGTCTCGTCCATACAATTTCCATCAAGTTTTGTTTCTATGCAGAAACAAGTATCTCTCGAAACTAAAAAAATGGTCTTCGATGCGGATATGGTCTTATAACATTTGATATTCTCGTCTTTTTCTTCATCAATTCTGCATCACAACAAGGTCTCTCCAATTTAGAAAAAGATGGAGCAGCAATTCTTATTGACAATCAGAAATTACCTTACACCACCATTTCAAATCTGATGCCTTGTTCTTTGTTTTTTTGCCGCTTGCTGATCCTCTTCGATAAAATCCAAAGAAGCTGCAAAAGGAGACCTGATGCAAGTATAATATATGACAACTTATAAAATTCTTGGACGGCGCCATTGATAACTATTATCATGAGAATAATACTATGTAATTCTAGCATGACTGATCCTCCCCATCTCAAACCTAAATTTGATATCATCACAGGTCCACAGGAATGAATGTACATCCTATAATTAACAGGACTTTGATCACTGGAGCCCTTTTTTCTGTGTTTTTTTCTGTAAAAACTACAAAAGAGTTTCTGCAATACATACAGAGGTCCCTTATCTTAAATACTGCGGAATTTCCAACTTACAGAAGCATTATCAAAATGGACTTGCATGATTAGTTACTACACTAATATGCCCGCAAACACACACATGCGCCAAAACCTTCTATACTAAGAATCAATTGCATGGCGCCCCGAAGGTCCATGTCAGCCAACTTTTTCACTGAAAAAACAGTGATTGCCTGAGTTTAACTTGATTAGCCAACTTAAACATGTTTCCCGGGGCTTTCTGAGGCCTGCGTAATCATGTTTCAAGATGTATATTCAAGTAGGCAGAGATCCCAAAACATGGTTATTAAATGCTAGATTACTTTGAGAAGATGGCTTATGCTGGAAAATTTTGCAGTGCATAAAATAGGGATTAAGATGGGCATAAACAAATGATAGGTAAGGCAAGTGGCACAGATCTGCCAAGAAAAAAAGATGTACCTCAAAAGTCAACTTGACCATTATGCTTACATCAGGAGGAAGAAGCCACACATGGATTAAGCAGGTATTCCAGCCCCCTCCGCAAACAGTGAAAATAGTGTGAATCACTAGTTTTCAATGCCCTGTTGACATGAGATCAGCATTCAAAATATTCACAATAAATACCTCTCCGCACCAACAAACCAATAACAACACTGCCACCTTCTCCTACTTCGGCATTCGGAAACAACTCTGTTCTTTTAGAGGAGGGAAATAGATAGATGGGGTTTGTAGAACAGGGAGTGGCTTTTGCGGTGATGGTCAGTACCCTGTTCATCTCCATGCAACCAGCAGGTGCCCAGTTTGGTGGTTACAGAGGGCCTTTCATGCCACCAAATTTCATGCCGCCAAATTTCATGCCTCCACATCTCATGCCACCAATGCCCCCCTTCAGTAATTTCCCCGGTAAGATGTCTCTCTGACTTCTTTTTTCCCCCCATCTATCTTGTTTGATTCCTGTTTTCGGTAGGTACTGTTCTCTGTAATGCTGGATCACTGCTTGCTTTGCACGATCCAATACTTTGTTTGTCTCCTTGCGATGAGCTTCTTCCAAAAACAGGTCCACGGTTCTTCCCCCCACGTGGGTTTTCTACGAATTCCGTTGCTTCTACGAGTGAGAGAGCCATATAGATTCCCTCCAAAATAAACATCAGATGAGATCATGATGGCAATGATAAGGCCTCATAGAGTTGACCAAGGCTTGGTTAGATTCCTCGGAGCTAGAACTATATAACATCAGAATATGGAGTTGATCTCATGTATACAATCCTTACTCCAAGGCGATTATGTTCTTGGGCTTCACTCTCTTTTCCTTCGAGCATTGGACTAACATATCCCTGGTTTCTGAACTTCTCTCCCACTATGATGAGGTTTACTATAAAATAAAAGTTTTTTTTCTGAAATCATGCAGATATAACTTGCGCTGATGTGCACTGCGGCAAGGGGAACTGCTCAAGTTTTTCAAACCATACCCAGAGCTCAAATGGGAGCAGTTACAGTTACAGCTACAGCTTCGGGTACTAGTGCTCTTGCGAGTCTGGATGGAACCAAGCATCTTCAACAGCCGCATTCCTTCCCTGTGTGATTCCAAATTGTAAGCCCCTCCATCACCCTCTCGAATTGAGAATGGATACTTCTGTGGCACAGCTGACAGTATGCTGCGAGCTTCTTTGGCAACTGGCATCTGATTAAATTTGATAGAGAAATTTCATATGTGACGATAATCTATATGACGGTGCAGGTACACTTAACCACACATGCTCCCAGAATACCACAGGCCCTCCCTCTCCGCCCGTCGTTGATTTCAGCAACCTGACTGCCTTATTAGATCGTAAATATTAACTATTTCTCACTGAAGATTTCTGCATGGTCATCAATCTCACTCTTTTTCCTTCTTGCAGCATGCTCATGGGCAATGTGCGGTGCTGGCAAATGCGTGAAGATCTCAAACTTCACGTACCGCTGCGAGTGTGATCCTGGATACAAGAATCTCCTGAACATCACCATGTTCCCCTGTTATACTGAATGCAAGTGGCCACTGACATGAAACATCTCTCTCTACTTTAGCTTGCATACTAATTTCCTAACAAAAACTGTTCATCCAGGTACTCTAGGCCCGGATTGCAAGATAAAAGGAATAGGATTTGGGAATTCAACTTCCCCACCTTCTACAACTTCACTGGCAAGAGATCCTTCACAGACCTCAGGTGGTTCTGATAGAGGTGAGAAAGCCATAACTTATCAAACAGGAAATAAAGTATTTCTTAACCAATCTGCTTTACTTAATTGGAGATGCTAGACTAGGTACTTAGAGTTTCCAAAGCAACACTGTTGTATATTTTACTGTGTATATAAAATGAACAGCATCTCCACAACCATCTTCAACACTACCCTCAAGTGCATCTGCGGCTTCTGGTGGTCCTAACAAAGGTGAGAAACAGCAGTATTGCAGAAATTAAAGATATTCCGAATATCTAGCAGCTTAAATAAATAATAGATCATGATCATAGAGATAGAGCTTGTGTTTTTCACCGTTGAATGAAACTTTGATTGTAAAGAATATATTAATCTAAGTTATAATTGTATGTCATGCAGTTACTGCTGCGCTATGTGAAGTTATGATGCCGTTGCTCCTGATGGCATATCTGGCAGTGGTGTGACCTCTTGAGAAGATGTTGAAGAAGAAACCAATAAGCAAGTCCAAAGTAACTACTTGAGTAGACCATAGGCATAGATAACATTAACAAATGTTTGAGTTGTCAACATAATGTGTGTTCTTGAAGAGTCGAAGACTGTCTTTTCTTGCTTTCTGTTTGCTGTAGATGATAATGAGACAGGTGGAAGGACAATTGACAAAACATATGCTGGGTGCTTAGCATTATGAGAAAATTGCCATCCCCGTGCATGGAAAGAAAAAACATACACTAGCATAGGTTGATTGTATGTATACATTGACTGAAGGTTTGAACAACTTGTCAACATATAAAAACTGCAAGATTTTGAATGAAACTACTGAACAAGCTATTACAGAACTGTAAAAAAACCATCACTCTAATAAAAATGAAATGAAATGAAAGCTTGTTTAAGGCTGAGTTGCACCAACAGAGGATAAAATGTGAACTTGTTTAATGTTGTTTGGACATGTGCAAAGATGGTCGTCTAGTTCTTTGATTTGAAGGTACAAGTTAGGAGAACCATGCAAGATATGAAAGGAAAGCTTAAAAAGTACTGAAATGAAACTATTGACAAGGATCTGGCTTCTTCAATCTAAGCTTGAGTATGCCCCAAATTAGATATTTTAGAACCCCTCTTAAAATGAGAAAGATGTGATTATTGTTTTCAGAATATTGACATTGAAATAAGTTAATATAAAACAATGGTATAAAAATAAATGGGTAGTTTTACAGATAAAACCTAAAGGGGAGCACAAATGGGCATCTGATATAAAGATTGGAAAATGATAGAAAAGGAAGTTAATGAAATAAATGGTCAAGTACCCATTCCTCAATCCATGACTTAATCCATCTAAGAGGCAACTTCTTTGTATTAATCTTCTCAATGTAGCCCGTGGTACATGGTTCTATATATAGGACCCACACACAACTTTCTCTCAAGTTGTAATATAGAACCGCACACTTGATCACAAACCAAACATAATAGACGGACGTTTCACAAGATCTGATTACTCAATTGCTCAACTTATCACCACTAGCATCAGGTACAAAAATAAAAAGTCCCTTTAAAGCATAATTGAGAACATATCTAACAGTTCCAACCGTCAAACTAATCGGATGACAGCCCTTGTCGCATACCTACTGCAGTTCCAGTGCATCAAGCCATAAAGAACGATTTCAAAAATATTACTGAAATTTTTCGCATCTCAATGGTTTGAAATTGTTATGCATTCAGAAGCAGTACAAGAACACAAAATGCACAGTCTCAGTAGTAGGCACTTACAAGTTCGAAGTTCAAATATATAAGCGGTATAAAAACAAGTCTTGCTAGACAACTGAAAGACAATTAAGCTCAAATAATTTTTTTTCCTCATATCTTATTTGTACGATAGGCAAGTCAAGATAAATGGGGAAGGAAAATAATTTACAACTAGATTCCTCTCGCATATGGTATGATTAAAACAATTACACTGGTTAACAGAACGACGAGAACTTGGTTATTTCACCAAAAAAGTTCACTTGGTCTTCACGGATACACCATCTTTCCCAGCAATTATAACTGCAGTAGCCATGTCTAGGAAAAGGCCATGTTCCACAACACCTTCCAAGGCAGATATCTCCTTGCCAGCCGCTGGCCCATCTTTGATAGGCGTTTTAAAGTACAGATCCACAATGTAATTGGAATTGTCTGTGACATATGGCTTTCCATCTTCAGCTAGCCTGAGCTTGGC
Organism: Ottelia alismoides; assembly: GCA_037367405.1. Taxonomy (NCBI): domain Eukaryota; kingdom Viridiplantae; phylum Streptophyta; class Magnoliopsida; order Alismatales; family Hydrocharitaceae; genus Ottelia; species Ottelia alismoides. The sequence goes on from JAZKJV010000662.1 coordinate 308,970, forward strand.
CTCACAATCTAGTTCCTTGAATAGATCTTGTAGCCTCGTTAAGTTGTGTTTCCAGCAGAACTGCACAACCTCAACTGGCATAGCCAGGCCACTGCCACCTAAACCTGTAACTAATTTGGTTTCATCTACAACCACAACAAACTTCTCAGACACTGCCTCAACCATTTTTTCACGAAGAAGGGCTCCACCTCGACCTTTAACCAAGTCCAGATTTGGATCAACCTGTTCGAATGCCAACAATGACAATCATTCTTAGCAGACATGCATAATAACACAACCCACAAGTGATGGCTCCATCTTAACAATTACCAACATGTAAAATGGTTTCGTTTGTGAAAAACCAAAAGCACATATTCCTTAATTAATAGAAAATTTGAACCTTGTCATACTTGATATATTCGGATAAAACTACTGTTTTCCATGATTCGGAAAGGTGAGGCAAATATCATTCAGACTATAATTTGTATCAATTTGTCCCTCTCCAATTTCAAGGTGGTTGAGATTGAACTATTATTTTTCATGATTCGGAAAGATGAGGCAAATATCATGCAGGCTAGAGTTTGTCTCCTTTTGTCCCTCGTAAATCTCATGGTAGTTAACAGCTAACTTTCCACCCCCAATATTCTACGGTTCAAACTTAAGAAAAATGTTTTGTGATGCAAATATTTTGGCAGGCACTGCATAGTTAGCCATGTTGCATGAGTGAAGGATTCTTAACCATTGCAGAGCCAAGTTGACGGCAACATGCTAAATAAAATCATTTTTCTTATTTAACAATGAAATATGAGCCCTTCTTTTATAGGTGAAAGGTGTTGGTTAAATCACAAGAAGCATCTAAATAAATAACATGAAAAGATACATAAACAAGATAACCAATTATTCCCCCGCAAGCCAAAGAATAGATGCCACCCCTGCCCAGATTGTCACAAATAAAACCATGAGCTTATTGAGAAGTCCTTTGGTGAAATATCTACATGCTGAAGCTACTAGAAAATATATTGCATAGCAATTTTTCCTTCAGTGACAGCATTGCAGATAGTATGACAGTAAATCTCAATCCACGTTGCATGGAACATGTGATTGGACACAATATAGTTACTGTGGAGAACAAAGAAATAATGAAATAGCTTGCTTTATTCTAGAAGTCTAGGGGTCCTTGTATAGGACAAAACCCTAAGGGGCCGTTCGGGACGCGGTTTAAACCGCACATTCGCAGGTAACCCGTGACCCCTATGCGTGTAAGCCGCGGGTTTTGTTGTCAAAACCCCGCCCTCCCCCGCCCCTCCCACCCGTGACCTATCACGGAGCCCTAGGCGAGACGTCGTGTCTGTCAACTCCGCGCGAGTTCCAAGCCTCCCCTTCCCTTCCCATTTCTCCCATCTCCTCTGCGATGGTGTCCTCGTCTGAATCCCGTTGTTCGCACGTCTCCGAGTTGAGGAGGAAGCGCCGACGATCGGAGCTTGACTGGAGGTACCAGGTTGTTCTTGGACTCCATCTTCTCTTGCTCGAGTTGGACGATCAGCTTCGTGGGGCTCCTTCCTCGTCTGGAGCTTTCGACTTCGTTCCGAGGTACTGTCACCCCCTCTTGCCGACGCTATCCGGTTTCGATTCTTGTTTTCAACATTATCTATGGCCATGGGGGGTGGGGGTTATCGCTGTGGGCTCTTTGCTCTACCGACGGTGGGGTTTATGGCTTGTTGGCTATTCCGGCGGTGGGGTTTATCCCCGTGGCCTTGCTGGGATGATGTTGCAACCCGACATCGGCTGTGGAGTGATTTTGGGGGATCCGATATCCAAATATTATTACCTGTTTGAGGAATTGGGGGTGGTCCTGCTGGGTATGCTTCGAAATGAGTTGTTGTTGTTGTTGTTCCTTGGTATGCCCGCATATCGATTGGCCTTGCGAATGTGTTCATTACATCCCCAAATTTGTGACCTTGGTTTGCGAATGTTTTTGGTTCTATGTTCTTTCTTGCCATATGCCAATTGGGATGTCATGCTTCTTCTGATGCGGCGACGGATTTTCTTGGCACCGTTGTCCAGGAGATGATGCTTGCCTGCTTTATCCATCCTGCTCTCTGATGATGCTTGTTTTTATGTGACTAAATTTGACTGATGCTGTCCATTGCGCCTCCTATGAGGATGTGCTCGTGTTTGCTGGTGTCTTCCTCTGCCATTACTTGGATGGATATCCCGGACGAGCGTCGATTTGAGGAGCGATGACAATATGAGCTCCTATGATGATCTTTTCTTAACAACTGCAATTTGTTGATACTGTCCATAACCCTGTGATGGTGTCATTGTGTTTGCTCTGTGATTTGTTGGCTTGATATCCCAGACGAGCTTAGTTGTGAGGAGCATTGTTGTTTTGAGCTCCTGTGATGTTCTCTTTTTTAAAATTGGAAATCCGTTGATTGCAGAAATCCTTTTATTGCTGAAATCCGTTTTGAGCTTCTTTTTGATTGCTGAGGAGCGATGATTATACGAGCTCCGGTGATGATATTTTCTTATGATGAAAACTCCAATTATTCTTGTCATTTCTTATGATAAAAACTCTAATTACTTCATGCTGTCCATTACACTCCTTATGATGATGAGATTGTGTTTGATCTGTCATTACTACGCTTTATAACGCAGACGTGCGTTGTTCTGAGGAGCAATGATCTTATGACTCTTATGATGATTTTTCTTAACAAGTCAAACCCATTCATGGCCATTCATTACGCCCCCTGTGATGATGAGCTTCTGTTTGCGATTATTTGCCTTAATAATCATCTGAAATCCTGTGATGATCTTTTTTAAACATCTGAAATCCATTGAAGTTGATGAGATTGTGGTTGCTCTGTGATTATTTGCATTGATAAGGCAGAGGAGCTTAGTTCTGAGGAGCATCGATGTTTTGAGCTCCAGTGATGATCTTCTTTTAACATATGTAATCTGTTGATGGCTGTCCATTACGCCCCCTATGATGACTTCCTTATGTTTCCTCTGTGAACGTTTGTTGTCTATCGCTGTGATCACTTCGCTGTTGATCAGGAGCAACGGTGTACTGAGGAGCAATGATGATATGAGCTCCTGTGATGATATTTTTTGTACATCTTAGACCCATTCATGGCCGTCCACGACTCTTCATATGATGACTGTATTGTGTATGCTCTGTGTACACTTGGCTTCATATGGCAGTCGGTCCTAGTTCTGAGGAGCAATGATGTTTTCAGCTCTTTGAACACTTCGCTTCATATGGCTTAGGAGCTTACTTTTGAGCTCCTATGATGATCTTTTTTTTATCATCTCACTTCCTTGGATCCCTGTCTAGTACACCTTATGCGTTGATGATGTTGTGCTTGATTTGTGAACTTGTCCTGACGACAATGTGACTTCCTGTGATGACAATTTGGCTGAAGATGCTATTCATTATATGCTTTCTCTATTTTTAAATCGGTTCATTGTTATAGCAATTCATATATGATAACATCTCCCGTACTTTTTTTAATGTTACGAATAGAATTGATATGCCTCCTCGGGGTAAGGGGAAGAATGTGGATGAGGGTGGGCGTGATGACTCCGTCCATTCAGGGAGGGTTGCAAACTGGACACCCGTACAGGATAGATTACTTATCATGTGCATGTTAGAGGCTCGTGACCAGAACTACTGGTCTGAAAAGTCTTTCACCACCATTGGGTGGAATGCGATCCTGCAACAGTTCAATGAACAGGCGGGCCTTCACTTCACGAAGGACCACATACAGTCGAGGTGGAAGATATTCAAAAGGGACCATGCTGCGTACTTGTATCTACGCAACAAGTCCGGGTGGGGATGGGACAACGTCGGCAACCGTCCTGTCGCCCCAGACGAGATGGCATGGTTGGAGGTATGACTCCTTTGCAAACCGAATGTCGCTTTTGTATATTGTTATGATAGCGTTGTAACTGAGTTCATGCATATGTCAGGTGGACAACTGTTACCGCAAGTACAAGAATCGCCCGTTCCTGTACTTTGAAGAAGTTGCGTACATCATCGGGGCGGGCACTGCAACAGGACGGTTTGCTAGGTCGTCTCGAGGACCGACCAGGCTGCAGGATCCAGGGATTGCTGAAGTTGAGCAAGAGGAAAATGAGATGGATGACACCGAGGACATAGCCGAGGTACCCACACCGCCCGTTGCCACAAGGGCCACTCAGCGATCTTCAGGTTCTAAACGTCGGAGGAGTGCCGACGTGAAGACAGCCCCACCGAAGAGAACAGGATGAGGATGTCAAATCCGCATATCTAGAGCTGAAGGACGCATGCCCTCATGTCTCTCCCGCTGCCTTTGTTAAGCTTGCAGATGCATTGGCCCACCCAGCGAAGAGAGAGTTGTTTCGACAGTTGAAGGCTGACCCAGAGTACCTACAGGCTTGGGTGCAGCACATACTAGGCCAGCAGTAGGATCTGGAGAACGTTGGCGTCTATGGGAGGATTATAATAATATCGTTTCCTGCTTAAATTTTTTATGCTTAGAACATTTTAATTTGTATAATGCCTGGAACTGGCAGACATTTCCGTAGTTACTGTTTGATTTCAGTATTTGTAGAATTGTATGCCACTTTGCTTGATGGTTATCCTTCTTTTTAGTACTTGCTTACTTGATGCTATGTTATATGCTCCTATACCTTTTCATAATTACAGCTTAATTGGGTACTTGACATTTATACATGTTTACGTAGATGGATGACCAGCTATACAATCCGTTCGAGGAGGTTCTCACGGAGGTAGCAGAATTATCATACGCTTTGGCCTTTTACATTTTCTTCGTGACATCACAAGATGGTGGGCCTTCTAGAGTGCCGGTTCCCCTTAATACAAGGCCTTGGACAGGACGTGCGTGGATCGAGGATATGATGTCGGGCCATGTCAAGCGGTCCTACAGATGCTTTCGAATGGAGCCTGCAACATTAATGAAGTTCGTACAGCTGCTTGAGCAGCGAGCAAGCCTAACCAGCACGCGCAACATGGATACAGTCGAACAAGTTTGTATATTCTTGTTCGCATTTGGACATGCGCAGCCGAACCGAGTGCTACAAGAATGGTTCCAACACTCTGGGTCCACAATTTCATGGCATATTCATAGAGTACTTAAGAGGATTCTGCAGTTGGAGGATCTCCTCATTCGTCTTCCGACGACAGACACTCCTCGCCGTATAGCGTCTGATCCTCGTTTTGCGCCTTACTTCCAGGTATACTCGTTGTGCCTCAAATTGTATCAATCAGTGACCTTTATATGTGTCTCTCTGATATATACTCATGCTCTACAGGGAGTCATCGGTGCTATCGATGGGACTCACATTAAGGCAACGGTTTCATCAGGTATCGAGGCTGCCTACCGTAACAGGAAGCAGGTCATCTCGCAGAATGTAATGACAGCGACATCTTTTGACTACCTATTCACATACATCCTTGCTGGTTGGGAGGGATCCGCCTCGGATATGTCTGTCTTGAGGGACGCTATAGACCGGGGAGGCTTAATCGTACCCGAGGGATGTAGATATCTTGTGGACTGCGGCTACACTAACACGGACTCATTTTTGGCCCCATATCGCGGCATCACGTACCATCTGCCCGAGTGGAGGGTCCTCGACAAGGCTGAGCGGTACATCTCGCACAAGCATTTGTTCAATCATAGGCACTCGAAGCTGCGTAGTGACGTAGAGAGGACCTTCGGAGTTTGGAAGAAGAGGTTCCGTTGTCTGTCTTGTATGCCTACGTACGCGTTTGAGACGCAAAGGGACGTAGTCAAGGCCACTGCAATAATTCATAATTTCATTAAACTGTATGGATCTGACAAGTGGTTTGACCGAGTGGAAAAGTATTTGGTGCCTGAACCTCCAGAATTAGATGCTGAAGCTGGCGTTGAGGTTAGGGTCACACGAGCGGAAATGCGACTGGGTGAGCAACATCGTGATCGCATCGCCCATGCGATGTACAATGACAGGCTACGACGCCTGCAGGAACAGGAGTAAAATTATACTGCGCGATAAATTTATGTTTCTCGGCGTTGTACTTTTGTTATGGACCTTGGTACCTTCTTATTCATGAATGTTGGACATTGGACGTTTTTTATGATGTATTCCGGATGTTGCTACCTTTCTATATATATACCCATGTCGTTATCAAGATGTATTTCATTTCTTATAACAATGACTTGCGAATATTATATTGTAAACCAAATTACCTCCCGTCATTACACATTTACATTTTAAAGCAAACAAATGCTGTCCGTTACACCCCATTGTTCTTCGCATCGACGCTCGGTTTCCGAATGTTCCAGTAAAACTGCGGGGTTAAATATTTAAAAAAACCGTCCTCCTTAACACATTGCTATTAAAAATGTATTGGTCCAAATTAACATGTAAGACAAGGGCAGAAGTTGCAAAAGTTACAATATATAAAAAGCCAATAATCCACCAACAACCTCATTAACTACTAACAATCAAATTCCAATCATTACTCCAAACTCCAGTAAAAGTCACATCACAGACAACCCCTTTCAACAGTAAAACCCCCTTTCCAAACACACAAACAACAATTCAGGTTAACCCTCAGGTTTGCAATCCTTGAGGTGGGTTAACCTCCACCAGTTTACCCGCGAACCAAACGCACACTAAGGGTGTGTTTGGTACGCGGGTTAGGGCGGGTTAAACTGGTAGAGGGTAACCCGTTTTGGTGTTTGGATAGAGGGTTAAACTAGGGGTGGGTTAGAAGTGGGTTTGTTGTGATATGATTGTATTGAAGTTTGAAAAGGTGAGTAGTTATTGTGATGTGATTGTATTGAAGTTTGGAAAAGTGAGTAGAAGTGGAGTAGTTTATAATTTTTATATGATATGATGGTATAATATATTATTTTTTGATGGAATTGATGATAGAGAATTGATTTATTTAATTTTTTAAAAAGATAAAAAGTGGGGCCCACATAGGAAAGAGAGGAGTTGGGTTAAGGGGGAACGGCTCCTAAGGGTGTGTTTGGTACGCGGGTTAGGGTGGGTTAAACTGGTAGGGGGTAACCTGTTTTTGTGTTTGGATAGAGGGTTAAATTGAGGGTGGGTTTGTTGTGATATGATTGTATTGAAGTTTGGAAAAGTAAGTAGTTATTGTGATGTGATTGTATTGGAGTTTGAAAAAGTAGGTACAAGTTGAGTAGTTTATATTTTTTATATGATATGATGGTATAATATATTATTTTTTTTGGAATAGATAAAAGAGAAATTATTTATTTAATATATTAAAAAAGAGAGGAAGAGTGGGCCTCACATGAGAGAGAGAAAGGGAGGTTTGTGGGGGGTAAACCTCCTAGCCGAACATGCTCTAAAAGCTCAAATAAGGAGAAAATACAAAAGTGCCCTAATGGAGTTACAAATAATAATTAAGAAACGTATAACGTATTACTAACATTACTAACACTCCCCCTCAAGTTGGAGCGTATTTATCAGTCATGCCTAACTTGGAAACAATCCAGGAAAGGCGCTTCTTGGATACGACCTTTGTGAATACATCTGCAAGCTGAAGATCTGTATTGATATGAGGAGTAGTAATCTTTCCAATCCTAACAGCATCACGAACAAAATGGCAGTCAATCTCTATATGCTTGGTTCGCTCATGGAACACTGGATTTGTGGCATTGTATGTAGCGAATTTGTTGTCACAATATAGTGGAATAGGTATAGTGACAACAATACCGAATTCTTGCAGAAAAGTCAATAGCCACGTGATCTCACAGGTAGCTTGAGCTATTGCCCTGTACTCTTCTTCTGTACTGGCTCTGGATACAACAATTTGCTTCTTGCTTCTCCAAGTAACAAGGTTTCCTCCAACCATCATAGCATATCCTGTGATAGAGCGCTGGTCCTCTGGCGAACTTGCATAATCAACATCTGCATATGCGATAATATTGGTGTACCCATTTGCCCCATAAAAGAGGCCACGCCCTGGTGATTCCTTCAGGTATCGTAGAATCTAAAGAACATCTTGCCAGTAAATGTAACAAGGTTGCTCCATGTGTTGGCTAGCTCTGCTCACTGCATAAGAAATATCTGGTCTGGTGACAGTAAGGTAAAGAACTTTGCCCACCAGACTCCTGTATCGAGTAACATCTTCAAAGACAGGATCAGAGGATGTTAAGTGTTTCTTTGGATCTGCAGGAATACCAGAGGGCTTGCATCCAAGTAATCCGGCTTCGGTAAGGATGTCCAGATGGTATTTCCTCTACGAGAGATGAAGGCCCTCTGTAGTGCGCTATACCCAAGAAGTAGCGTAGTGGTCAAAGGTCCTTGGTAGTGAACACCTTCTGGAGGAAGGACTTGATCTCTAGTATCCCTTTGTCATTATCACCTATGACAACCATATCATCCACATAGACTGCAAGTATAACAGTACCAGTTGTTCGTCTTCTGACAAACACAGAATAATCAGATGTTGTTCTCTGGAAGCCAAAAGTGTTGATTTCTGTAGTGAGTCTGTCAAACCATGCCCTTGGACTCTATTTCACACCATATATAGCCTTGCGAAGTCGACATACACACTCCCCCTCGACTTCATAGCCCAGAGGTTGCATCATGTATACCTCCTCATCAAGGTCACCATATAGGAACACATTTTTCACATCTAACTGAAAAACATGCCAGGCTTTGTTAGTTGTCACTGAAAGTATAGTCCTTGTTGATCCCATTCGTGCAACCGGTGAGAATGTCTCAATGTAATCTACTCCATATGTACGTGTAAAGCCTTTGGCAACAAAATGGGCTTTCAATCTGTCAATGGAACCGTCTGGTGACTGCTTGATCGTGAAGACCCATCTGCACGCTACAGGTCTAGTCCCTTGGGACACAGTACCAGATCCCATGTCCCCCTGGAAATAAGAGCATCCATCTCTTCATTCATGGCCTGTCACCATCTTGAATCCTGCAAAGCACTATGATGATCTTTCAGAATAGTAATAGACATGAGAGCATCAGCATATTATCTGTTCGTGGAAGATAAACTAGCAGTAGAAGTGAAATGAGACATGTGATGAGAAGTGCATTGCTTCTTAGTTCGTCATAGTGCAATAGGAAGCTCCTGAGGATCATCCGGGACAGCAGTGGAGGAAACGCTTGTAGGAAGTTTTGACAATATTATTAATTTCTGAACGCTCTTTTAAAAGAAAGACCCAAGACGACATACTGTAATCATCAACAAAAACAAATAAATACGTATGGCCACTAAAAGTACGGACCGAACAAGGTCCCCAAATATCACAATGGACTAAAGAGAAAGGAACTTCGCAACGAGACTCGGTACGAGCAGGGAACGATGACCGATGATGTTTCCCGAACTGACATGCCTCGCACTCAAAAGCCTTGAGCATAGAGAGTTCGGGAAACACTAAATAGAGGGCTTTGGCAGATGTATGGCCGAGACGAAGATGCCAGGGAAGAGAATCAACAGAGATTGACGCAGCGCCAACAAAACCAGAGTCAGAGGGAATGTTGAGATAATAAAGACCATTCTTCTCATGTCTCCCACCAAAGATCTGTCTCGTCCGGATGTTCTGAAAATAACAGCAAAACTCATCAAATATAACTCGACAGTTAAGCTCAATGCACAGGTGTGAACAGATAATAGACTATAAGAGGAAAATCAGGGGCGTAATGAACTCCAGTAAGTCGGAGTTTGGAGGAAAACTCCATAGTGCCTACAACAATGATAGGTGAGTAAGCTCCATTGGCAACACAGACAGTCTTCACAATAGAAGATAGCTATGAAGAGGTGAGAAGACTACCTTCTCCTGTCGGAGGGGTTGAGGCACCTGAGTCAATGATCCACGCAGGAGTAGATGTAGAGGCAGAGCTGGCAATTGTACCTGATGTAGTGGCCAAACTAGCAGGAGGAGCAGAAGTGTCACTAGCAGAGTTCTGCAGTAGTTGTCGAAGACAAGCATACTCAGATGGAGTAAAAGAGATCTGACTGTCACCAGATGGTTGATCATGAGAAGTGTCTGCAATATAATAGGTGCCATCAAAAGGGGATGTCTCATAGGCACTATTGGCATTGGGAGGCATGCCGAACTTTGCCCAACAAAGTTCGGACGGATGATTCAAGCGTCCACAATGTGTGCAAGTTGGAGAGTGGGCAGTAGTAGAATCTCGTCCACATCCGCATCCTGAGTCACATCTTCGTCCAAACTCACAACTACGGCCAAATTCACGTCCACGTCCTTCTTGGTAGCGGGATCGTCCTTTAGCAAGATGAGTTGTAGTCTCCGTAGACAGAGGTGGCGAAGGAGATTCAAGTTCCTGTAGTCGACCAAAGATGGTCTTAAGAGTGGATAGCGCCGCAGCAGTCAGAATTGGTCCTTTACTGGCTTGTATCGCTGATGTAATCCTGATAAGAAGCGATACACTTGCCACTCTGTTCGTTCTCCTATCTGTTTGTCACAGCAAGCAGGCTGAAAAATAAGAAGTTCCTCAAACAGGACACGTCTGTGAGGAGACGGTAGTATCCAATCAAGAATGTATCTCCTTGATTTGCTGAACAAATCCGTGTGTGGATATCGGAAAGCATGGACTTGGTTGTCTTTTGGGAGTAAGTATTCTCAAGGCTCTCCCACATTGCCTATGTCGTCTCCTTGTAGAGAAGATTCGAAGCTATTTTTGGATTAACGTTGGTGGTCATCCACGTGATTACCTAGCAGTTAACCACATACCAGGTATCATAGTCTTTATTTGTCGCCTTGGGCGGATTTTTATTAAGGATATAGTTCTTCCACTGACCACCGGTAAAAAGCTTGAATCATCGAGACCATAGTACATAGTTCTCGGAGCCCTTCAGATTGATAGACGTGCCATGTACCATCACATAAGAAGTCGGGTACAGTGGCTTGGGCTCTGCGGATGCCATGGTGATCGCGCAGATTAAGAAGAGAAAGTGACTGAGATGGTTCTGGTGGTTTTACTCAAGCATCATGGAGTCCTAACAGGACATTGCAGAGGAAGTCGGGGCCTGGAGTACTAGACGGAGGTGCAACACCAACTTGATATGGTGCAGTGGGCGACTGGGGCGCATCAGCGAGCGCCTGGAGCGCTTGGCGGGGGGGCAACTGCACGGCTGGGCTACGGGCGAATAGCAGTGTCTGGAGGTGGTGGGCCTGGACGGCATAGCAACGCCAGGAGGTGGTGTACTTGGAGGCGAGGCCAGGAGCACCTGGAGGCGGCGCAACCACACCACAGAGCGACGCATGGGCCTTCAAGTGGAGGCGCAGCGACGCCTAGATCTTCGGGTGGAGGCACGACAAGGCCTAGGGCTCCGGGCGGAGATGCGCAAGACACCTAGGGCTCCAGGCGAAGGTACTTGGGCCTCTGGGCGGAGGTGCCTAGGGCTTCGGGCAGCAGTGCGGTAGGCACCTAGGCCTTCGGGCGAAGGCGTAGCAGGGCATGGAGCTCCGGGCGGAGCCGCGACGGGACCTGGAGCTCCGGGCGGAGGTGCAGCATGCACCTAGACCTCCAGGTGGAGGCATAGTGGGCGCCTGAAGACAGCACAGATCGGCGGCGGCGGTAGGAGATAATCTTAGGGCAGGTGGTGGCGGTAGAATTTTAGGTCAGAACACCGGTCTAGGACCGCTGCTCTGATACCATGTGGTGAAAAAAGAAATAATGAAATAGTTTGCTTTATTCTAGAGGTCTAGGGGTCCTTATATAGGACAAAACCCTAGAGAGCTCAAATAAGGAGAAAATACAAAAGTGCCCTAATGGAGTTACAAATAATAATTAAGAACTGTATAACGTACTACTACCATTACTTATCATGGTATATAGGAATAAGGATACGAATACCACTATTTGTAAGAGAGACGGTTCATGACATCTCACAAACATTACGAGCCATTGCTCAATATTCGATCTCTAACCAGAACAAGCCACTACATATTACTTCTTGTTACACCAAGTAACCAAATTTCCGCAAAGAATGTGGCAGAGCCAGTAGTAGAGCTTCTATATTCAACAGAGCTAGCATAGTATGCATCGAAGTAGACAGAGAGATATAGGCGTCTACCATTATTTAAGTGAAGACCTTTACATGGAGTGCCTTTTAGGTACTTAAAAATAAGACATGCATCCTTCTAGAGACTATAGAAAGGCGTCTCCATATACTAATACGCAGCACTAACAGTGGAATTGATGTTGGGTCTGATAATAGTAATATATGAGTTCCTCAATCCTCATGTACTGTTTGCCTTGACCTTGTGGAAGTATCAATGAGGACCATGCATCCTCTAGCATCTAAATGATATATATTCTCTGAGAATGAAGCATTCCATTGGAATTTCTAGTAAGATCCATGCAAAGGAAACTCAGTCATGGCCGATCTCAAGCCTGGGTAAATGACGAGGGTTGTATTAGCCTATTAGGTAGCCAACAACCAGCGTAAAACAGTCGGAGACAAATTCCTAATATTGTTTTCAATTGAGAACACTATTTAGGAATTTACCTTGAGACAATCAAATCTTTTTAACAAGGATTTAAGCAAACATTTGGATTTCATTGGGGCATTCCCTACTAGCGATGTGTTGCATCGTCCGAATGCAATGAGAAGTTCGTAAAGGCCGATACATGCGAGTAAATAAGTTAGTACCGTTGCTTCACCGCCCAGATGCAATCCGAAATTTACAAGAATTCCTACATGATGGATGCATGTGAGTAAAGAAGTTAGTCCAAAAGTGGTTGCAAAAGAAGTTGCGGATAGGTAGTTAGTATATTGGCACTTTTGCTGCAAAATCGATGGCGATAGTAGATACGATGGAAAGAAAGAAGATTCAGATACTATGCCATCATGAGATAAAATGAGTTGGAGAGAAAGTAAGGGAGATAGAGAAGACGAGCTTTAAATTATGGTATTCATGTAAAGAGAATGGTAGAAATGGTGTTCATAAGAATTTGAAGGATAGAGTGGTTGAGGTGCAAAGATTTGGGGATTAGATTATTTTGCTAAAATTGATGCTTAAACAAAAACTTTGAATATAATCCCAATTAATGCACCGCAAATTGGTTTACAAGAAATGAATATGTTAGAGAATATTCTGTGTGGCTATTTGTTAAGAGAATATTCTATAGAATATTCTCCCTTGAGCACCTATATAAGGATCCCCACACCTCATGTACTCATTGAGAGAATTCTAATAGAATATCCGCCCCTTTGAGGGCTTCTCCCGTAGTTTCATCCCGCTCCTTAGGGAGTAGGGTTCCACGTTAAATCTCTGGTCTTCATGTTTATGTTTCTTGATTTATCGTTTTCCGCTTCCGCTTCTCTGATTTCAACATGGTATCAGAGCGGGTTCGATTCTCGAGGTTTTGTTCTTGAAGATTTATTTTTCGAGATTCGATTGTAATATTGTTCGTGAAGATCATCTTCGATTCAAGTTCTGCCAATATTTCTTTTTGGGTTTTGAAACCCTAAATTCTGGAGGAGGGCGCTTATTCTTCCAGCAAAATCAGAACGAGCGGTGTCGCAGCACGAATAAGCCCTCTCCAATTCTGAGACCTCAGCAAGGCGGGCTAGGGTTCTCATGAACCCTCTGGTGGCGGCGCGCTAGGGTTCCCATGACCCCCCCCCAGATCGGGGTCGTATCCCAACGAACGATAGCATCCATCTCAGATTTGGGACCCAAACCAACACCATCTTCATTGTAGCGTGAGATCTGAAACCCATCTTTCCAGCTCCGCCAATCTCCAGTTTCGCCGCCAAATCCCAATAACAGTCGCGCCATCTGCGTGCAATCACGGCTCCAGGTCGATGGCGGCGGCCAGGTGGAGGACCCGCAGACCCCCTCGCGATCCTCTGGGTGGTGCTGAAGCCACAAATCCCTCTCTGGCGGCAAACTCCTCCCATGCGACACCAACACCCTCCAAGCCGGCAGGCGGCAACTCCGAAGGCTCCAGGCAGAGCTCAGATCTCCAAGCGGAAACACATCTTCTCGAAGCCGCAACAACTCGACGGCGCGAGAGGACCTCCACGCGCACAATCTCTGGAGCGCATATCTGCAAGCCGCACCCTCAGATCCCAGGCGGCGGTGAGTCGCATCCTCCAGCAATCTCAAGACGGATCTTCGATTTTCCTCCAGTGCTGGAGCCCTATTTGCATCGGGCAGCAGCATATCTCGAAGAAGAGGGGGGGGAGTTCCCATCGGGGAACCCATACCCTAAATAAGTGCGTTGAACTGTTCAGCCCGTGGGTCATCCTTTACAACAAAAAATATGATGGGAAATGAAGCACATTTGGGCGGCTGGAATTATGTGAAGAGAACAGGAGAGAGAGAGAGAGTGTCCAAAGTTGGGTAGGAAAAAGGGCTTTGTTATTGCCCGTAAAAAAAAGAGAGAGGCTTGTTTATTTGAAAAAAGGAGAGAGGGCATGGTATGAAAAATGAGTGTTTGTTAAAAGAAAAAAAAGCATGTACATAAAAAAAGCCGTACACAAATTTGCAAAAAAATAAAAAATAAAAATAAATGACGGCTATTGAAGGAAAAAATGGAAATAGCCGGGACAAAAAATGCATGTTTTTGTTTCTCCCAACTTGATATTCCAAACTCTTTATTCTATCAAGTATGGGAGAAAGGGGAGTCAGAAATGACATATTCTTCAGGGCATCTGCATGTCCATGACTGAAAGACCATCTCTCGAGCTTTCTACAGATCATCCGTCTTCACCGAGCATCAACTTCTTCGTCGAGGCGTATACTTCTTCTTTTACGACCCGATCGGTTTACCGCGCTGGATTTCTTCTGCAGTGATTCTTCTCCAGGCACAACAGAGATATGTTCCGGTGACCTGATATCGCAGCGGTTCTACATGCCTGACAGAGATACGTTCCGATGTCCTGAAAGCCGCAGACCCATCCTCGTGCGAGGTCTTCTACCAGCAGCGGACTTGTATTCTTCTTGTGATGTATTGCGTGAAGATGTGTTGTATACTTTCTTTTTGTTGCAAGCTGCAGCTTTCTCAGCTGCAGCTTGCGGGGGAGTGTTAGAGAATATTCGGTGTGGCTGTTTGTTAAGAGAATATTCTATAGAGAATATTCTATAGAATATTCTCCCTTGAGCACCTATATAAGGATCCCCACACCTCCTGTACTCATTGAGAGAATTCTACTAGAATATCCGCCCCTTTGAGGGCTTCTCCTGTGGTTTCATCTCGCTCCTTAGGGAGTAGGGTTCCACATTAAATCTCTGATCTGCATGTTTATGTTTCTTGATTTATCGTTTTCCGCTTCCGCTTCTCTGATTTCAACAGAATAAACAAGCTTTTTGGGAGGATTTGGATAAGATTGTGCAAGGAATCCCACAAAGAGAGATGATTGACCCAATTGGAGATCTTAGTAGACATGTGAGAAAGGATGCTTCAGGGTATGCTAGTGTTCATGGAGGTCATGGCTTCGAGGATAGAAATGAAGAGGGAAAACTGAAAAGTCATTTTAGATTTTGTAACGGCTTATGGCCTTTCATAGCAAATACTATCTTCAAGAAGAGGGAGGAGCATTTAATTACTTATAAGATTGACCCGAGTAAAACATAAATAGATTACTTTGCGATGAGGACAAGAGATCAATTGTGGTATAAAGACTGCAAAGTAATCATACAAGAGAGCTTGACATCTCAACATCGTTTGAAAGTCATAGATGTGCAATTAAAATGGTTGGTAATGAAACGGATGGTTCCCAAGATTATTAGAACTAGATGGAGTCTTTAATTGAAGCAATCAAGCTTCAAAGAGAATGTTTTACAAAGAATAACTTGGGATTATAAAGGAAGTGTGAACGACATGTGATGCAAAATGGAATTCGGCACGGCGCGGGAAATAGATTTGACGGTGGATTTTTCGATGGTAGAAGAAAATAGAGGGGTTGAGAAGAAGAAACTGGAAGGGTTGAGAAGAGAAGACGCGCCTGATGCGCGGGGTTAGAGAAGAAGAAACGCATTGACCGCGAGGGGAAGAGAGAAGAGACTCGTCAGGAATACGAGGGGTTTGGGAGAAGAAGAACACGTGTAGATCACGCGGGGAGAAGGAGAGAGAGGGGAGAGGAGAGAGAGATAAATCTCTATTTTATCACATCTTGAACTGCCTAAAACATTGGACCCTCATCCCTTTATATAGGAGGGATGACATTACAAGAATAGAAAATAATTTAAACCGACAACCAATTATCCTAAACTGACTCTAACTAATTAACCGACTAACTACTAAATTTGAAATTCAAATTAAGACTAATTGAGATCACACGCGATCTCTTTATTTAAAATTGCGACAACTTAAAAAACGTAAATAAAATTAACGGCCACAATTTAAATAATTAGACGGCCCTACATGTCGAGTCCACACTGCATCAACTCTCCTCTGCTTTTAAAAAATTCGTCTCCCGACGAATTGCTTGAACCTTGAGGCTTGACATAAGGCGCTTCATGAACTTGTGTCGACGTGCGCGTGAACATGAATCATGAGATATGCAACTCAAATCATATTGCATCTTCCAATGCGCGACGGGATCGTCGAATCGTAGGGATGATTCGGTTGCCATGCTCTGATACCAATTGATGCAAAAATGGAATTTGGTGCGGCGCGGGAAATAGATTTGACGGTGGGTTTTCGATGGTAGAAGAAAATAGAGGGGTTGAGAAGAAGAAACTGGAAGGGTTGAGAAGAGAAGACGCGCCTGATGCGCGGGGTTAGAGAAGAAGAAACGCGTTGACCGCGAGGGGAAGAGAGAAGAGACTCGTCAGGAATACGAGGGGTTTGGGAGAAGAAGAACACGTGTAGATCACGCGGGGAGAAGGAGAGAGAGGGGAGAGGAGAGAGAGATAAATCTCTATTTTATCACATCTTGAACTGCCTAAAACATTGGACCCTCATCCCTTTATATAGGAGGGATGACATTACAAGAATAGAAAATAATTTAAACCGACAACCAATTATCCTAAACTGACTCTAACTAATTAACCGACTAACTACTAAATTTGAAATTCAAATTAAGACTAATTGAGATCACACGCGATCTCTTTATTTAAAATTGCGACAACTTAAAAAACGTAAATAAAATTAACGGCCACAATTTAAATAATTAGACGGCCCTACATGTCGAGTCCACACTGCATCAACATGTGAGAGGTGGTGGCATCTACTATCCGAAGGGTAATCAAAGAGATGCTAGGTGAATCTAAAGGAGTCCTAAGCCAAAAGGAGGCTTCATGGTGTAGCGAAGGAGTGAAAAAAAAAGCTTAAAATTGAAAGAGCTTGCTTTAAAGATATGTATAAGGATAGAACAGAGGAAACTGTCACAAACTACAAGATAGCGAAGAAGGATGTAAAGAAGGTTGTAAGTGAAGCTAAGTCAAAAGCTTATGAAGTTTTGTACAAAAACTTGACTCTAAGGAGGGCCAGAAGAATATTTAAATTGGTCAAAGTAAAAGAATGGAATATCAAAGATCTTTCTCAAGTGAGATGCATTAAAGATGAGGAAGGACATATGCTTGTTACTGAGAAAGATATAGAGACCAGATGGAAGCAATATTTACATAAGCTTTTCATTGGGGAAGGGAATAAAGAGATCACTTTAGAGATATAGCTAGTAGTGAAAGGCACCCGAATCGTGCAATCTATAGACAGATACAAAGGAAGGAAGTAGAGGAGGCTCTGAAGGCCATTAAACCTAGGAAAGGTATATGATATGATGACAATCCTGTAGAAGTATGGAGAGTTCGAGGATAAGACTTCTCCAAATATCTCTCGTGGGTCAGAATCATAAGACTTCTCCAAATCAATAAAATCATATAGAGGTTTTTCCTTTTAGCTCTATAAATTCCCATTATTCTCTTCAGCAAGTGGATGGTTTCAATAGTTAAGTGATACGGTATGAATCTGAATAGGTTTTCTTTTATTTTGGAAACTTGTCTCAACCTTATTTCAATCAGACGTTCCCAAAATTTCATAGTGTGACCCATCAGCTTGAAACCTCCGTAATTTGAACAATTTTGAATGTCTCCTTTATTCTTATAAAGAGACACCACAATGCTTCACCTCAATCTTCAGGCATTTGCTTGCTTCGTTAAATAACATTGAATAAATTTATAAGCCAAGTCAAACCACGCTCACCTAAAACTCTCCAAAATTTTATAGGATTGTCATCAGGTCAAATACCTTTCCCATGTCTCATAATCTTCAATATCTCATCTACTTCCTTTGTATTCATATATACCTTTTCCGATTAGTAACTTCCACTAATAGCTAGATCTCCCAAAATGATCTCTTTATTTCCTTCCCCAATGAAAAGCTTATGGAAATCCTCCTTCCATCTAGTCTTTATATCCTTCTGAGTAACAAGCATGCGGCATTTCTCATCCTTAATGCATCTCACTTGAGAAAGGTCTTTGGTCTTTATTTCTCTTGCTTTGGCCAACCTGAATATATCCTTCTGGGTCTCCTTAGAATCGAGCTTTTTGTACAAAACTTCATAAGCTTTTGACTTAGCTTCGCTTACAACCTTCCTTGCTTCCTTTTTATTTTGCAATTTGTGACAGTTTCCTATGTTCTATCCTTAGACATAGCTTTAAAGCATGCTTTTTAAAATTTTGAGCTTCTCTTGTACCCCTCCAATCCACTATCAAGCCACCTTTTGGCATGAAGCTCCTCCCTTTGACTCGCCTAGCATCTTTTTGGCTGCCCTTCAGATACAAGATGCCATAACCTCCCACATCTCGTTTGCACTTTTGTTACAATCCCAAGATGAGTCTTCTAAAACCTTCTTCATGAAGCTTGATTGCTTCAATTGAAAATCTCACCATCTAGTTCTAGTGATCTTGGAAACCTTCCTTTTTTTACCATCCCTTGTATTTACACATCCATGACTAACAAGCGATGCCGGGTTGTTAAACTCTCTCCTGGGATTACTTTGCAATCTTTGCAACCCAACTGATCTCTTCTCTTCAACACAAAGTAATCTGTATGTGTTCTAGTCGGCTCAATCTTATAAGTAATTAAATGCACATACCTTTTCTTGAAGAGAGTGTTTGCTATGAAAAGATCATAACCCTTTACAAAATCTAGAATGATTTTTCCCTCTTCATTTCTATCCCTGAAGCCATGACATCCATGAACACTAGCATACCCCGAAGCATCATTTCCCGCATGTTCATTAAGATCTCCACCTAGGTAAATCATCTCTCTTTGTGGGATTCCTAGCATAATCTTATCCAAATCCTCCCAAAAAACGTGTTTAATCCTTTCATCTAAACTAATTTGTGGTGCATAAAATGAGGTAATTTTATAATTTCTTCTTTGAGCACCGCCACAACAACAAAAAAGCCTTCTTCCCACAATTAAGTAGGGTCAGCTACATGGATTCTTTGCCTCCATTGAGATCTATGTTGGGTCAATCTCGGGCTTATATTCAAAAAACTAAGATCCCTTCGTAGTCTCCTTCCAACATTTATTGGGTCGTCCTCGCCCTCTCTTAGCCGGCTCAACATCCCGAAACTCGCATCTCCTAACTGGTGCATCAGCTGACTTTCTTTGCAAATGACCAAACCGTCTTAAACGATTTTCTCGCATCTTATCCTCAATCGGAGACCAGGGTTCACGGGCCAACATTCAGATCCATAGAGCATAGCAAGTCTCACGACTGCTCTGTAAAACTTTCGTTTGATTTTCAAAAGATTTTTCTGATCACAGAGAACAATAGAGGCTCCTCTACACTACAACATGTGATTATTCTATTATTAACATCTCCTCAATGTTCCCATCATGTTGCAAAATAGATCCCATATATCTAAAAGAATCTCTGTTCCGAATGTTATCGTCGTTAATATTTACCTCAATTCCTTCATCATTACTTCTATCAAAGGTGTCCTCCATATATTCAGTCTTAGCCCTACTTATACGAAATCCTTGAGTCTTCAATGCATGTCTCCAGACCTCAAGCTTCTCATTCACTCCATCTCTAGTCTCATCATTCGACACAATATCATTAGCAAATAACATACATCAAGGTATCCCATCCTGAATGTGACTTGTTAACTCGTCCATAATCAAAGTAAAAGCAATGGACTCAAAGCTGAACCTTAATGTAAACCAATGTTGATGTCAAAATAATCACTCTTCCCATACCGGATCCTTATACAAGATAAAGCCATATCATACATATCCTTTATGAGGTTAATGTATAGGATAGGTACTTGCCTCTTTCCAAATATCTCCACAGTATCTCTCGTTGGACAGAATCATAAGCCTTCTCCAAATCAATAAAAATCATATGGAGATTATTCATTTTAGATCTATAGATCTCCATTGTTCTCCTTAGCAAATGGATGTTCTCCATTGTTCTTTGAGCACCAATTTTAGCAAAATAACTCGATCCCTGAATTTTTTCACCTCAACCACACAATCCTCCAAATCCTTATGAACAACCACTCCAACATCATTCCTGTCCTTATCTTTACATGAATACGAAAGTTTAAAGCATGTATCCTCGATCTCCCTTGCTTGCTCTCCAACCAATTTTGTCTCATGGAGACAGTATCTGATTATTCATTCTTTCCATCATATCTACAATCACCATCGATTTGCCAGTCAAAGTGTCAATATTCCAATTACCTATCAGTAACTTCCTTTGCAACCTCTTTTGGCTAACTTCTTTACTCGCATGCATCCATCATGCGAGAAACCTTGCAAATTTTGGACTACATCCGCACGGCGATGCAGCAAACTAGCTTATTTACTTACATGCGTTCCTCATGGGAGAATCCTTGCAAATTTTGAACTACATCTGGACAACGATGTAGCGGCTCTTACCAACTTCTCATTGCATTCGAGCGATGCAACGTGTCGCTAGTAGGGAACACCCCAATGAAATCTAAATGTTTGCTTAAATCCATGTTGAAAAGATCAGACTATTTTGAGACAAATTTCTTAAAAAGAACATTATTTAGGAATTTGTCTCTCTTGCGTTGGTTATCGGCTACCTAGCGCGCAACCCTCCTCAATTTACCCGAGCTTGGGACCAGTCATTGAATGCAATAATAGCAATACCATTAGAAAAAGACATTGTTTAAAAACAATGTCTTGCCATGTACTAATTACATTTAAAAGCTTTTGACGTTTGAGGTAGAAAGCGCAGCTTTTAGTGGATAAAGTCCAAACTTGGTGCTTTCATAATCTATCCCTAGCTCTTATCCAAACGTAGACGACCAACTTCTAAATTTCCTCACGCTCCATGCCCCACTTCTTCTTGTTAAAGCTATTCTCAAACATACCCCACCTTTAAGTTGCTAAACGACCCCTGTTAGCATGGTGATTCCATAGAATGTTGCAAGAAAATCAAGTAGAAGTCTATTGGTGCTAGAAAGACACGTACAATCATTTTGAGGGGTTGCAGAGGACTAGATTTTCTACAGCATGTAAAAGAGGAGGAAGAAATTAAATTCATAAAATCCGACCGTTGAACATTATGTATAATAAAACACGAAAAACAACCTTTAATTATTATCTTCGTCATCATAAACATATGGTGTGCATATGTAGAGGTAAAACCAAATATCTCGCTACTTAAACTTCTCATTAGGATATATTTACATTTTTTACTAGTAAACAAGGACTGAAACCCTTCACATTTTCACCCTCCAAATTCATCACTGAGCAACAATCCTCTACTGAATTCCACCATCAATAGAGATAGTAGTATTTATTTCCTACCATTCTTCGTATCACTTTCAAATGGGGGAAGAACGAACTCCCACACACTCCTCCCTTGTTCCTCAGTCACCAAATTCATCCATCGTTCCTTGACTAGTAAAGTAACAAACAGATGTTTAGCCATTGCTTGATAGCCGAACTATTGAATAATAAAACATGCTCAATAGCAAGATCGGATCTTTCTCCACAATAACAACAAACCCAAAAAAAACTTTCCTTGATACCTCATCTGCGCCGTCGATGGCTAGGTCGATTCTGGGGTGGTCATCGAGGGTAGAAAGCGGGATACCGAGAGACAACGCTTGCTCGTAAGTGCGCTTGGAGGTAGGGACGCCGACGATGTCGGTGAGCTTACCGAAGGAGAGTAGGTCGCCGATCTCGGCTACAACAAAGGCGGCGGTGGATCCGGTGCCAAGACCGAGGACCATGCCGCTCTGAACGTACTCGACTGCCTTGGAGGCGGCGATCTTCTTGAGGTCGTCCTGGGTGAGGACGGTGGAGAGGGCGCGGACGGGGCCGAAGCGAGGGAGGAGGTGGCGGTGGTTGGCGGCGGAGGCGGAAGAGATGGGGAAGGGGCGGCGGAGGAAGGAGGATGAGGAAGACGAGAGGTGGACGGAGGAGGCCATTTGGTGGTGGTGGTGGTTGGTTGGTGCCTTGTTGGAGATGAGGGGTTTATGAGCGGAAGGGGTGGGGAGAGGGAGTGAGTATGAGGTGGAGAAGTGAGGAGAGAAGGATGCAAGAAGTTGGATGGATTAGGAACAAGGGTGATTTATCTTTTTATATTGGGGCAACTTGCAATAGTTGCATTCAAAGGCTAAAGTTGGAGTTATTTTCCATTATATGTGTGGTTGTTTTTTAGGGACATGGGATTAATGTAGTTGGGAGAGTGGAAAATTGTGTGAGCATTACTTCATGCATAGGGTGTAAATAGATGGATCGCGATCATTGGGCTCCTAGATGCTAGCATCGAGATGGTTTCAAAACATCTCCATGTTCCGAGGCATAAGCAACATCCTGGCCAAGTACACCACCAATTTGATGTTATTGTGGAGCATGTGAATTTATTAGATAAACACAAGCTTCAAAGCATATGGCCTCCTCAATTCTACGGTTGGAGGAATCATAAGCGGGTCGCTTTCGGGGCGTCTTCAAGGTGGTCAGCTCAGCTCGGTGCAATTAAGTACTCTATCCTCTCTGCGGCTACAGGGTCAATAGCGGGGTTTGTTATGCTTAGATTAAAGCAAGTATTTGAGCAGTACAATGAGACCCCCTCAAAGGAATTGAGAAAGATTTCTAATGGGAAAATGCCAAAATGGTCGCTTATTCGAATTCAGGATGAAGAAGCTCTCACTAAGAAATGTGCTAGGGAGTAGTAATTGTATGCACAAATATTAAGTAAGATGAGCATGGAAGAGTCCTCTCTACTTTGGTTGACGCATATAGAGTACTTGTACCTCTTCGTTATTTTGTTTTTCAGTTGTCTACTTTATGTAATTTACCCATATGCTACTCTCCTATATAAGAGAGCCTAGGGCTTATGGAATAAAACAACTTGCTCATTTTTTCCCAACATGGTATCAGAGCGACGGTCCTAGACCGGAGTTCTCAAAACCCTAGCCCTTCCCACCACCCGTCGACCCTTCTCTCTTCGATCGGCGCCGCCATATCTTGGGAAGCACGCACGGCGCTGCCGCCTTTGGCCCATCTGCTCGTGGTGCTTCCCCGTGCTCTTGCGGCGCGCCATCCCTAGCGTTGTGCCCATCTCTCGCGCGCCATCTCCAGCAACATCGTGCGATCGTGCGCCATCCCTAGCGGTGCTTTCGCGGTGAGATCGTGCCATCTGAAGCAACATCGTGCGCTGGCCCAGTGCGCAATAGCAGGCGAGTGCAGGCGAGGCGAGCGCGGTTTCTGTGCGCTGGCCCAGTACGCGCAGTAGGGGGTGGTGCTCCTGGTTGTGCATCATCTTGTGCGGGCCCTGTGCGCGTGTGCACCATCTGCATGCCTGCGTGATCTCAGTGTACAGCATTCGCGTGCCCTAGGTGCAGAGGTCGTGTGATTCCAGTGCAGCCAGCACGTCAGCGCGCGTAGCTACAGTACGCCTGCCCGGTTCCAAGCCCTAAAGAGCAGAGAACAATCATCATGGGTTTAGTTGCTTGACGTCTACACGTGTAACTAAACCCGTTATGTCATTGTAGACAAATCATATAGTTTGTCAATCGTTCCAATCTTCAGTATCCAGTATGTCAGAGAGCAAGGCAGATATCCCATCTATTGGCGCATTCCGTGGTCCATCGCCTATTGTCAAGATGGACGGTACCAACTATGAACTGTGGGCAATGCAGTTCATGAGCATGATGAAGTCAACGGGTAAGAAGCACATTCTTACCGATCCAGAGCCTGCTGAGAAGACTGGAACCAATGCCTCTTGGGAGGCCGATGATGCATATGCCAAAGTTTGGCTATCTGGTACATTGGCCATTAAAATCGCCAATGACATCCTACACCAACCCACAGCCAAGGACATGTGGGATATTTTGGCGGCAACATACTCTCAGGCGAAGAACGAGACGAAGATTCTGCAACTTCAGCATGACATATTCACAATCAAGCAGAATGGTCGCCCTTTACATTCTCTCTATACATCACTGAGAGGGATGTTCGAGAAGCTTTATGGCTTCATGCCTCTTACTGCCACGCCAGAACAGCAGAAGACGTACAGGAATGCTACCATGGTGGGTGTGTTCCTGGCTATACTCGATCCAGAGTATGAGGCGGCACGATCACAGATTTTGGCTGACTCTACTATCCCTCCCATGGAGGAAGCCTTCCATAGACTGAGTCGGATTACAGTTCCTTCTACAGCTGCGAGTCAGAATTCTTCAGCCATGGCAGCAAACAGAGGTCGCGGATTTCATCACCAGGGTCGTGGACGTGGACCCCGTGGAAGGGGTGGCCGCACTAGACCGACATGCACCTATTGTCGCCGAGTCGGACACAATGAAGATACATGCTATTCAAAGCACGGATTTCCTGCATCCGCGAGAGCTGCTGAGCAGATAGAGCCCCCATCTGCTGCTACCTTAGATCAACGGTTCGACGGTCTTGTTGCCCGTCTGAGGGGCATTATTCCACCATCTGGACCAGCACCGACTGCAGAGAGTCATTCTGATGCCGCTGCTTCTGCCTCTGCGTCCACCAGTACCTCAGGTAGTATACTTGCACTAAACAGTAGTAGATCAGATACTTTACCATGGATTATGGACTCGGGCGCTACACATCACCTATGTGGCGACCAGAGTCTGCTTTCAGGATACACTCAGATCCCTCCAGGTCGGACAGTAGTGATTGCCAATGGCACTCATTCCCCCATCACTGGTCAGGGGGAAGTTAGATTGACATCTTCTATGCAACTCAAGAACGTGCTACATGCACCTGATTTTTCAATGAATCTATTGTCAATTAGTCAGATTACGAAGGATTTACATTGTCGGGCAATTTTTGATCCATCTTCTTTGATTTTTCAGGACATCCATACGGCAACGTGATTGGTCGTGGCTATGAGCAAGGAGGCCTCTACCGCCTGAATCATACTACTTTTGCTGGAACCTCGTCTTCGGGACAAGTATCAACCTTATTATGGCATCTGTGTTTTGGTCATTTACCGCTTCAGAAGTTGCGTCAAGTTCTACCCTATGGTCTCTCTCACACACCTATTCAGTGTGAGGCATGTCAGTTGGGAAAGCATCACAGGTCGTCCTTTCCCAGTCGTCCAGGTCGGAGTAGTAACTCCAAGTTTGAGTTGTTTCATATCGATCTCTGGGGTCCGAGTCGTGTTCCCGATCATCAGGGACACATGTTTTATATTGTATTTGTGGATGATTTCTCCAGAGTGTCATGGGTGTTTCTGATGAAAAATAAATCTGAAGCAAGAAATATTATTATCCATTTTCTGAATGAAATACAAAATGTTTTCTCCACATCTGTCAAGTTTGTGAGAAGTGATAATGCTTTAGAGTTGTGTACCAACATTCTGGCCAATTACTACTCCTCAAAATGGATTATTCACCAAACATCTTGTGCTCATACATCTCAACAAAATGGGATTGCAGAAAGAAAACACCGTCACCTTCTTGATGTCACAAGATCTCTTCTTATACAGAGTCATGTTCCCTACTCCTACTGGGGTGATGCAGTTCTCACTGCATGTTACCTAATCAACCGTATGCCTTCGTCTGTCTTGAATGAACAGATTCCGTTTTCACTCATTCATCCTGACAAGGATCTGTTCACTCTTACTCCTCGTGTGTTTGGGTCGGTTGCATTCGTCCATCAGTTGTCGCCGGGTACTTTAAGCTCTCTCCTAGGGCTGTCAAGTGTGTCTTTGTTGGGTACTCCAGAACTCAAAAGGGGTACAAGTGTCTTGATCCTGTGCTCGACGGTATATGATCAGTGCAGATGTTACATTTTTTGAATCTGTTATATATTTTTCACCATCAGGAGACAAGCAGCTACCATCTATACCTCCTGATGCCATATACATGACACCACCACCTCAGATGCCGACAACACCACCTACACCACAGCCACCACCGCCACCACCACCACCACAGCCACCGCTTGTCTCATCGCTGCCGTTCCATTACACCCGCAGGCCTCCTCCAGCTCATGGTCCTGACCTGTCAACTAGCTCGCCTATGGTATGTAATGAAAATATTAATGTTGATGGATCTGACGACATTTCTGAGCAGGATATAGTGCAGGAGCCAGATGAAAATATAGATGATTTGGATGTTCCAATTTCTCTACGGAAGTCGAAGAGAAGCTGTGCCAAATATCCATTATCGGCAATCGTGTC
The DNA here is from genome assembly GCA_037367405.1 of Ottelia alismoides. Lineage (NCBI taxonomy): Eukaryota > Viridiplantae > Streptophyta > Magnoliopsida > Alismatales > Hydrocharitaceae > Ottelia > Ottelia alismoides. The sequence goes on from JAZKJV010000662.1 coordinate 335,566, forward strand.
TTTTAAGAGGCTGTCTGGAGACTTCAGGTCGTTTGCTATGGTACTTTCAGCTACAGACATTCCACGGAATCATCATGATGCTCTGCAGGATCCTAGATGGCGGCTAGCAATGGAAGAAGAAATGGCGGCACTTCAGTCCAGAGGAACTTGGAGCTTGGTTCCTATACCTCCAGATGTGAACCCGGTGAGCTGCAAGTGGGTGTTTACAGTGAAGCACAATGCAGATGGCTCCATTGACAGGTACAAGGCGCGCCTTGTTGCACGTGGCTTCACACAGACATACGGGGTGGATTACCTTGACACATTCTCGCCTGTGGCACGTCATTCTACTCTGCGAATCTTGTTATCAGTTGCAGTTGCTAGAGATTGGTCGCTTTATCAGCTGGACGTGAAGAATGCATTCCTATATGGCGAATTGCAGGAGGAAGTCTATACGCAACAGCCACCTGGGTTTGCTGTTGAGGGGGAGTGTTTCAAGGTATGCAGGTTACATAAGGCCATCTATGGCCTTAAGCAGAGCCCCAGAGCGTGGTTTCAGAAGCTCTCAGATCTTTTTGAGAAACAAGGATATAAACGCTCCAATGCTGATCATTCCTTGTTTGTACAGAAGACGGCTAGAGGTATGATTGTAATCATGGTTTATGTTGATGATATCTTGATTACAGGAGATGATGAGCAGGGCATTAAGCAGGCGAAAGAAAGGCTGGGAACAGAATTTGTCACCAAGGACTTGGGAGTCCTTAGATATTTTCTGGGGCTGGAGTTTGATAGAAATCCATATGGATTAGTAATGTCGCAGAGGAAATATGTTACAGATCTATTGAGTGAGACAGGTATGCTAGGGTGTCGACCTGCTACGACACCAATGGATCCCAGCATGAAGCTCTATGATGATGACACGGAAGAGGTGGACAAGAGAAGGTACAGAGAACTGGTAGGCAGGCTACTGTATGTCACGATCACTAGACCTGATATATCATTTGCAGTGAGTCGTGTGAGCCAGTTCATGGAGCAACCACGTCAGGTCCATATGGATGCAATACACATGATTCTGAGATATCTAAAATCATCTCCAGGTGCAGGCTTACTATTTAAGAAGGGAAAGGAGATCTCTATCACAGCATGTGCTGATGCAGACTATGCAGGATGCCCCAAGGACAGGAAGTCCACCTCTGGATTTGCAGTCTATGTTGGAGATGCCCTAGTCTCGTGGAAAAGCAAGAAACAGACAGTAGTAGCTAGATCCAGTGCTGAATCCGAATACAGGGCTATGGCCCAGGCTAGCACAGAAATGATGTGAGTGAAATCCTTACTTACAGATCTATGTCTTGATATACCACTTCCTATGATGTTGGAATGTGACAATCAGGCCGCCTTGTTCATTGCAAACAACCCAGCCTTCCATGAGAGGACCAAGCATATTGAGGTTGACTGTCACTACATACGTGACATGATTCAGAAGGGGTTCATTGCTACATCTCACGTCTCATCAGAGAATCAGACTGCTGATATATTCACCAAGGCATTACTTCGAGGTCCATTCCAGAAGTGTGCGTCCAAGCTGAGCATGATTGATATCTATGCTCCATCTTGAGGGGGAGTGTTGACGCATATAGAGTACCTGTACCTCTTCGTTATTTTGTTTTTCAGTTGTCTACTTTATGTAATTTACCCATAGGCTACTCTCCTATATAAGAGAACCTAGGGCTTATGGAATAAAACAACTTGCTCATTTTTTCCCAACAACTATTGATATGCTTCCATCCCACCAGGATCTTCATATATAAATTCATTGAAGACATATACTCCTAGCCAACATGAGTGACTAATTTAAAGACACAATATTTAATTTCTCCACTCAAGTGTTTAGTCTTGGAGTTGACTCAACATCTCAAATTTTCAATAGACACAATATTCACTTGTGAAGGATTGGGTGCAGGTGGGTATGAGGGCCTCAGTTACAGTAGTGGTACTCACTGTTACCTGGTCTCTTTTGAACTACATCTGGCAATAATTACAGATAATCTTCATCGCCATTGCTTGGATCAACACCAATAGCCTCCAGGGCTGCCTTGGGATCACCGGATCCCTCCTCGCGAAGGTAGTGAGTAAGGCCTCCATACCAAAATATGTAATATCGTATGGGTATCTTTATCGACTATCGCCCAAATCAACCCGATTTTGTGAAAGAAATGGTCTTGGAAGGTCATCCCTCGATACCGATATATCGTCGATATATCACGATATGGCTTACCATGCTCCATATTGCTATGGACTGCGTGGAGGAGCTGGCTAGAGATCGGGACCAATGACTAGTGATGGTGTTCGCATTGATGATGGGTTGCATATGGAAAGGAAGAAGAATGGAGGGGAGAATGAAGAAGAGGGGAACAAAATCTATACTTGAATTTTGTTGTGGTTTGATTAATTCAATGTTAACTCAATCAATTTACCTCAAGAAGAGTCAAATGAACATGATGGGTCGTGGTATTAAATGAAACTACTTTACAATGGTTCTGAAATAATTATGAAAAACAAAAGAACGAGCGGATTCTTTGCAGTGTTTATAGGGTTTGCAGTGTAAACATCTCGAAAAATGGATGAATTTTTGGGGTTTTAAGCAATCTTTTATTCGAACAATAATGAAACTGATTTATTTTTAGATAATAAGTATATCTTAATGAAATACACCCACTGAATGTTTACATTTTTTTATGAAAATGTTGTTATGGTCTTTAAGAGCAAGATTCGAGTATTTAATTCGTGAAATATAGCAAATTATAATAGTTTTCCAGTCCAAAATTCTTACTTGCGCATATTAATATTAGGAACACAGTGGCATGAAATTCTGCAAAAAGATATAATTTGTATTTTAATGAATTGATTACTCAAGTCAAGGAACTATTATTTTAAGCAAATCATGCAATTTTTTTGGTGATTTTTGGTTTTGTTGTACATGAATTAATTACTCAGGTCAAAGAACAATTATTTTAAGCAAATCATACAATATTTTTTGGGGTGATTTTTGGCTTTGTTGTACTGCAGAACAAGACAAACAAAATTCCATTTTTTTTTTGAATTTTTGGAGATGTGTGTGATTAGTTATAAATTTAATAAGAAAATGGGCAAAATATCTCTATTTTTTCCAATTTAATCATTTCTTATTCAATGCATGCAATTAAAATACAATTAAATATGCATTAGAAAGAGAGGAACTTGTTCTACATCGCACTAAAATTAGAATGGACATATAAATGAGTTCCGATGCATAAATAGAAGGCCAAATAAGAAACTCTAGTTCGAAAGAAGAAAACATAGCTTGCAATTGGCAAAAATTGTGGGAGTGTGGCCACAAACATCACCACTAATCCATGTGACGCCTCCTTAGTGAGAAGTTGGACGGGAGGATATCTCGTTGTATTAAAAAGAGATATTTATCCAGATCCTATAATCTTTTCAAATTACCTCTACGACTTTTGAAACAATCTAATTCTCCCATCGACCTCGTAAACTTGCTAACTCTTACCTACAGACCCTGTAGTTACCCCACATCCATTTACATGTTAAAAATAATCAGATTTTGTTATATGTATTTACATTGTACCCATTTTGTTTATCAAATTTACATTGAGTGCCTCTCCCCCTCATCCTACTCCTCATCTCCCTTTCCCCCACCCAGCAACCAACCACCTCCTCGACATCCGCCGCCCTCGCCCTCCTCCTCTTCGACCTCCGCCGCCTCCTCTAGGTCTGTCGCCTCCGCCCCATCCCCCTCCACCGCCTCATGCACCCTGCTCCCCTCCTCCCCCGCCCACAACCCCGCTCCCCTCCACCTCCACCTTCACCCTCAGGGACCCCCATCCAGCGCCTCCGCAACCCCCCGACCCCCCGTCGATGTTCTCCGCCAACCTCCCCTTCCTCCCGACCACCTCATCATCCCTTCCTCCCCTCACCAACACCTCCTCCTCCCCTTCCTCCTGGAAGCCCCTCGCCTTTTCCTGCCCCACCCCCACTAGCACCATCATCGAAGCCACCTGCAACCATGCCCCTCCCCCCGCATCGGCACCGTCTCTGAAGCCTCCAAGCCGCGCATGGCTTCAGGCCCCATCCCTCCAGCGACCCACTGCCTCCTTCTTGGAAGCCCCTCCTCCCCCTGCGCTGACACCTTCATCGAGGCCTCCAACCTCGCCTGGACACCCCCCCCCCCCGCGCCACTGCCTCCTGTTTCGTCGAAGCCTCCAACCTCGCCTGGACCCCCCCTCCCCCACGCATGCAAGCCCCGCACCTCTCTGCGACCCGCCGCCTCCTGCTTGGAAGCCCCCTCCCCCACACGCTGGCACCGTCGTCGACCATCCTGATCGTCACTTGAAGTGATCAAGCGTACACCTCCGACCTCTACCGCTCAAGATTGAAGGCATCATTTTATTCTCACACAAGGACAACAAATTGGACTTGTCCGTTTAGATCCTCGGTAAGGTCCATTAAAAGAACTTAGCAGAACCTATTTCAACGCATAATGGCCATGGTCTGAGATTTGATCTTTAATAACTAGTAACCTCATCAAAGTTCAAATGCCCTTCGGCATAGTAAACACACACATACATATAGAGGGTTGATCTTGTGAGAGCCCAAATCTATGAGAGCATGAGAGCAATAATTCTGCATCACTAGATTATGTCATCTCTTTCCTCATTGATTGCAGGAGGAGAGAGAAGAGCATAATCTAGTGGTTCAAATTCACTGTTTTCTCCTGCCTGACGGACAACAGATGGAGTTTTGATAGCCTTGATATTAAGATGAGAGAGATGGCTGACCTTCGTTCTCTCTCTCTCATGCTTTTATAGATTTTGGCTCTCATAGGATCAACCATATATATATGTATGTATAGGGTTGATCCTGTGAGAGTAAAAAACTGCGAGAGCATGAGAGCAGTGATTATGAACCACAGATTCTATTCCTCTCTCTCTTCCTGCAATAAATGAGGAGAGAGATGACAGAATCTTGTAGTCCAGAATCATTGCTCTCATGCTCTCACAGAGAGAGAGAGGCTTGATCCTATGAGAGCATTGAATCTAAACCACTAGATTCTACTCCAATTTTGACGGGGCTATCCCAACGGGTTGCTCCCGTATCATTCTTCTGTATTTTTTATTGTTTTGAAAAAAATATCACAATGTATATTCATCTAAATATCCCTCCAATATGCCATTCGAATTTTTTAGAAATGGAGACTCATATACCCTCCATCTAAAAAGGTCGATTACAACAATGTTTAAACTTTTAAAATTACATGATCTAGATGGAGGGCAGGGTCTCCATTTCTGACGAAATTCAAATGACATATTGGAGGGATATATAGATGAATATACATGGTGATATTTTACAAAAAAATAAAAATACGGAAAAATGACACGAGGGCAACCCGTTGCCATATTTGAGGGATATATAGATGAATATACATGATGATATTTTTCAAAAAAAATAAAAAATTGAGGAAAATAGCGCAAGGACATCCTCAATTTTCCATATATATTAGGGTTCTATTGGGCTGCCCCCACCGTATTTTCAGTGTTTTTTTAAAATATCACCATGTATATTCATCTACATATCCCTCCTATATGACATTCGAATTTAGTCAGAAACAGAGACCCATATACCCTCCATCTAGAACAGCTCGATTACAACAATGTTTAGACGGTTAAAATTGCTTGTTCTAAATGGAGGGTATAGGAATCTCTATTTCTAACGAAATTCGAACGATATATTGTAAGAATATATATATATATGATGTTTTTAAGAAAAAAATAAAAAATGTGAAAAATAGAGGAAGAAGCAACCCCATTTTTTCCCTATATATTATGGGATCTAAAACAAAAGCAAACCATGCCTACCTCGCGTCAGATATATTAATTAATGAGGAGTCAAATCACATCACTGAGTCATAGTTCAAGTGGTTGGACGACCATCACAGACACATCAAAGTCCGCCCAAGATCTAAACAGCAGCTTCCAACTCAAGTTTTACTCCACCAAAGTAATCATTTCCGTCTGCTTCCTCTTCATTAAATTCAATCAATCATCATCATCATCATTCCTGAAAACAATGAAGTCATACTTACACATATATCCGTTTAGAATTACAAAATTTCACATAAACCCTGATATGCTTTGCCTGCACATCCTAATCCTTGCAAAGTTGCTCGGTTGTGCTTACATTTAGGGTGTGTTCTTGTATCGGGTTAAACCACCCCAAGGGTGGTTTAGCTCCCATACCCCATATTTTCTCCCTCCACGTGGGTCTCACTTTTTATCTTTTTAAAAAAATTAAATAAATCAATTCTCCATCATCAATTCCATCAAAAAATAATATACTATACCATCATATCATATAAAAATTATAAACTACTCCACTTCTACTCACTTTTTCAAACTCCAATACAATCACATCACAATAACTTCTCACTTTTTCAAACTCCAATACAATCACATCACCCCAAACCCACTTCTAACCCACCCCCAGTTTAACCCTCTATCCAAACACCAAAACCCAAAAATGGGTTACCTGCAACCAGTTTAACCCACCTAAACCCACTATCCAAACACCCCCTTAGGTGCCGTTTGTGTAATGGGGGTAAACTCCCTCCATGCGGGTCTCACTTTTTATCTTTTTAAAAAATTAAATAAATCAATTCTCCATCATCACTTCCATCAAAAAGTAATATACTATACCATCGTATCATATAAAAATTATAAACTACTCCACTTCTACTCACCTTTTCAAACTCCAATACAATCACATCACAATAACTACTCATTTTTTCAAACTTCAATACAATCATATCAAAAATAAATCCACTTCTAACCCACCCCCAGTTTAACCCTCTATCCAAACATCAAAACCCAAAAATGGGTTACCTGCAACCAGTTTAACCCACCTAATCCACTATCCAAACACACCCATAGTCACTAGCTCAAACAGACTTAACTTGATCTTTCCTTGTCAAACTAATATATATCTTGAATTCGATCTACTACCTCGAGTAATGTAGTGAGGGCCTAAGCAGCTCGGGATCGAAGAAGGCTTGAGAGGAATAGCTCCCTCGAGAGAGGCGGAAGGTCAAAGGAGCTAGGGTTGGAGTGCATGGAACCATGTGATCATAAGAGGAGCTCGAGGGTGAAATTGTATATCACAGGGGCGAGGGGGTATGAGCATGGACAAGGCAAGTAACATCCCGAGCTTGGATCTCCGGACTAAGCTCTATCAGGATGTTAAAAATGGGCAATCTTGAGCTAAATTCTTGTTTTAAAAAAGCAAAGTTTGTTTTATATATGAATATAAAAAATATATAAAAAGATAAGTGTAGAAATTCAATGAAAGTTGTTCTAACGAATGGAGTTGGTTGCGTTAGTAGCAGTAATTTTTACTCCTCCTACTTATTCCAAAACTTTCCAAGGCCCACCTCTTGAAATCCAAGTTGAAAGAGATAAATTGAACCACCATGGATGTACTCTATTATGATGTGCTACATGTAGTAAAGTTTAAGACCTATGCCCTATCCACTAGACAATGGAAGCTTTTCATTCTTGTTACCTTCTTTTATATTCATATTTTTTATTCAGGAAAAACATGATTACATGAGAAATCTCTTAGAAAAAAATAAGGCTTAGGAATTAGCGGGTCCAGGTGAATCCGCTTGACTAAGACTGGGGAGAACTCGAATAAGGAAAGGTAGCACGTGTAGGAGTCAGAGACCGAGCCTTCAAAATCTAAAAAAATACAAATAGAAAAATAATTATACCTTATCGAATTTTAGAAGACTTCTGTTCTATCTACTAGACAAATACAATGGACGTTTTTTCATTCTTATTTTCTTTTTTTATATTGAGGAAAAACACGATTACATGAGAAATCTCTTAGGAAAAAAATAAGGTTTGGGAATTAGCGGGCCCAGTCGAATTCGCTTGAATAAGACCGGGGAGAACTTGAATAAGAGAAGGTAGCACATGCAGCAGTCAGAATCCGAACCTTCAAAATCTAAAAAAAATACAAATAGAAAATAATTATACTTTATAGAATCAAATAAATAATAATATCAAACCTAGTTTAAATACATAATTTATTTATATACTATCAACAATTTATACACTAAAACGAAATCTTATTTCGAGAAATAAGAGGATCAAACTACTTCTTTTGACTCTTTTTCAAACTCGACAAATGTTAGTTGATCGTACATTTCATTATAGATGTATGATTTTGAGTATCATTTCCACTTATCGACTGAAAGCTAAGTAATTGTAGTTCAAATCATTAAGATCATAAGTGAAAAGTTCATATTCTTCAATCATTGATAAATAGTTGTTGGGCAATACTCAACAAAGTATACCACAAAATTATACATACTCTGAAATCAATACTTTTTTCATATTTCTTGTATTAAATTAAACAAAAGGACTAAAAATAAAAGTGTTAATGCCCTGTAAATTGTTAAAGCTTCTATGAAAGCCATACTTTCCTAGATTAATCTTACTTGATATTGCAAATCCCAAGTTAGCATATGAAGGGTTGATCAAATTGTATTAGTTTCTAACTAATAGGGCCTCATTGATAAATACTACGCCTTCTTAATGACGTCTTCTCTTGTAATAAATTTATTTCTAATTGCTTCATTGTTTGAATCATATTTAATTGTATTGAATAATAATTTCGAGCCTTTTGCTTGATTTTTGAAATCAATTCCTCTTTGTTTTGATATTCAAAGTAGACGATGTGTGAGTGGATCAGAGAGGATCGAAGCAACATATAGGAGTTGAGGAGAAGACCTAAGTACCGAGCTTAACTGCTGAATAGGAGTGCATGAGGGGGGAGAGAAAGCAAGTTCTTAGGTTGAACTGTTCAAGATTGCAGATAAAGAAGTAAATGTATTACAACAATTCAAATATGGAATTATTATTATATTCACACTATTTGTGAACATCACAACTAATATGGTTAAAATTTGTTGCACTCTTTGCTTAAAAGAAAAGATAATTTTTGTTTAAAATGTACTAAGTTCAGGAAGGAAGAAAGCAAGCGGATCCACTAATTCAAATATATGTGTGGACGAAGCATCAATGTTTCAAGTTAGTTGGGGTTTACATTCAAAATATTAAATTATATATATATATATATATATATCGATTTTTCTTATATATGAAGATCTATGTGTTATCAACATCTTTACGTGATTCGTTAAAATTGGGCTTTCTCCCTTTTGTAATTATAATATAAGAAAAATATTTTTATCAAGTCAAGTAATCCGGATACGCATCAACACCTAAAATTTCATAATTATGACATTAGCTTGATTACGTCTTATTTCTTTATTCGACAACAAGTACATTGATATACAACAATAAAGAGATGCTAGCATAATATAGGGTCTCTCCTCCCTATAGGATCAGAAAAGGTTGTATTAAAGTTGCGATGGGTTAATAACATTGTAATTTCTAGAAAGGAGTCCGTTGCTCAAATTAAAGCCATGTAGTAAGTAGCCGGTAAATTAAAATTGGAATTATCTCAATTCACAAAGTTCGAAGCCTTTTCATAATTCTCTTTTGATCTTGATAAAGCGTGGAAGACTGGTCCTGATAATTTGTTGGATCATGAATTAGTGGGACCCATTGACAACCAACTAAAATAGTTAAAACGAAGTTATCAAATAATGATCCCATCACTAATTACCCACTCTAACTCTATGTGTGCATTATATGTGGGACTATGTTTGGTGTGTCATAAATTCTCCAGTTATAATCGCAACGTCCTCATTGTGAAATGGCACATCAATTATTGACGGTTGCATACTTCGATGTTGCATTTTTCTCCCAACTCTTTTTCGATGTGCATTCATCGTTGGGGTAGCACAATCCATTATCAGATTGACCAATGTTAATATCTTTTGTAACGTCCGAGGCTCCACAAGTAGTCAAGATCATTTTTCGTCAATTACGGTACATGGACCTAAACCGGGAACATCACAAATAGTATCACAACGAGTCTCTCTAATAGTGGAAATGGCTACCTGAGAGGTGGGGTTATCCCTACAAAGAGATGTGAGGAAAATTTTGCCGAGAGCCTACAACCACTACAATCGATGGGTATATGTGATGGGTTAGTATTGTAAATAGGATGTTGCGACTATAAGTACGAGAGGTGAGAACACCTCAAAAATAGTCCATCGTTTAATACTCACAAACATGAGGATATGCTTGTAAATTTTATTCACTACAACGGGTAAATATGACACTTTCAAAGAATTTCTATCAATCTTAACGGCAATGTAGCGTAGTGTGTCCAGCAACCAAAAGATTAGAATTCGAATCTCTCGTAGGGTTGCGTTAGGTAGTCGACAATCATCGTAAAAAATAATCGGATTTTTCAACATGAATTTAAGCAAAAATCAATGTAATAGATCCTGCTCAAAGTGGGAGAAGATTTCGTCATTTTTTTAACGACAACTTAGTTAAAGATTAGGCCATGGGGGCAATGGTGCAATACAAAGAATACGAGGAACTGCGTGTAATGACGTTATTTCGCAGGAGCATACACGAAAATATCCCAAAAGTAAACTGCATTTACAGTAAACGACAAGTGCTTTGTCTTTCTTCCGATCTAAAAATCTCATAGCCCTCCGCAGAGAGACAAGATTATTAGTATTCACAAGGGTTGGCCCAACCCTGGTTACTGTTCACAAGGGTACTTCCTCTTCACAGATTACTATTCACCCACTCCAACCCAGCTCAACCCAACCCAGTCCAACCCAGCAACCAAACAGGCCCTAAGTGTCTGTTTGGTTGTTGGGTTGGATTGGGTTGGATTGAAGTACCCTTGTGAATAGTAATATATGAAGAGGGTTGGGAGGAGGGGTACACCGGTATACCCAACCCAGCAACCCAACCCAACAACCAAACAGTGTCAAAAAGGAACGACTCGACAACACGCCAGAGGAAGATCAAAGAAACAAGAGAACATACCTTTAAAAGTTCCAATTTTTTCACAAATTAAGATACGGACAGGCGGGATACAATGATACAAAATCACGTCGCACCAATTCAACAGACAGAGGAAAAGTGAGAAATATATTTCAAATTTTTTTTGCCAGATCTTCACCCCTGAACAACTACTGTTCCCATTCCTGTACATATCTCCCCCAACATCAACTGTTCTCGCCACATGCACTGAAGAGGTGGGGAGATCGTGAGAGGACACATCAGAAATATAAATTTACGAGCAGAAAAGAAGCAACAGATATGATATGCCATGATGTGCTCACAAGCAACCAAAAACGACATGCACAGTTTGCTACAATGGGGATGGAAAGCTAAAAGGCAAAAGAAGCAAAATTATGGACAGGCGAGCAGAGATCTGGACAAGTGGATTCGAGGGTAAGTTCTGCTGCAATGTGAGGTTGGGGTTAGTAGATGTGTGCTACTGCTAAGGCAGGAAGAGCTTGTGGCCGCACGTGCACCTCCAGGCCTCGGGGTAGTAGTCCAGGGGGGAGAAGAGGCCCGGATGGATGGCCACGTGGACGGGCCTGCACGGGGAGCACGTGCTGCAGCGGGAGCGGCACGTGGGAGGGGAGGACCCCGGTCCGATGAGCTGCCTCGTCACCACGGCTCGCTCCTCCTCCTCCTCCTTCCTCGGGCTTCGAAGATGGGGTCCTCTGCGACCTAATTACACGCAAACAAAGAGGCCGCTGATTACCAACGTCGCGAAAATGGTTCAAAATACGAATGCAGGGGAGGAAGAGGTGGGATCTTCGGAGGTGAGTTCAGTGGGTTGTGTTGCATTGGGAGAGAAGGGAGTTGGGGATGAGAGATTTCATGGTGAAGGATGGTGGAGGTGGGTGGAGCTGTTAAAGTTGTTTGAAGGTGGGGGGCAGGGGGGGGGGTGGGAGTGCTTACTGAGAGCTGTGGTGAGGAGGAGGAGGAAGGTGAGAACGGCGACGAGAGAGAGGCGGCAGTGGCGGTTGACCATTGAGAGGTGGAGCTGGACGCCGGAGGAGGAGGAGGAGGAGAAGTGGTGCTTACTAATTAGAGAGAAAGAGGGAGGTGGGTGGGTCAAAATAAGATGGTATGGGTTGCGACAATTTAGTCAAAAAGGTTTTGGGACTGGAGGTGTGTTTGGTTGGATTTACGCTGATAGATTTCCGAGAATGCCCCCACTGTCCTTGTATATCTACTTGCAACTTGTATATAGTTTATGTAAAAATCAGAGATATTAGGGTTTGTAACTTATTTGTATTTTGTATGATTTAACTTCGATCTTGTATTGTATGATATACATTTCTATCTAACTCCTTTCATTTGTAAGGAAAAAAATGAAGAAATATAATAATTTTTGTTGTTTTGTGATTGCAGAATTTTGTATGAGACGAGGTGCTACCTTTCAATTTTTCTTAAATAATCATTTCATATTTTTTCTGTAAATCAAGACAGATATAGAGATGTGTATATGTATATATAACTAAAAAAAGAGCCAACTCCATTTTCTGTGTTTATCATGAGCACATGGCCTTCAAAAATAGGGATTTTTACACACATAACTTTTTATAATTTCTATAATTATATTTTGGCCTTTATATTTTCAAATTATATGTAGGATCTTGGATAATTATTAAGCACCCATGACACAACCATGTGTTAACTTCTATTCTTTTTTGCGTGTTAAATTCGAAGGAATTCGTTAAATTTACTGAATGTAAATCGTTAAATTTACTGATGTGATTACATTCTATTTGTGAATTATGCCACCCTTTATCATCCTCCCCCTCCCACATCCATCTCCACTCACCAACTCCCTTCCACCTCACCCTATTATATTGGGCGAGCTGGTCGTGGTGGGACTCAGGATGGGATTGGAGCTCGTTCTCCGACGGCAGAGTGGAGTAAAGTGGTGGCAAGGACTAGAGTGACTCATGGTTGGCTTGCTCATGGGAAAGTAGCTAATAGCTGTGAACGCAACTGAAGGTATGGGCGGAGGATAGCCTTGGCGCTAAAGTTGAGAGGGAGCTTTATGCAAGGCTTGGAGATGCAAAGAAGGAGGAGGTTGGGCCGACCCTTTTCATAGACGATGGCCCAGTCAAAGCGATAGTCACCGTGGTGTTGGTCTTGCCTACGTCGCCTTTGCTGGAAGTCCGCCACTATGCATGAGGTGCCTGAGCTATTGAGTGGAATGGAGCGCGGGGGGGGGGGGGGGTGATGGGAGAAAAGTGGAGGAGATCATAGACGATGTACCATTGTAGATCGAAGGAGAGAGAGAGAGAGAGGAAATGATGAATAAAATAATATGAAAATATTAATTATAGGATCTATGTGGGGTTAGATAAACCTGAAGACGCGACCATGTTAGCGACTAAAGTAACAACAAGGATTACAGTGTAAGATGGAGTAACTATCCAGGATTCTACATGTAACTATAGGGATGTTAGGGTATAACTATGAAAGTACATGGAATTATGAGTGTAAAAATCCCTATAAAATAATTGGTAACCAAAAGGATAGTTCTAAAACATCCCATTTTTATTGAATTGAGTTTGCTTCTTAGTATCACTTTATTTTTCAATATTTTTTTAAACCGCTAGCCATGCACACTACAACAAAATTGAGATATAGTGGTGCTTTTTTCAAAATCCGTTACTAAATCAGCCGTTGGTAAATATATAACAATGATATTATTCCTTGCAAAATGATTTTTTGTAGTTGAAATTAGCAACGAGTATCATATCAGTCGCTACATCATTAGCAACGATCCATATAACAATGCTTATCCGTTGCTATTTTTCAAAATTTCAACTGATCATCACTAAATTTTTAGTTCAAAATTTAACAACAATTAGTTAAAATTTTGAAAAAAAACCGTTATAGTCCAATTTTGTTGCAGTGATGTGTCTCTTTTAATTCGTCTCAATCAAAGTAGTTTTAGCAAGAACATAATTTGCAAAACCATGCCACTATATAAATTCTTTTAGGCACTATTATTTTAAAAGTTAACTAAGGCTAGTGGTACCGTGGTAATATATAGAGAGAGGGAGCAGCAAAAGGGTACTACGGAGCAAGATGGTACAGCCGGTGAAATCTCGGAGGTGGATGCCCATTTCCGTAATCTCACATTCTTTTCGCATTTATTCTCAGCAGCCATCACACGTGCGCAAGTGCTTGGAAGGCCCCCCGTGTGGACCCCTCCCTCTCCCCTCTCCCCTCTCCTCTCCTCTCCTCTCCTCTCCTCTCCTCTCCTGTGAAGCAAAAGATCCAAAGGGAGACGATACATAGACGCAGCACGCAAAGAGCAGAATCCACCGCGAAAGCGACAACCCCCTCTACTCCACCAATGTATATATGTACCTTAAGCTCTCTGGATCCATCTGATTGATATATATATGTATATGTATATATATATATATGTATATGTATATATATATATATGTATATATATATATGTATATATATATATATATATGTTGATGGACACGGATGGGTTCTCCCCAAGTCAAACAGCAAAAGCTTTTGCCCCGGAGACCAACTGCACTGTAACAGCCAGTTTGCCGTACCTTAATTCCCAACGTATTCTTGCTAATATATGGACCCCGTTCCTCCTGAATCTAAGCAGGTTTTGATTTTTTTACCATCTTGATTGGATGTGATGAGGGTAAAGCTTAACTGTGACAAAAAAGCAGGTTGGTTACCATCTAAGGTAAGGTCAGTTTGTCTTAGGTCTAGGATGGCATAGGTTAAAGATATATGAGACGCATCTTAAGGTTGTAGGCAAAATAATATGAGGGTTAGAAAAATAATACCGGATCTAATACGACGAGACGAACCAACTAGCCGAGGCGTGCAAGATGCACTGTCCTTAAGAATAGATTCGTACCTCCCACGGAAATTCCGACGGTGCAACCGGTACCGGTACGACTATAGGATACAACGGCGAGATCTCGACGGGCGTGCACTCGCCAACGTCAAGATCGATTGAGCAACGAAGATCTTTCCTTCAGAATGGACTCAAGCAATTGAGAGAAGAGGAGAAGATAGAAAATGTTGTGTGTCTAATTCTCAACAAATGAACAATCTTATATAGGCCAAGATGCCAAGAACCGTTACGAACAAAATTTCAAAACAAGCATGAACGTTCAAGAAATCCAACGCATAAATAATTTAAACATTACTACACGACGGAATGAGTACCACAATGAATAGCATAAGAATGTAACACAAATCTAACATAAATAAAATAATTGAATAAGCGTGCAACGTACAACATCCATGCAACGATACAAAAGTTTCAATTATTATATTTATGATATTATTATGAAAATAATGATTAAAAATAAGTTGAAATTACACCCCCCACCATAAGAAACGTGAGGTCCAAATAAACCCATTAACTATCAAAGGAATAAAGAAATGAGCCAGATAAGCAAGTAAAGTTTTGAAAAAAATAAATAAATTATAGGTATTTGAAATAAAATACCAACAATCCTCCACATATTTCAAATACTTATTTTTTTGAACTATCTCTTTTCATCCCCCACAATTTCAAAAAAGAAATTAAGGATAAAATATTAAAAGAGGAATAAGAGCTTGAAAACGACACTTGAAGGAATTCGAAAATGTAATGCATAAGACTTGGTGTCTTATCGACTATGAACCAAGACGTAGAGAGTATGAATATAGTTTTTAAAGGTTGGTGGAATAATAATTCCTATGAACGAATCCTTTATTTTGAAACCATTGACCCATATCCCACACTACATTTTCTGATCTTTGTTGCTCATGCGGATTGAAACGTTTCGGCCATGCGTCTACCTGGATTTTTCATGAGTGTTCTGTTGTATTAAAGTTGTATATATAGATTTTAACTGGAAAACCTATTAAGTACAATTTGGTATTAATTTGGTTTCAATTGGGAAACCAAATGGTTTGAAGGGAAAGTGGGAATTCCCAAATTTGAAACATGGTTGAGTTTGGGTGGAAGTTTAGTACCATACCTTGGAGATCTAAACTTTTGGTGGACTTATATATGAGTCCACACCCCAAGCTCTTGTAGCAATAGTAGAGAGGAGGAATGGAGGACCACACACGTGCGCGTGCGCGCTCCGCTCCGCTCCGTCTCCGGCTCGGGCTCGGGCTCGGGCTCGGGAGAGTCAATTCGGATCTCGGATCTCGATACTTTTGCTGCGGGTTTCATTTGGTAAGTCGATTAAATTAATCACACGATTAATTTGGTAAGTCGACTTAAATGGGAATTCAACTAGCCATTATGGGCGCGATTGTGGGATCTGAAAGGCTGTGTTTTCGGGATGCGTTTTCGGAAATAAAAGGTAACCGCGCGCTAGGGCACGCGAGCCCCTCTATATGTATCCCTCACTCGACGCAGTTTTTCTACACTCGCAAGAAAGACCTCTTTCACGCCGTCTCTCTTTGGTTCTTCCTCTCGCGGACGAACGTTTTCTTCTTCCTCTCTCGGCTGCAGTTCTCTGAGGTACAATCGAGGACGATCCCGTTGGTGTGCGCCGACGACGATCGTGAACCGTCGTATCCTGGGAGCGGATCGCCAGTACCCTACGCACCGGTATTGTGGGGGCGATATCTTCTCTAAGGATAGTCCATTTCATGGACGCTTCGGTGAATTCTAAACTGATCTTTATTTTATTTTGGTTGCCGCAATATATTTATTGCTTTACCCTTTCTAGATCATGCCCGTGTTATTTATGTTTCTGTTCTATTAATCGGTTCCTGTTTGCATTGTATAATCGGATAATGATTGGGAAACATACGTTTAACGTAATCTTATTCGGTATTGTTTCTCTGTTAATTCATTTTGATCCGATGTTTTACTGTTTAATATATGTAATGGTATTCTTTTTTACAACAATATTAGAGAAGATATCCCGAACCGATTCTAGAATGTCGGAAACAATGTTTAAATCGAGGGTAGATATGACGGGTATGCCTGAAAAATTCGGTGGACAGAATTTTAAGCGTTGGCAACAACGCATGAAGATCTAGTTAACCACCATAGGGTTAATCTCGATGTTTGAAACCGACTGTCCTACGGTGGAGGCGGAAAACCCCTCACCCGATAGCCATAAGGCGCAATCTGCGTGGAAGGAACGCGACCGTATATGTCATGATTGCATCTTGTTGGCTCTGTCCAACACTTTGTTTGACGTATATTGTTCATCCACACAGACTACGAAGGGGCTATGGGAAGACTTGGATCGGAAGTATAACACCGAAGACCTCGGTATTGAGAAATACTCCGTAGCCAAATTTTTGAAGTTTTCCATGGCCGAAGGGAAGTCTGTTTCTGAACAGGCACACGAGTTTCTACTCCTGCTCCATGGTTTAGAGGATGCCGAAATGAAACTTCCAGAGAAGTTTCAGGTCATGTGCATCATAGAGAAATTCACCAAGTCGTGGGAAGACTTCGGTATGACCCTGAAACACAGGAAGGGGAAAATTTCTATGGATGACTTGATGGTGGCAATTGCCATAGAGGAGGAACACAGGAAACAAAAACCTGTGCTTCCTGTTGATATTCAAGCTAAGGTCAATTTTATGACCTCAAAGGGCAAGGATAAGAAAGGAAAGGGACCCAATAACAATAAAATGAAACCAAAGGGCAAGATCCAGAAAAAGGAAAAGAATAAACCTTGCTGGCACTGTAATCAGGTTGGCCATTGGAAGAAGGACTGTCCGTCCTTGAAGGCTCAACCTAAGGCTACAGACGGGAGTCCACAAGTGAACATGATCACTATGGGACTCGGGGCTAGCGAGGGGTATGTCTCTGTAAAACCTGAACTATACCATATCCATGATCCAAATGAGTGGCTCGTGGATACGGGAGCCACTGTAAATATATGTTCTGACAGAACATTGTTTCCTTCTTATCAGACCTGCAATGGTGGGACTGTGAAGATAGGGAACGATTCTGCAGCCAGTGTGCTAGGGTCGGGACAAGTCAACTTGAGGTTCTCCTCTGGACGTGTCTGGACGTTGCACAGGGTGCTGCATGTTCCTGACATCAAGAAGAATGTGTTATCCGGCTCTATCTTAGTTAGAAATGGTTTTGAATTAAACTCTAAATGTAATAAAGTTGTTATTCTGAGATATGGTGTCTTTTATGGCAAAGGCTATTTGGCTGATTTTGATTTGTTATTTAGAATTAGATGTGATTCAGTAAACATTAATGAAGTGAATGTTTTAAATGTTGAATGTCTAGTTCTGTGTCTCATGTTGTGAATAATCTAGAATCTTGTGATCTGTGGCATGGTAGATTGGGACATGTAAATCTAAATTCAATTAAAAGAATGATGAATTTAGAGTTGATTCCTAAACACACTATTGATAAAACTCAAAAATGTGAGATATGTGTGCAAGCTAAGACACCTAGGAAGTCTTTTCGGTCTGTCTCTAGAGATAGTGAGATCTTGGATCTAGTACACACGGATATCTGTGAGTTTAATGGAGTGTTGACCCGAGACAATAAGAAATACTTTATCACCTTCATAGATGATGGCAGTAGATACTGCTATGTATATCTAATGAAAACCAAGGATGAAGCCTTAGAGAAATTTCTTATCTTTAAGAATGAGGCTGAGACACAAACAGGAAAAGGGCTTAAACGCCTTAGGTCAGATAGAGGAGGTGAATATACCTCTAACTTATTTGATGAACAATGCAAATCATTTGGCATAGTTCATGAAGTTACGGCCCCATATTCACCGCAATCAAATGGGATAGCAGAACGGAAAAATAGAACCTTAACTGACATGATCAATGCTCTCCTACAGAGTTCTGGACTTCCAACCTATATGTGGGGAGAAGATTTGAATACGGCTTGCCATATTCTGAATAGAGTGCCTCCAAGACATATGGAAAAGTGTCCCTTTGAACTTTGGAGAAATAGGAAACCGAGTTTAAGATATCTCAAAGTATGGGGCTGTCTCGCTAAGGTTTTAGTCCCAAAACACAAGAGAAAGAAACTTGGTCCTAAAACTGTTGATGCGGTCTTCTTAGGTTATCAAGAAAATAGCTATGCATATAGGTTCTTGGTAATTCAATCCGAGATACCGGGCATAGATGTCAACACTATTGTTGAACTCCGTGATGCTACCTTCTTTGAGGATGTCTTCCCATTGAAGACTGGGATTCCTCAGAATCTGACCATTGAGGGCGCCTCTACATCAGGATCTATTCCAGATCAAGTGGAAAGGATATCGAATGTGGGGGTTGAGACTCAACCTGAACCCAATGATCTTTCTGAAGAGATTGAGCCAAGGAGAAGTAAAAGACCTCAGATAGCCAAGGATCTGGGTAGCGACTTCGTTGTCTACCAGATCGAGGGTGATCCACCAAGTTACAAGGAAGCCATGGCTTCGTCTGAAGCAAAACAATGGAAGGAAGCCATCAAATCTGATATGGATTCCATTATGGCTAATGAAACTTGGGAGTTGGTTGATTTACCCAAAGGGTGCTCAACTATTGGGTGCAAGTGGGTGTTTAAGAGAAAGCTTAGACCTGACGGATCAATTGAAAAGTATAAAGCCAGATTAGTTGCCAAGGGCTTTAGGCAAAAGGAAGGTATCGATTATTTTGATACCTATTCTCCTGTGACTAGGATGACCACAATCCGGATGCTCATAGCATTGGCATCTGTATATGATCTCTCTATCCACCAGATGGATGTGAAGACCGCCTTCTTGCATGGCGATCTTGAGGAAGAGATCTATATGGATCAACCTGATGGGCTTGTGACTCCTGGGAATGAGGGAAAGGTTTGCAATCTTGTTAAATCTCTTTACGGATTGTAACAAGCACCAAAGCAGTGGCATGAAAAATTTGACAAAACCATTTTGTCATGTGGCTTTAAGGTTCATGAATCCGACAAGTGTGTCTATTCTAAAGTGAAAGGTGATGAGTGTATTGTCTTGTGCCTATATGTTGATGGCATATTGTTGTTTGGATCACATATGAGGATTATTAATGAGACTAAGGCTTTCTTGAGTAGCAAGTTTGAGATGAAGGAAATGGGTGTTGCTGATGTAATCTTAGGTCTCAAACTGACAAGGTCAGTTGATGGGATTGTAATTTCTCAATCTCACTATGTTGAGAAGGTACTTGAAAAATTTGGATATAAAGATTGCAAAGCTGTAAGCACTCCTTATGATTCATCCAAAACGCTGTTTAAGAATAAAAGTGGAGTACCTATAGCCCAGCTAAGGTATTCACAAGTGATAGGAAGTTTAATGTATCTTGCAAATTGCACGAGACCTGATATTTCATTCTCGGTTGCAAAGCTGAGTAGATACACTAGCTGTCCTGACCGTACTCACTGGGAGGCTCTGGATCGAGTACTAAAGTACTTGAAGGGAACTATTTCCCTTAGTTTGCATTATGGTAGACATCCTTCTGTACTAGAAGGATACAGTGATGCAAGCTGGATAGGGAAAATAGAGGAGTATGGGA
Source organism: Ottelia alismoides (assembly GCA_037367405.1). Lineage (NCBI taxonomy): Eukaryota > Viridiplantae > Streptophyta > Magnoliopsida > Alismatales > Hydrocharitaceae > Ottelia > Ottelia alismoides. The sequence goes on from JAZKJV010000662.1 coordinate 356,073, forward strand.
GTAATGGTGTTACAGGGTATGTATTTACCCTTGGAGGCGGTGCAGTCTCCTGGAGGTCTGTGAAGCAGACCATTCTAGCTCGATCTACCTTTAAGGCCGAGCTGTGTGCTTTGGACACCACTGGAATTGAGGCTGAATGGCTAAGGGAACTTCTGTCTGAAATTCCCATGGTAGGTCAGCCTGTTCCCGTGATATCGGTACATTGTGATAATATGAGCACAATTGCCAAGATCAAGAGTTCAAAGTTCAACCAGAAAACAAGGAGACACATACAAATCAGACTTAAGACGTTAAGGGATTTGGTGTTTCGAGGAGTGTTGGCTGTGGATTTTGTTGGATCCAAAGACAACACGGCAGATCCGTTGACTAAGGGACTTGATAGATCTTTAGTCCTAAAGTCTAGGCTTGGGATGGGACTGAGACCCATTGGGAGTTCCTCTACAGTAGCAACCCAACCTATCTGAGTGGAGATCCCACAATGTAGGTTCAATGTGGTAATAACAAGCTGTTTGGAGAACTGGTTGGCACTCTAAGTTTAATGCGTAAGCATGAGTGTCTTATCCCTGGAAGCCTGAGTGCCATTTAAGCTGCAAGTTTAGGAAGAGCGTAGGCTCTGAATGGGTTCAAGCCTTTGGGCAGGATGTTAGCAGTGCATCCTTGGAGAACGCCACCTATGTGATTGTTACTGTGGGCCGCATTTAAAGGAAGAGGGTCTTTCCTGAACACACTCATGAAACAGGATAAGGGTACATGGCCTTTAAGAGCACCAACCCTGAAGATTGTACCAAGAACAACGCTTTGTTGTTTCTACCGTATACTCTAACACCAAGGTCTGAAGTTCAAGACGTAGTTCACTTTGTTCCTGTTAAAGTGAAAGTAGTAAACTCAGGTAGAGGTTCAAACCGGAAGGTACCTTTACTAAAAGCAAAGTGTGGGCAGCTGAAAGAAGTCTCTTAAATCCTTTTGAATCTCTTTTTCAAATTGGTGAATTCGTGGGGGATTGTTGTATTAAAGTTGTATATATAAGTTTTAATTGGAAAACCTATTAAGTACAATTTGGTATTAATTTGGTTTCAATTGGGAAACCAAATGGTTTGGAGGGAAAGTGGCAATTCCCAAATTTGAAACATGGTTGAGTTTGGGTGGAAGTTTAGTACCATACCTTGGAGATCTAAACTTTTGGTGGACTTATATATGAGTCCACACCCCAAGCTCTTGTAGCAATAGTAGAGAGGAGGAATGGAGGACCACACACGCGCGCGTGATGAATCTCAGATTCACCATTCTAAGTCTCATTAATTAAAGCTCAAGTCCCTCAAAATCAACTGCATTTCTGCATTTATTCTGCATAATTAGCATTCATGCATGATTGCATAAGAATTGCATTTTAGCATTAATTTCTGCATAAAATAAGAAGCCAAAAATCCAAGCCAGAATTGACCTGTAAATAGCCTAACTTCCCCTATTTTTAACTCCTTCATGCTAACTCTGAATGCCACAAAACCACATCCACTGTGTGCATATCACTAACAAGAATAAATAAAAAATACAAAAAAATAATTAACCCTGGTAAGTGGACCAAAAACCCAAACCCTAGTTTCAGGATTTTCGGACTAAAAGCCACATATCTTCCCCATCTAGTGTCCGATTTGATCTTACTCACTTTTGAACTAATGCACATTCAATTACCTTCAAAACAAGATCAAGTTCAAGTGAATCGGAGCTCGTATGTGAAAGTTGGGTTTTGGGCCTCTTTTGTACTTTGTATTTTTCGCGGCTTTTGACCTTGTATTTTATGTACTTATTTTCTTCATTAATAAAAATCCAAAAAAATTAGATTAATGTGTGTTTTATTTATCTTTGATTTTCCATTATTTTTCTGGATTTCTATCGTGATTAAAAATGACAAAAAAATTAGAAAACCAAAAATCAAGGTATTCTATACCCCAAAAATCCACTTTTTACATTTGACCGATTTTGGCTTTGATGTCTTCATGAAAGTTGTAGATCTCGTCGAGACAAGCATTTTTCGTGAAGAAACTTTTTCGATCCGAGGTCATTTGCTATTTTTTATCTATTTTACAAGAGGTTTTATTTTCGATTTTTCTGGTGCTGACACGTGGCCGCCCCAGAGGCCGCCACGTGTCAGCGTTTTTTGAGCCTTTTTTATACTCGTTTTTATTAAAAAAAAATTAAAGCGGACGCACGTGCGTCGAACGTGCCTCCCAGGCACGTGCTCCGCACGTGCCCCGCTCTTCCGCCCTTTGCACCACGTGGCCAAAGCCCGGCCGTTCGATCGGCCGCTGATCGAACGGCCCAGGCACGTCACCCTCAACCTCTGGCACTAACGGCCCCCGAGTTCATCGCCGCCGCCTCTCCGTAACCTCCGCCGTTGACCCCCTCCCTCGTAACCACCGCCGCCACTCGCCTCCGCTTCCCTCGCCTCGCCAACGACCTCCCCCGCAACCACCTCCGACCTCCCGTCTCGCCTATAAATAATACCTCGCCGCCCCGCTTCCTCTTCATCCGTCGATAGCGACGACGCTCGGAGGTGACAGCTCCGAGCGCCCTCCTTCGACGAGGTCCGAGGGCCTCCTCCCTCGTCGCGGTCCACGGCGAGCTCCGCCGTCTCGCATCTGCTCCGCCCTTCGGCGTCGAGCCATCGACGACATCTCCGCCTTGCGCCATCGAACTGCACCTCCTCGACTTCATCTTCCTCGACAACGCTTCATCGCCTTCACCGACCAGCTGCTCCGCCTCCGGCTACATTCCGCCTCGACAACGATTCCATCTTCTCCATCGACAACCACGTCACCAACTCCAGCCGCCACGGCGACGCCACCAGCGACTCTCCAGCCAACACCTCCGCTCCGACGTCTTCTCCGACTTCACGCCGAAGCTCGGAGCGCCACCACGCTCTCGCCTCCACCGGAGCACCTCCACAGCAACCTCAACCACCGCCGTCTGGAGCCCCTTCCACCTCGCTCCGCCACGTCGCCGGGGGCAGACCCGAGGCTCCCACGCACGTGCGGGGCACGTGCGACGGGGGAGAGCAGCAGCCACCTACGGGTCACGTGCATAGCACGTGACTCAGTGGGTAATTTACGGTAACACCCCCGGAGCCCCTTCGATTTACGCGCCAGTCCACCTTCTAGAGGGCACGTGCTGCGCACGTGCCCCACTGGAAGAATTGCAGATTCACCCCCTTACTTCTGGTAATTAATTTTAGGTCCCTCTTGCATGTTTTATTTATTTATTTATTGCATCTGTACCCCTGTGTTTGTCATCCATTATAGACCTCTACATTGCATCATTTTATTTATTTAAAAATAGCATTTTGTTCATCTTTTAATTCTCTACATTCTGACATGCTGTGGATATTTTTGTGATTTACGGTTGATTAATAAATAATTATTTTGTGGAAATTGGAATATTTTGCCCAATCTGTGCTTTGAAATTCATAGTTAATTAACCGTAGCTCTAAAAATTCCCCAAAAATCAAATATTGTAGAGATTACTTTGCTTGACATTGTGCCCAAAAATCATTGCATTTACATGCATTATTTGCCCTGTAAAAATCATTTTGTGCATTTCGATGTTTGATTTTTAATAGGTATTAAACCCCACATTTTTGAGTTCTAGGATTTTTCTAAGATCTATTACCTAGTGATAGATCTTAGATAATTTTAGTTCTCGAAAATAAGTAGGTTTAATATTTATTAAAATTAAATATTGAAAATCATTCTGTTTGCAATTAAAAATTCGTAAAAAATTCATATTGCATCTAAAAATTCCAAAAAATTACAGTTCACTCATTTCATCATATTTTACATCTCGGCCAAGTTTCGTATTTTTCGGACATCGTTTGATTGAAATTTACATTTTAGTCCCTAAAATAGGCTGAATTTGCATTTTGCATCTCATATTGCATTGAAAAATTCCAAAAAAAACCGCCTTGAAAACCAAACTCAAAATTGGATAGACATTAATCTAGGTTGTTCCTTTGCCTCCTTGTGATCGACCTTGGGACTTGCCCAAGTAAAATAAACATAAAAACTACTTGATTGAATTTGATTAAAAATTATGGTTATCTCTTGACTGTCTCCGATCGCCGCCTACAACGAACGACTTTCATTAATTTCACGCACGAACGATAAAAACGATTTCTTATCGCGGCTTTTGCAGACCCGTCAGCGCGCGCGCTCCGCTCCGCTCTGTCTTCGGCTCGGGCTCGGGCTCGGGCTCGGGAGAGTCAATTCGGATCTCGATACTTTTGCTGCGGGTTTCATTTGGTAAGTCGATTAAATTAATCACACGATTAATTTGGTAAGTCGACTTAAATGGGAATTCAACTCGCCATTATGGGCTCGATTGTGGGATCCGAAAGGCTGCGTTTTCGGAAACAAAAGGTAACCGCACGCTAGGGCACGCGAGCCCCTCTATATATATCCCTCACTCGACGCGGTTTTTCTACACTCGCAAGAAAAACCTCTTTCACGCCGTCTCTCTTTGGTTCTTCCTCTCGTGGACGAACGTTTTCTTCTTCCTCTCTCGGCTGCAGTTCTCTGAGGTACAATCGAGGACGATCCCGTTGGTGTGCGCCGACGACGATCGTGAACCGTCGTATCCTGGGAGCAGATCGCCAGTAACCTACGCATCGGTATTGTGAGGGCGATATCTTCTCTAAGGACAGTCCATTTTATGGACGCTTCGGTGAATTCTAAATTGATCTTTATTTTATTTTGGTTGCCGCAATATATTTATTGCTTTACCCTTTCTGGATCATGCCCGTGTTATTTATGTTTCTGTTCTATTAATCGGTTCCTGTTTGCATTGTATAATTGGATAATGATTGAGAAACATACGTTTAACGTAATCTTATTCGGTATTGTTTCTCTGTTAATTCATTTGGATCCGATGTTTTACTGTTTAATATATGCAATAGTATTCTTTTTTACAACATGCTCTAGAGATTTTGCCCAAAAATCTCATAGGAAGCGGCCTCACCTCCACACCCATATAAGTGGATCATCATCAAGTGTATACTGCTTTTATACACCACCCAATTTGGGCTATGATGTCCATTAAGAATAATTTGTTCAACCTCACCACTTTTCATACTATCATATTGTACATCATAGAAATAGGGAAGATTTGATAGTATTATGCAAGTCGTCTAGTGAATTGTTTATCCCATATGAATCTTCTTCCTGGGATCTCCATTCATGAAGGTTGGGTTTCCATCACTTCGACTCTTTATTCGGACATAATCCCATTCCCCTCGATGTACTCTCCACAAGCTTTTTGCTTAGTGGTTTAGTCAGAGGGTCAGCTAGATTTAACTCTGACTTCACATAATCCATGGATATGATGCCATCACTAATGAGTTGCCTCACAATATTGTGCCTCAGACGAATATATATGCTTTTCCCATTATATATTTTATTTTTAGCTCTTGCTATAGCAGCTTGGCTATCACGATGGATGAATACAGATGGTGTTGGCTTCATCCAAATGGGAAGATCTGCTAAAAGGTTTCTCAACCATTCAGCCTCAGTACCTGCCTTCTCTAAGGCAATGAACTCGGATTCCATAGTAGACCGAGCAATACAAGTTTGCTTGGTTGATTTCCAAGCAACATCTCCTCATGCAAGGGTAAAAATATATCCACTAGTAGATTTCAATTCATCTGAATCTGAGATCCAGTTTGCATCACAATACCCCTCAAGCACTGAAGGTTCTCCACAATATTTTAAGCAATATCCCATTGTCCCTTTAAGGTATTTAAGTACCCTATTAAGAGCATCCCAATGTTCTCTATTGGGATTTTGAGTATACCTGCTTAGTCTTCCCACAACATATGCAATATCGGGTCTAGTACAATTCATTAAGTACATAAGTGATGAATCTCCATTTCATCACCTTTATTCTATCATTTTGGCCTCAAAAACCCTAGCAAATGCATGTAAATAGCCTCAATTTGTACACAATAGCATTCATTCTTTATTGTAGTTATTATACATAAAATAAGGTTTTTAATGCCAAAATTATAGAATAAAGAGAAGAAAAGAAAAAGGAATAAAATATTGTAAATATTTTATGACCCTAACCCCGAGACCAAATCCAGAATGGAATTGGTCGACAAGGAATAAAGTAGGGGGAGATAAGGGCCTATATACAATAAATACCTCATTCATTTCTTCATCCATTTATGCATTTTTGGCACCTATTTTGTACATATTTATTTATTCATCAAATAAAGAAACTTTGTTCATAAAAGTTGTAGATAATAATGTAAATAAAAATACAAAATTGAGTTTGTGTAAAAATAATACACAGTGTACATTTTATGCACATAATAAAAAGCCAAAATCTCAACTTCACAGACCCATATCTTGCAAATAAAAACTCCAAATCAACCAAACTCACCTTTAATTGTATATATCATTTCATAAACTATTTTATAAAATTGGTTTCATAATTTTTGGAGTCCATATGCAGAAGTTAGGTTTTTGGCCTTTCTTGTATATAATACCTGAGTAAAATATTCATTATATTCACTATTCATTATTTTTATAAATTACTATTTTTAGAATCTTGTAAATAATGTATATAATTCATTTACATATTAGCCTTAGAATAGAACCAAAAAGAATATGTGAAATAAAATAAGTCTATATAGGCAAAATACCTATGAGAAGGATGTACATAAATAAAAAGAGAAAAGCATTCTTTAATTATTTCATTCTTTTATATTTTTATAATAATGTATATATTATATATATATTATTAAAAATACCAAGCTAAAATAAAAACAAATAAAATCCATTAAATAAATACAATGTGAATAATATATAGGTCAAGTACCTATAAGTATACTTACATATACATAGACCTATTTATTTAAAAATACAAATAAACTTATAAAAATTAAACAAAAATATATCTATATTCACAAAAATAAGTTATAAATTTATAAAATAAGCCAATAAAATAATAAAAGAAAATAAACTAATTAAAAATAAAATACATGAAAATACATGTAAATACATACATATACATATTATCCAAATAAAACTATGACAAAACACCTCGAAAAATTCAATAAAAATCATAAATAAATACTAGATGAAATAATACACATTTTTTATTTTATAAGAAAAAATTAATAAAATCATTTAGGGCGTCAAATAAATCAATCTTCCTTCAGATTTGCTATTTTGTCTCGTAGCGTCTTACGTGGCCCAATGAGGCGCCGGCCAACGTTGACTCCCAGGTCAACTGTCCCCATCCCTCGCCTGGCGTCTCTGAACTGTCTACTCCCCCGATTTCATGCCTTTTTTCCGAGCACACCATCCATCAATCAACAACGCTTCCTTCACAAGATTTGTTCCCTGATCTTCCATGATGCCCGCCGAAATCATAGATCAACGAGATGTTCATTGGATCAGTTAATAATCGCCGGGTAATAAGGCCCCTTGCCAATGTTTATAAATAAAAAGCTCCGCCTCCTTCCTCGAATTTGGCCACTTTTATTCCAACCTAAAGCCTAGATCTCGTTTCTGGAGTGTTCCTCGTGACAGGGGGAGCAACCCAGCGCAGTGACTCGGCCGGAGGAAGGAGATTTTGACGCGGCGGAGCTCCGGCGTCCGCCCTGCTCCCTGGAGGCCCCCAGGTATAAGAGCTGCCCTTTCTTTGCATTTTTAGTTAGTTTTTAATGTTAGCATTTCATTCCAGTAGTTAGATTAGTGGTTAGTTAATCACCGTAGTTAGAAACCAAAAATTTGAAGTTCGCCGGAGCTCCGCTCCGGCGACTTCTTCACCGTGAATCTCACTGTTGCCGCCCGCTCTATGCACCCCAACTCGTTCCTCGTCGCCTTCTCCATCCAACGCCCGCATTTGTTCAACCCAAGACCCTAGGTCTTGGCGAATCGGGGCTCCTCCTCCGCCGTTCGCCGGAGCCCCTCCGCCCACCTCATTTTTGCGTTGCAGCTTCAAAACCCCGGGTCGAGGAGCAAGCTCTCTCGCCCGCGGTTCTTCCTGTGCAGGAACTTCGAAGAACCGAGCCCAAATAGGCTCGCATTGAACCAAGAAGAGGTTCCTGGGGCCCCCTTTCTTCTCCGACTTCGCTCCATCGACTTGGACCCCCAGGAGCCATGAGACCACCGTCAGACGACGCGGAAGCCTCCCAGCTACGATCAGAGAGCTTCAGATGCGCGGGAGGTGCCCGGAGGAGCCCGAGCTACCCGATCGAAGCTCGCCGGGGGCGAGCTTCTTCCCAGTTCTTCCAGGTGCCTTCCGCACCGTTGGATCGAGAGGGGCGGCCCAGATTGAACGCCAACCGGTCGATGAAGATGTACATCCACCGTCAGATCAGCCAGGAGGTTCTAATCCTGGCCCTTCATCACCGAACCGATGTCCGCCGTCCGATGGCCGCCACGTGGATAAGTGGCGCCTCCAGCGCCGCAGGATGAAAAGCCTTGTTTAGGGGTAATTTTCACATTCAACCCCCTTACTTTTTGTATTTATTATTTAATGCCAAAAATAGAAGTTTCAGTTGTAAATAAAATGTATATTTTGCGGAAGGACCCCCAATGTTTCCAGATTTGCACTTTAGTCCTCCCGTGCCTCACGTGCAACAACCACGTGAGGCGCATGAAAATTTGCATCTAAACCCTGCCGGGTTCTTGTATTTATTAAATGGTCCCGAAAATAAAAGTTAAAGTGTATTTTTGTTGTAATTTTTGCATGTATGCCCCTGCCAACTATTTTATTTGCAAAAATACCCCTGCCAGGCCATTTAATTTTTGAAGGCTTTGTCTATTTACTTTATGCTTCATACTAAATCGAAAAATCTTGCAAAAATAGACTTAAGCTCCTGTTTGGTCATGCTTGAACGCCATATTTTTAGTTTTGCATTTTTTTGCATTTTTGCATTTATTAAAAATCAAAAACATGTCTTTTATTCCCTGTCTAACTTATAAAATCCCAAAAAAATATGAAAATGCCTCGAAAAATTCCCAAAAAATTACCCATGGTGTATTTTGACCCATATTAGTGTCAGTCCAAAAATCCCTAAAAATCTCAAAAAGAAAACCTTAAAAATTAAAAAATACCCAAAAACTTCAAAAAAATATAAAAAATCAAAGAAAAATCAGAAAAATATAAACTCAGACCCTATTTATGCTATATTTTATTATCGTTATTAGAAAATTAGTGTGGAAAGTTTTTGAGGCCGATAGCTATTTTTAATCTCTATTTTTTGTGACAGCCAGTGCCTAGTCCACTGTTTGCTATCATTTAGCTATTTAAAAATACTAAAAATGTTTGCAAAAATACCCAAAAATCACAAAAGCAGTAAAAAGCCATGAAAATTCCAAAAAGACCCTTTTCCTGAATTTTTGACTATTTTTGAGTATTTTTGTGAATATTCTAATACCCCCTTTATGTATATATATCTATATATCCTAAAAAAAAGAGGAAAAACATATTATAAATATGTAATTAGTTATATGTATTCTCATTAATCTTAACATAAACGAAAAAAGAAAAAAATATAAATATATATATATATATATATATATTTTATTATATATACCTATATATATTATATGTATTATAAGCTATATACTCACCCTCTATGGGTATATATATATAATTAATATATTTGTTTTATATACATATATATATATTTATAATACTTAATTATTATATTTTAATAATATTAATAAAAAATAATAATAAAAAATATTAATTAAAAAAACCCACACAAGGATGACTGTGATTGACATGTAGGCTATTGCATTTTGTATTGCTCTCTGTGGTTCGACCTCTACATACTTGTCACTATACATTTTATGGTAGAGTAAATAAAGATTAATTCACATTTGTTTCGAGCTTGATTGTTGTATTCTTTGGATTGTGGGTTAATTGCTGATCAACCCGGGTGTTCCATGAGTGGTCGCCTCAGCGACAACACCTTTGTATTATTTATTCATGGCAACCCTTTTGGAATATTCCCGCGTTATCAGATGGCGCCGTTGCCGGGGAGCAATGAGCATAGCCAAATTGATTTTTGTCATCCTTGTATAAAAATTTTTGATTCATTTTTGTGTGAGCAGCTATTGTTTTATTGCCATTAATCACCATGCTTCATTTCTTTATTTATTGTGATTATTTTTCTCTGCTCTATTTGAGTGACTGAGTATGCTAATGCAATCTTTTTGTGACTCTGATGCGAGGGACCGCCACACGAGGATGGCTTCCTAGGAGGCCAAGGCAGCCGAGCTTGGAGGAGGATGGTCTTCTCTTTTCATGACCATCTGGAGAGAGCACCAAAGCAGCAAAGAGAGGGGCATTAGATAGGCTAGATATTTAGGAAAATTATTTTTGTAATTCATGGTGAGAGAGAGACTATTTGGCATGTAATTAAACAGGACTCTACTCTTCACAATGAGGTCCAGTGCCCGGGTGATTGTTCACCTGGGGGCCTCATCGCGGCTTTTTCGAGTTTTCATCGCCTTCTTTCATTTTGTTTCCCGCAGTTTTGAGCTTTCCGCCTTTCTTTTACTTTGTTTTGTGTGCTTGGAGCCCCTAGATATAGGTTGCTTGACTCGGTAGCTAGGTCCAAACATTAATAAGAATGCATGTTCCTATAGTCCACTTCGATTGGATCTAGTCAAACTCAAACAAGTTGTAAATTTGTCTCTTAGCCCTTTGTGCCGTAGCGAACCCTGTAAAGCGCTTTCTCCTACCCTCAATTTGTTGAGCAGAGGAGGGGTGAGCCAAGACCGGACTCTCTTAGGCTAGAGACAAATAAGAAACTTATGGTTCTTCACGCTAATAGCAGCTTATGTTTAGGACGATTTTGTGCCTTGCATACCGACTTGTAGATAGGTTTAAAAATTCTGTTTTGCATACCATGGAGAGAGCTGGGATGCACTGTAAGTCTTCTAACTCAGCATGCATCATTCGGTTCAATGATGAGATTTCCATCATGGAACCACTTGCACGGCTTTTCCGCTATCTCCCTCTGATTTTGAGCACCTAGGACTTAAATGAAAATCTACAAAAACGTTAGGCGCTGGTATGAAAACAGACCCAAAAAAAAGTGAAAACCAAAAAAAAAATAAAACCAGGGGACTGCTAAATAAACTTTGACCTTAATTAAAATCTGTAATGGACTATCATTGTACCGGGTTCATAAAGCCCTCATTGTTTTCAGGTACCTTGGAGGGGGACCAAAACCCTACTCCCTTGAGCGAGTGCGACCCCTAAGGATAGAAAGCCCAAAACCCAGTCTGCAACTGCCTTGTGTATCGCCTGGATTTCCGAAGTAATGGCGCTTCTATCGTACGTAGGCGAGTAGGACTTGGTCACCAATGGTGACTCTCTGTTGTGAGAGCATCGACCCTGTCCGAAGTATTGAGCATAGGTCACGCCTTCACGGGGGTGTCTGTCTCATCATCCTGCGTCCGAGTAGGTTCTTGCGCGCTCACGGGTGATTCCGTTGCGTGCGGGAACCGAAGTATTGGTTTCGCCTATCGGCTTCCTCTCTCTTTTCTTTGGCTGAGTAGGGATCCAGGAAGGGTTACAAGGACTCCAAAAAGTACAGACTACAGGTTACACAGGAGGAGGACAAGTACGGGATACTCTTCTGGCAATACTCTCTCTCCTATAGGGTAGCGTACTAAGGACTTGTTATAAGATATGCCTGAAAATCACAACTCGAAAAACGAAAAGATAATAAATAGCCGAGCTTTCACGGCTTCACATGGCGTGAGTTGGTGAACCCGATTTTGTCTTGTGTTTGTATGGATCTAGATTAAGGTTCAAAGATCAAAGTCCCGCGCCTTTGCGCAAATTTTGTTATGACTTCCTTTGACCACCCCGCTCAACCGAGTCTTTCTACTGTTTTACACTCCTTTTGTTCCTCGTTGACCATCGTATCATTCTTCCAAAATCCAACATTCTCTTGTGCTCCGCGAAGTTGATCCATGGATGGTTTCGTCGGGACCATGCCGACACCTACATCGATTCCATGGACTCAACCTCGCCAATAATTTCGAGGCGATTCCCGAGAACCGATCCGGACTTTGCGGATCGAACTCCAGACTCCTCGTTTTCTACCTTTCTCTTGGCCACCTAATAAACCGGGATCACTTTTGTCCCGCTATCGTCGTTGTGAATGGGAGTCGATTACAGTCTACATCAGTTTTCTATTCACAATATGCTGGGGTTGACCTGAATTCCAGCTTCATCACGGTAGCTGAGCATTAATTGCAAGTGATCTGATTCGGACCATCTCATTATGCAGATAGAAGACAGTGCGAGCCCTGGAGACTACTCCGGAGTTCATTTCGTCCGACTCAGACCCTGACATGGCGCCAGGAGGAAAGGGCAAGGGTCAGCAGCCACCCACATCGGAGGGACAGGTGCCAGATCAGAACTAAGTCAATGCACAGTTGCTGGCATCTATCCAGACTATCCAGCAGCAGTTGACTGAGCAGGCCCTTACGCAGACCGCTCTCCAGGATATGTTGAATGATATGATAAACCGTAACGACGGAGGAGGAGGCCGAGGCAGAGGAGGCAGGGGAGGAGGAGGTGGAGGAGGAGAAGGTGGTGATGACCCCAATGATGATCCTGAATTCCCACCACCGCCGAAACCAACACTCAAAGAAACATACAATCCGGGAGACAGCCAGATGACCGAGTGGATTCTCATTCCACCGGTACACGCTCACTTTGAGCTGAAGCCCCAATTCATAGCCCTCCTCCCTGCATTCCATGGCAACACCAATGAAGAGCCATACATTCACCTGCAGCAATTCTCCCACATTTGCCGCACAACCCACTATCCGAATGTCCCCCTGGACATTGTCAAGATGATGGCTTTCCCCTTCAGTCTACAGGATAAGGCCCTCTATTGGGTCAATCACATGGGAAAGGTTGTGACGACCTGGGAGGAGTTGAAATCTGCCTTCCTGCACAAGTACTACCCTCTCGGTCGGCTCAACCAAATGCGAGCCCGTATTAGCAATTTCTTCCAAGGAGCACATGAGTTCGTACATGAGGCTTGGGAGAGATTCACTGATCTGCAGGAGAAGTGTCCCCACCACGAGATCCCTAAGACCAGCCTGGTCCAGCATTTCTTCGGGGGACTCAATATTGAAAGTCAAAGGCTCGTGGACGCAGCATGTGGGGGCTCCCATTTCAACAAGGATGAAGACGTTGTATGGCAGATTTTCGAAGAAATGGCCGAAGGAGAGGCCGCCCTCTCTTCATCCAAGGCGTACCAGAAGCAGCCCCAGATCCTCCAGAAACAAGTTCACATGGCTGCATCCAAGGAAACAGAGAGAGATGAGAGCTCCAACCTCAGCATCATCGGGGGCCATCTCTCTAAGGTCGACATAATCGAGAAGCGATCACAGGACCTTGAAAAACTCGCTGTGATCGAGAAGAGGACCCATAACCTGGATAAACTCGATCAGATCAACAAGAACCTAGAGCTGTTGGTCGGTACGATCAACTCCGTCCAGTCGGCTACACCATCAGACGCTCCCACTGAGAAGAAGGACGAGCCGCAACCGCAGCATCAGCCTCAGCCGAGCCAGCAGCCACCGGCAGTCCAGCACGTGTACTACGTGCAGGCGCACGACCAGGGCCCGCCGCAGCAGCAGATGGTCGTTTACCAGCCAGAGTTCCTTTCCATTCCTGATCCAGTTTTTCCACCACCACCCCTGATCCAAGAAGTTAACGGGGTATGGACGAATGATGCACAGCCGACCCGTCCTCAGGAACAACTCCAGGGTCAGCAATTTGCCAACCGGCAGTACCACCAACCTCAGGGTGGTCGTTTTGGCCAAACCTCTCAACCACACCAGCAGCCTCCCCAGTTTGCACAACAATGGAGGCAGAATTTTCCTTACCAACAGCCGCAGTACCGCCATCCACAGCCGTATCACCAGTATGCGGCTGCTCAGCCTCAACCATACCAGCAGTATCCACCTCCGTCCTACCAGCAACTTCAACTTCCTGCTCCACCACAGCAACACCACCAGCAGCCTCCCCACTCATCTAACCAACAGCAGCGTGGTCTGCACGCTGCATCTTCTGATGTGCCCCCAGCTAATCCCACCATGGAGTGCCTAGCCCAGCTTGTTCAAGGGCTAGCGGAGATGACCAAGCGGCTTGATGACCTGACCGCCACTCGCACTACCATTCCGGCGCAGGTCGAAGCCAACCCCAACAATTTCAAGAAGAAGGAGCAGGTAGAATGTGATGTCCAGCCCGCGTGTGATAATGATATTACTGTTTGTTCTAATGCTGTTACTCTCAGGAGCGGTAGGGCCTTGCCTCCGCCTGCTACCAGATGTGGGGTGAATAAAGAAACAGGTGGATCATCATCTTCCGCATCAGCCGTGCCAGCTCCAGGGGCGGGTGAGGAGGAAGAGGAAGGAGAAGCCAGACCAGCCGTCGTGCCATGTCATCAGCCTCAGCCAAAAACACAAAAAAACAGCAAAAACAAAAACAACAAAAAGAAGCATGTAGCAGAAGTGAAGCCGCGCCAGCTTTGGAGGGGCCGCCAGCAGCAGCCGATCTCTTGCCAGCCGATGGAGCCGATGATACCCTTTTTGATCGCCCAGCAGCACCAGCATCTCCATGGGCTTGTACTCCTTTTTGTAGTCCGGATGTACAATATTCTGTGGGCGATGATTTTGATGTAAATAAGAACTCTAATTTTCCTGCCAGTAATGTGAATATTCCTTTTCCGCATGCAATACAAAAATCCAAAAAAATTGCAAAAAGAAAAAATGCATTGTCTGATCCAGGTGTCGTGGACATTTTGGATAAATTGACTGTTGAGATTCCCTTGTTGAAGGCCGTGGAATACATGCCAGCTGTGAAGAAAGGATTGAAAGAGGCATGTACTAACAGGCGTCGCCCAGCGTAAGACAACAGGCGCCGAGAAGTAGAAAAGCACGTTCTATCCATGGCCACAGTTGCAGCTATCACCAACCTCCCCCAGAAAAAGCGAGATACAGGAGCACCTCTGATCGGTTGTGTGATTTTCGATCAGGTCTTCGAGCGTACTCTTCTTGACAGTGGTTCTTCCATCAACCTTCTGCCCTCGTCCATAATGCAAGAATTTGGGCTGGGACCGCTCAAGCAGACACGAATGATCCTTCAGTTCGCTGACCGATCCGTTAAGCGACCCCGAGGTTTGTTGGAAGACGTGATAGTTACCGTGCAGGAGATGAAATTACCAGCTGACTTTGTAGTCCTTGATATGGACTCGCCTGCACCACTGCTCCAGACTCCTATCATCCTTGGCAGACCTTTTCTCCGTACTTCCGGTGCCGTGGTTGATTACGGGTCTGGAAAGATCACTTTCAGCTCGAACACCCAGCAAATCACGATCAACATGAACAAGGAGCAGAATGCCACAACTGATGAGAGTCAAGCAGCACCAGAAGCAGACTGTGATTTTATTGCAGAAATCAGAGACTCGGAGTTGTCGCTGGACGATCCATGGACCCGAGAAATCCTCACTCTTGAGGAGGACTTGGAAAGCACAGTCATCATATGCTCCGAGGATTTGTGGGAGACAGATTCTCAGATGCAGGCGCATCTTCTTGAGCATTCACTCCAAACCGAACATGATCAGCTCACCGCAGAACCGTTCGGTACATCACTGGGATCTCAACAGGATGTAGAGGATGGTAACAGTCTCAGGGTACATCCCACCACCAGCGTGGTATCTGAAGTAACAGATAAAGTGGACAGAACAAAACCAGAACTCAAGCCACTTCCTGCAGGCCTGAAGTATGCTTTCCTTGCGGGTGAAAAACACATGTATCCGGTCATCATCAGCAGCAGGCTGAATCTGGATCAAGAATCTCGACTTTTCGAGGTTCTAGAAAAGAACCGCAAGACACTTGGTTGGAGTGTATCAGACCTCCGAGGGATAAATACAGCTCTGTGCTCACACCATATCTATCTGGAAGACGATGCCAAGCCGTCCCGCGAATTTCAGAGAAGGCTGAACCCTAACCTTCGGGACGTGGTCATGAAAGAAATCACAAAATGGTGTGATGCAGGCTTTATCTATCCCATCTCTGATTCAAAATGGGTAAGCCCCTTGCATGTAGTTCCCAAGAAATCCGGGCTTACCGTGGTCACAAATGAAAAAGGAGAGGAAATTTCAACTCGGGTACCGACATCCTGGCGGGTGTGTGTTGACTACCGCCGTCTTAATGCAGCAACCAAGAAGGACCACTTTCCCTTGCCATTCATTGACCAAGTATTTGAGAGATTAGCAGGCAAGGAGTTCTTCTGCTTTCTGGATGGGTACTCCGGGTACAACCAAGTGGCGATCGCCCCTGAGGATCAAGAGAAGACTACCTTCACTTGCCCGTTCGGTACCTACGCCTTCAAGAGGATGCCCTTTGGATTATGCAATGCACCCGCAACCTTCCAAAGATGCATGCTAGCTGTATTCGCCGAGATGGTAGGCAGTTTTCTCAAGGTGTTCATGGATGATTTCTCTGTCTATGGTGATAGTTTCGATTCTTGCCTCGAGCACCTAGACCGAGTGCTTCAGAAATGCCGGGAAGTCAATTTAGTGCTCTCATGGGAAAAGAGCCACTTTATGGTCACAGAGGGTATTGTGCTGGGCCATGTCGTTTCCAAACGTGGCATGGAAGTCGACCCAGCCAAGGTGGATGTCATTTCAAACCTTCAGCCACCTCAGTCAGTAAAGAATGTGAGGTCATTCCTGGGGCATGTGGGATTTTACAGACGATTTATCAAGGACTTCAGCCGTATTGCCCGACTGCTGACAGAACTCCTGTGCAAGGAGACGGAGTTCATTGTTGATCAGCCGGTTCTCCTTGCTTTCAATCAATTGAAGGAGCTTATCACTCAGGCTCCCATCTTACAGCCCCCCGACTGGACTCTCCCATTTGAGATAATGACCGATGCGTCAGATTTTGCAGTCGGAGCTGTTCTTGGACAGAGGAAAGATAAGGCGCACTATGCCATTCACTATGCCAGCAGAACATTGGATGAAGCTCAACGAAATTATACAGTGACAGAGAAAGAACTGCTGGCTGTGGTTTTCGCCTTAGAGAAGTTCAGATCCTATCTGTTAGGGTCAAAAGTCACAATATTCACATACCACTCTGCTATCCGATACCTACAGCAGAAGAAGGATGCCAAGCCAAGACTGATTCGCTGGATCCTTCTCCTCCAGGAATTCGATCTGGAAATTAAGGACAAACCTGGAGTTCAGAATGTGGTGGCAGATCACCTCTCCAGAATTGAGCAGCATGAGTCTCCTCTGAGCAATGCACCTATCACAAAAACCTTCCCTGACGAAGCTATCTTAGCAGTGGATTCTCTCCCTTGGTATGCTGACATTGTCAATTATCTCGCCTCTAGGGTAATACCTTCGGATTGGACAAAGAATCAGAAGAACAAATTCATGTCGACCATCCGCTTCTACTAATGGGAAGATCCTCTTCTATTCAGAGAAGGGGCAGATTGTATTTGGCGCAGGTGCATCCCTCAAACAGAGCAATCTAGTGTCCTCGAGCATTGTCATTCGCTCGAATCTGGTGGACACCATTCTGGAGATCGTACAGCAGCAAAAGTATTGCAGTGTGGCTTCTGGTGGCCCACATTATTTAAGGATGCAGCAGACTTTGTTAAAAGATTTATTGACTGTCAGCGACTGAAAGGTACACTCACAGCCAAAGATTCAATGCCTCTGAAAATTATTCAGATAGCCGACGTCTTCGATGCATGGGGCATTGACTTCATGGGACCTTTCCCTAACAGTCAAGGTTTTGAGCACATCCTTCTTGCCGTAGATTACGTGAGTCGTTGGGTTGAAGCTATTCCCGCCCGAGCCGCCGACAACAAAACAGTTTGCCAGTTTCTGAAGAAGAATATCATTTCGCGGTTTGGGATACCAAAGATTCTCATCTCAGACGGGGGTAGTCACTTCATCAACAAAGAGGTCAAGAAGTTAACGAAGGAGTACGACATCGATCACCGTGTCGCGTCTCCTTATCATCCGCAGACCAATGGCATGGCGGAGTTATCCAATAGAGAAATCAGGACCATGCTGCAGAAACTTGTTAGGCCAAACAGAAAAGACTGGTCTCAACTCTTGGACTCAGCTCTTTGGGCTTACCGTACGACCTACAAGTCTCCCTTGGGCATGTCGCCCTACCGTCTTGTATATGGCAAACCATGCCATCTGCCCGTGGAATTAATCCACAAATCTCTTTGGGCAATTAGTAATTGTAACTTGGACTCACGAAAAATTGGTCGGAAGAGAAAAGATGATCTGAACAGGCTCTTGGAATTCCGAGACTGCGCATACGATAACACCTTGATATACAAGGAGAAGGTGAAACGCTGGCATGGCCGGCACATCAGACGAAAGACCTTCGACGTTGGGCAGAAAGTATGGTTGTTTGATGCAAAGTTGTGGATATTCCCAGGCAAATTAAAGAGTAAGTGGACAGGGCCATTCCGAGTATGTGAAGTGCGTGACAACGGAAGCATTGCGATATCAGAATTGTCCCCTGACGCACAACCCTTCGTCGTCAATGGCCAACTACTGAAGCCTTACTTGGAACCCGATGCATTCCTGGCCATTGTTGACTCTATTCAACTAGTGCACCACGATGACATCTCCGCAGCACCTGCAACACCAAAAGATTCAGATGATGTACTCCAACCATTATTTCTCTGATTTTCTTCTTTTCTTCTTTTCCTTTTCTATTTCCTTTTTCTATCTAAAAGGTGCCGCCTTTGTAAGACAGTTTTCTATACTTAGGATGTACTTTGTCCTAAGTATAGGGGGATGTGCACCTAGAGTTTTTGAATTCGATCTGATCTTCTCCATTGTCTCCTCTTCTTGTCTATACTTGGGAGTATCTTACCCTAAGTATAGGGGGAGACAATCTGAGCACGATCAGTATATTCCCACCCTTGATCCTCCCCGCTTTTTGTACAGTCTGCTATACTTAGGATTCTTTGATCCTAAGTATAGGGGGGACGGTCAACTTCTCATTCATTCATTACTTTCATATTTATTCTTTAGATCTGTCTATACTCAGTACGAGTTATGTCTTTGCTCTTTCCTTTCGATCTATGAGGACATAGCTCACACTAAGTATAGGGGGGTCGTATATACCATGTATATACTAAAAGCCATAACTCATACTAAAAAAAAACAAAATATAAAATGTAAAAAGTAGCTTTATAATAATGAAAGATGATTGTGAATTCCTCAGGCTCATTGTAATTATACTGACTATTGAGTCAGAAAAGTGTTTTGTACGAAACATTTTCATTTGAAAAATCCTGTGAAATTTGTTTGAAAATAGCGTGAACAAGTATTCAACGATTGAAAAATTAGTTTGCTTGTAAAACCTATTTTCTTTGAGTGAAAGCAAAAACTTTGTGAAAATTAGTGTGCAAATGATTGTGAAAAGTTGATTGTCAAAAGTGTTTTGAAAAATCTATCTATGTTGTGTAAAACATTTGTAAAAGGATTTTCAAATGCGTGTACATGTTGCAAAATTATTTTGGACTAGAGTTTTCAAAAACCCTTGTGAAAATGATTCTCGAGTAAGTCTGAGGAATCCGCACAAAAATCTCTCATTTGTAAATAAGGAATAAGCCAAAGAAAGTTTATAAGAACCGGAACCATATTGTACATCAAATACAATTTTTCTTCTTTTATCTACTGATTAATAAATCAGATACCTTTACAGTATGATTTGAAAAATCGTGTGACCAGTTTTGAAAAATTTGATGCGAAATGATTTCAAACGTGTGAAACTGTGTTGATTGCAAAACTTTTCTTTGTGTGAAAGAAAGGATTTCAAAAACCTATGTGCAAATGTTTTGAAAAATGCTTGTCAAACTTATTGTGAAAATTGTATATATATACATATAGTGTGAAAAATCTTTGCAAAAATAGTTTTCAAATGTGTGTAAAGGATTGCAAAAATTATCGTGTACTATAGTTTGCAAAATTATTTTCAAAAAGCTAATAAGAACACCATTGCAGATACTAGTAAATCAGAAACAAGACACATACAATTCTTTCTGTACATACCCAAATAAACTATTTCATTCACACCTGTAAAGTTGCTAAAAATTCTTAAATTTTGAAAATAAAGCAGCACGCCCGTGTAAATAAGTGTATATACTTTTTAAATATTTTCAGTTCGTACTTCCTGTGCAGAAATTCTTTTTGTAGAAACCTTCTTTGATCCTTTCAAATTTTTGTGAAAAATTGCATCATTCAGTTTGCATAGCATAAGCATACCATTCATATTCTTTTTGAGTGAAGCTTGATGATTGAATCAGTCTAAGAAAGTCTCAAATTGGAGCTCGGTTAGACCTTACTGCACCTAATTGCACTGGAACCTTATGGGAACTAGGTTTAAGGTACCTCAGGTCTATACAGACTTAATTCTTTGAGAAATCAGGGCTGGGTTCAAGTCACCTCAGTGGACTAACTAGAACTTTTCGAGACACACGTATGACTCTTGCCGACCGTGATATAACTTGGACACCTGCACCTTTCACTTGGCTCAACTCAGTTGGAGTGGTGAGGGGGTTGGATTTGCCAGTCTGAGACGCACACGGGTGGAAACATTCGTCCTCGTCTAGGGAGGGAAGTGCACCCCAACCGGATCCAATAGCAATGAGGTCTAAAGACAAGAGATTGTGGGTTGCGATAAAGCTTCAAAAGAGGGATAGTCTACTGGCTCAAGAGGAAAAACTCCTTATGTAAATGCTGCTGTGAATAGTATGTTGAAAAAAAAAATGGTCAGGCCTGTACAAAAATAAAATGCCTGCAAAGTATGTACAAAGTCAATAAGCAAGCTTGAGCTCCAAAGTCAAATATGTAAGCCTGCAGCTGGATGACTTGACTACAAATGGTCTTGCATCCCGGGATAGGTAGCTACACTGGCTACCGTCCATTCTTCTCTTCACCCCCTCCTCTTGAGCTGGTTGCCACTTGAACTTAGAAGGGAATACCCTGCTCCTCGAGGAAAGAGCTGTTGGATTGGGGAATCATTGGGTTGTCATTCTGGAGAAGTCAGTTCCTTTATCATTTCAGTTGGGGAGAGCCACTATCACTTACACCGTACAAGTCAGCTTCATAGTTATAAGAGTTTGCGTATGATGTAGACTAGTTCTGACCCGGCTATTGAGGTGGGTTGAACCGAGTTCTGTGACTATCAAAGGCTGTTGTACTTTAGAGCTGGTTCCCGACTGGGTTCCACACACCTTCACGTCCAAGGTCTGACAGGAGCTCCAAATTCAGATTTTGTAAGGACATGCATTGCACTGAAAGCACCCCTATTCACTCTATCTTTCTTGCATTTTACTTTTTCTTTTCTTTATTCTTTGTGCACTTATTGCATAAGTGTTTGCTAGGGACTAGCAAAGGCAAGTATAGGGGGGTGATGAATCTCCATTTCGTCACCTTTATTCTATCATTTTGGCCTCAAAAACCCTAGCAAATGCATGTAAATAGCCTCAATTTGTACACAATAGCATTCATTCTTTATTGTAGTTATTACACATAAAATAAGGTTTTTAATGCCAAAATTATAGAATAAAGAGAAGAAAAGAAAAAGGAATAAAATATTTTAAATATTTTATGACCCTAACCCCGAGACCAAATCCAGAATGGAATTGGTCGACAAGGAATAAAGTAGGGGGAGATAAGGGCCTATATACAATAAATACCTCATTCATTTCTTCATCCATTTATGCATTTTTGGCACCTATTTTGTACATATTTATTTATTCATCAAATAAAGAAACTTTGTTCATAAAAGTTGTAGATAATAATGTAAATAAAAATACAAAATTGAGTTTGTGTAAAAATAATGCACAGTGTACATTTTATGCACATAATAAAAAGCCAAAATCTCAACTTCACAGACCCATATCTTGCAAATAAAAACTCCAAATCAACCAAACTCACCTTTAATTGTATATAACATTTCATAAACTATTTTATAAAATTGGTTTCATAATTTTTGGAGTCCATATGCAGAAGTTAGGTTTTTGGCCTTTCTTGTATATAATACCTGAGTAAAATATTCATTATATTCACTATTCATTATTTTTTATAAATTACTATTTTTAGAATCTTGTAAATAATGTATATAATTCATATACATATTAGCCTTAGAATAGAACCAAAAAGAATATGTGAAATAAAATAAGTCTATATAGGCAAAATACCTATGAGAAGGATGTACATAAATAAAAAGAGAAAAGCATTCTTTAATTATTTCATTCTTTTATATTTTTATAATAATGTATATATTATATATATATTATTATTAAAAATAACAAGCTAAAATAAAAACAAATAAAATCCATTAAATAAATACAATGTGAATAATATATAGGCCAAGTACCTATAAGTATACTTACATATACATAGACCTATTTATTTAAAAATACAAATAAACTTATAAAAATTAAACAAAAATATATCTATATTCACAAAAATAAGTTATAAATTTATAAAATAAGCCAATAAAATAATAAAAGAAAATAAACTAATTAAAAATAAAATACATGAAAATACATGTAAATACATACATATATATATTATCCAAATAAAACTATGACAAAACACCTCGAAAAATTCAATAAAAATCATAAATAAATACTAGATGAAATAATACACATTTTTTATTTTATAAGAAAAAATTAATAAAATCATTTAGGACGTCAAATAAATCAATCTTCCTTCAGATTTGCTATTTTGTCTCGTAGCGTCTTACGTGGCCCAATGAGGCGCCGGCCAACGTTGACTCCCAGGTCAACTGTCCCATCCCTCGCCTGGCGTCTCTGAACTGTCTACTCCCCCGATTTCATGCCTTTTTTCCAGGCACACCATCCATCAATCGACAACGCTTCCTTCACAAGATTTGTTCCCTGATCTTCCATGATGCCCGCCGAAATCATAGATCAACGAGATGTTCATTGGATCAATTAATAATCGCCGGGTAATAAGGCCCCTTGCCAATGTTTATAAATAAAAAGCTCTGCCTCCTTCCTCGAATTTGGCCACTTTTATTCCAACCTAAAGCCTAGATCTCGTTCCTGGAGTGTTCCTCGTGACAGGGGGAGCAACCCAGCGCCGTGACTCGGCCGGAGGAAGGAGATTTTGACGCGGCGGAGCTCCGGCATCCGCCCTGCTCCCTGGAGGCCCCCAGGTATAAGAGTTGCCCTTTCTTTGCAATTTTAGTTAGTTTTTAATGTTAGCATTTCATTCCAGTAGTTAGATTAGTGGTTAGTTAATCACCGTAGTTAGAAACCAAAAATTCGAAGTTCGCCGGAGCTCCGCTCCGGCGACTTCTTCACCGTGAATCTCACTGTTGCCGCCCGCTCTATGCACCCCAACTCGTTCCTCGTCGCCTTCTCCATCCAACGCCCGCATTTGTTCAACCCAAGACCCTAGGTCTTGGCGAATCGGGGCTCCTCCTCCGCCGTTCGCCGGAGCCCCTCCGCCCACCTCATTTTTGCGTTGCAGCTTCAAAACCCCGGGTCGAGGAGCAAGCTCTCTCGCCCGCGGTTCTTCCTGTGCAGGAACTTCGAAGAACCGAGCCCAAATAGGCTCGCATTGAACCAGGAAGAGGTTCCTGGGGCCCCCTTTCTTCTCCGACTTCGCTCCATCGACTTGGACCCCCAGGAGCCATGAGACCACCGTCAGACGACGCGGAAGCCTCCCAGCTACGATCAGAGAGCTTCAGATGCGCGGGAGGTGCCCGGAGGAGCCCGAGCTACCCGATCGAAGCTCGCCGGGGGCGAGCTTCTTCCCAGTTCTTCCAGGTGCCTTCCGCACCGTTGGATCGAGAGGGGCGGCCCAGATTGAACGCCAACCGGTCGATGAAGATGTACATCCCACCGTCAGATCAGCCAGGAGGTTCTAATCCTGGCCCTTCATCACCGAACCGATGTCCGCCGTCCGATGGCCGCCACGTGGATAAGTGGCGCCTCCAGCGCCGCAGGATGAAAAGCCTTGTTTAGGGGTAATTTTCACATTCAGCCCCCTGACTTTTTGTATTTATTATTTAATGCCAAAAATAGAAGTTTCAGTTGTAAATAAAATGTATATTTTGCGGAAGGACCCCCAATGTTTCCAGATTTGCACTTTAGTCCTCCCGTGCCTCACGTGCAACAACCACGTGAGGCGCATGAAAATTTGCATCTAAACCCTGCCGGGTTCTTGTATTTATGGTCCCGAAAATAAAAGTTAAAGTGTATTTTTGTTGTAATTTTGCATGTATGCCCCTGCCAACTATTTTATTTGCAAAAATACCCCTGCCAGGCCATTTAATTTTGAAGGTTTTGTCTATTTATTTTATGCTTCATACTAAATCGAAAAATCTTGCAAAAATAGACTTAAGCTCCTGTTTGGTCATGCTTGAACGCCATATTTTTAGTTTTGCATTTTGTTGCATTTTTGCATTTATTAAAAATCAAAAACATGTCTTTTATTCCCTGTCTAACTTATAAAATCCCATATGAAAATGCCTCGAAAAATTCCCAAAAAATTACCCATGGTGTATTTTGACCCATATTAGTGTCAATCCAAAAATCCCTAAAAATCTCAAAAAGAAAACCTTAAAAATTCAAAATACCCAAAAACTTCAAAAATTATAAAAAATCAAAGAAAAATCAGAAAAATATAAACTCAGGCCCTATTTATGCTATATTTTATTATCGTTATTAGAAAATTAGTGTGGAAATTTTTGAGGCTGTTAGCTATTTTTTAATCTCTATTTTTTGTGACAGCTAGTGCCTAGTCCACTGTTTGCTATCATTTAGCTATTTAAAAATACTAAAAATGTTTGCAAAAATACCCAAAAATCATAAAAACAGTAAAAAGCCATGAAAATTCCAAAAAGACCCTTTTCCTAAATTTTTGACTATTTTTGAGTATTTTTGTGAATATTCTAATACCCCTTTATGTATATATATCTATATATCCTAAAAAAAAGAGGAAAAAAATATTATAAATATGTAATTAGTTATATGTATTCTCATTAATCTTAACATAAAGAAAAAGAAAAAAATATAAATATATATATTTTTTATTATATATACCTATATATATTACATGTATTATAAGCTATATACTCACCCTCTATGGGTATATATATATAATTAATATATTTGTATTATATACATATATATATTTATAATACTTAATTATTATATTTTAATAATATTAATAACAAAATAATAATAAAAAAATATTAATTAAAAAAACCCACACAAGGATGACTGTGATTGACATGTAGGCTATTGCATTTGTGTTGCTCTCTGTGGTTCGACCTCTACATACTTGTCACTATACATTTTATGGTAGAGTAAATAAAGATTAATTCACATTTGTTTCGAGCTTGATTGTTGTATTCTTTGGATTGTGGGTTAATTGCTGATCAACCCGGGTGTTCCATGAGTGGTCGCCTCAGCGACAACACCTTTGTATTATTTATTCATGGCAACCCTTTTGGAATATTCCCGCGTTATCAATAAGACTACCAATAATCTGTGCATATTTTGTCTGAAATACACTATCACTTTTATTTTTCTTAAGCTGTGAGTTAGCTAGGGTGGAGCATGGGCTCAACCCGGCCCAACCTGGAATAGCCCCGGCCCGGGCCCGCAAATTTTTCTTGGGCCGTGGGCCGGGTTGAGGCCCGAGATTTTTGGTAATTTGATGACCCGGGCCCGACCCAAGGCCCGCATGGGCGGGTCCGGGTTCGGGCCGGGCTTGGCCCAAAAAACCAATTGCTATCCTTTACCCATTTATGATTGCATGCTCTCTTTTCAATACGTTAACGTGGGGATTTCTATTGTGACATCATGTAATAATTCAATATCATAATGCATATGAACTGGAGACTCTTTTTATTACCCCTTTATGAATGCAGACTCTCTTTTCGTAACAATTGTATTAATTGGAGTCAAAAATTCAATATCAGAATCTGAAAGAACATGCACTTGTAACAATCCAAGGTTTACAAAATACCTGGAAATCGGAATCAAATAATTGGACACCAAAGCAAATTTTTCTTGCAAAATGTACTTACTTATAATCATGAATTAATTAGTCTAATGAAAATAAACTCAATAATTCAAATCCAGCATAAACGTTTGAGCCACATTTTCATAATACAGACATAACCCTAAAACAACATGATAACGATACTATAGTTCAAATATTCAAAATCCATAAAACCCATAAAGAAAATGAAGTAGTGAATAAAAAAGGTTAATCAACATAAGTGCTTCAACTATAAAAAATCGATCTAGTGAAAAAAATTCAGCCAGTTGTAGTAGCATGCGTGATTCCGTCATTATCACCAAACCTGAAATAAAAATATTCATTAGTTGTATCAATATGTAGGTGGGAACTTAGGTATGCGTGAAATGAACATACCATTGCGACACCGATCAATAATAAATCGATCAATGCTTTATTATTCATCTGGACTTCCACCTGAAATTTTTTAAAAAGAGATCGTGAAAAATTGAAATTCAATTATCATAAAAGAATTACTCAACTTACTAAAAAACTCAACAAACCTGTAAAGAAAAAATCCTCTCTATCATCGGCCTCTTCCTTTGATGTTCCTGATCCACATAACCAATCTTGGACGCAGATCAAAGCTTCCACCGTAGATGGATCCAACCGAC
Source organism: Ottelia alismoides (assembly GCA_037367405.1). Taxonomy (NCBI): domain Eukaryota; kingdom Viridiplantae; phylum Streptophyta; class Magnoliopsida; order Alismatales; family Hydrocharitaceae; genus Ottelia; species Ottelia alismoides. The sequence continues at coordinate 382,848 of JAZKJV010000662.1, forward strand.
TACGGTAAGCATCTAAAACTCTACCCCCTGTGCTGAATGCAGACTCGGAAGCAACTGTAGATACCGGAATCGCCAAAAAATCTCGAGCCAACCTAGAAAGGACTCTGTACTTACTTGAATTTGATTTCCACCAATGTAGAATATCGAAATAATTATCTTTTTCATCATTAAAATCTGCAGAGCTGTCAACTAAATACATATCGATCTCCGATTTTCCTATTTCCAAGCCCACCATCTCTTTTTTCTTCTTACGAAATTCAGCTATAAAATCTTCTCTCTTGTGTCCCGTAGCGGATCCAGTTACATTAGCAACAACCGGAGAAGGAGATTGAGATTGTGGACATTCGGCATCCATTGTGGATTGAAAATGCATAGAATATTCCTCGTATATTTTGTACATAGTAGTCTCTACTTCGCACATAAAATCATCAACCTCAGAATCTGAATAGACCTTTGACAAACAAAATCTAATATACTCAAACTTGTAACGAGGATCAAGGGCAACTGCGATCGCCAAGGGTAAATTGCATGAACGTTCCTTCCAGTATTTTTCGAATTTGACACTCATTTTGGCTGCCATATTTCTTATGGAGAAGTCTTCACTTGCAAGTAAAAGATTCAACTCCCTTTTGACTACAAATATTTGGTTAAAAAATAAATTAGAGGTGGAGTAGCGATGTCCGGAAAAAACTTTTGTTGCCAGATAAAATACTTCCAGAGCTCCACAAATATTTTCTGCCTTCTTCCACTCTCCAATGTTCGGGATGTCAAATAAGTATGGATCACGCGACTTCATGCGTACAAAAACTTGTGAATAATTCAGTGCTGACTGAAGCATTAAAAATGTGGAATTCCACCGTGTGCTTACATCCAAAACGAGTCCTTGGTCTGTAGCAACTCGTTCTTGTTTAGCAACCTCCTCAAACTCCTCCTTTCGACGTTGTGAACATTTAACATACTTCACTAAATTTCTAATTTTAACAATAATTTCTTTAATTTCATGTAGCCCATCTTGAACAACTAAATTTAAAATATGTGCCCAACATCGAACATGAAATATCTTCCCGTTGAGAATAAGACCGGATTTAGGAGCAAAATGGTCAATCAAATTTCCAACTACAACATCATTAGCATATGCATTGTCCACTGTAATAGTGCACAAATTGTCAATACCCCATTCTGATAATCGATGAACAATCATATCAGAAATATTATCACCAGTATGAGGGGAGGGGAGCACACAAAAATTCAAAATTTTTTTCTTAAGCGACCAATGCTCATCAATGTAGTGGCCAGTGATAGCAATATAGCCTATAGTTTGTATTGATGTCCATAAATCTGTAGTAATGCAAATTCTGTGGGAGTTTTTTTTAATCTCATCTTTCAACTTGATCTTCTCTGTATCATACATTTTTTGGCAATCCCTTCTCAAAGTGAATCGAGAAACTGGCTTGAACCGTGGTTGTAGATTTACCAAGAATGCCTTGAAATCATCTTTCTCAAGCAAACAGAAAGGTAATTCATGTTTAATAAAAACTCGAGTCAATTCTTCTCGACTTTTTTCTTGATCAAATTTCCAATTAGTGAGTGAGACACTAGCATTATCAGATGCAGAAAAATGTAGTAATTGTTGACCTTCGTTCTTACTTCTACTGTGTATACAATATTTCTCTACATGTCTCTTCAGATGACTGGTCCCACCTTGCGTTCCACATGATAAGATCTGGTGGCATTTTAAACACTCGCATCTTTCTTCACCTTTCTCATTAGAATCAATGATTTTAAAACTCTTCCAAACATCTGATATAAGGCGTTTGGGTCGCTTGCGTACGGTAGTGTTAGTCTCAATGGGAGCATTACAATGGCCAACAAAAGTTTCATTCGTATCACCAACAATATCTTTATCGGCGTCCATTATCTATGCGCATAAATTAAAAACCACGTTACTACTTGATTATTGACAAATATTGTGATGTTAACTATTATTCTATATTTATTTACTACATCACAGGGAAATAAAAAAACATCTTCCTCTTTTGAAGAGTAAAGAAGACAATGTATGTTTGAATGTTTCACTATAAATTCAGTAAAAACGGACGTTGATATTCTTTTGATTATAGAGAAATCATTGACAATATCTTGCAGACCACAAATTTATAAAACTACAAAATTCTAAAACGGTGGGATGAAGAAGGTGTACCTGTGCTGCTGTGCAGAGGTGAGTTTCTTCTCGAAGCCACGAAGACGGAAATGAGAGGATTGCTGCCGCAAATCAAAAATCTCGGATAATAATGGTGAAGGATGGAAACGGTTATTAGGGCATGGATTTGGTGAGGAGATCGTTGGTTTCCAATAAAGGATGGAAACGGTTTTTAGATTGGGAACCGTTGTTAGGGTAGGGATTTACAAAATTAAATTTTTCAAAAATGACGGGCCGGGCCGGATTTTAGCGGGCTTTTGCGGGTTCGGGTCGAGCCCGGCCCGATACTGAAATATTAGAAAAATCACAACCCGAGCCCGCCCCAGGTATTTATCGGGTACGGGCTGGGTCCGAGCTTTTGCGGGTCGGGTCAGGGTCGGGCCCGGGCCAACCCGGCCCAATGCTCCACCCTAGAGTTAGCATTAAAAGGAGTACTGACTGGCTTACAGTCAAATGAAGAAAACTTTTTCAAGATTTTTTCAATGTAGTGCTCTTGAGAAAGCAAAATAAAATTAGATTTCATCACAAGTTGTATACCTAAAATTATATTTTGCTTCTCCCATATCTTTCATATCAAAATGAGAAGCTAAAAATTTATTTGTATGATTAACAATATCTAGAGTAGTTCTAAAAATAAGCATGTCGTCAACATATAAGCAAATAATGACACAATTTGCACCATCAACTCTAAAATAAATACATTTATCTGCACCATTAATTTGAAAACCATTAGAAACTAGCACTTTATCAAATTTTTCATGCCATTGTTTAGATGCTTGTTTCAATCCCATACAAAGATTTAACTAATTTACATACTTTATTTTCATTCCCTGAAACAATACAGCCCTCAGGTTGATCCATGTAAATTTCTTCTTCTAAATCACCATTTAGAAAAGCAATTTAACGTCCATCTGATGAATCACTAATTTGTGAATGGAAGCTAAAGCAATTAAAACCTTTATAGAAGAAATTCTAGTTACAAGAGCAAAAGTATCAAAATAATCAACATCTTTCTTTTGATAATAACCTTTTGCTACTAGTCTCGCTTTGAATTTTTCTACAGATCCATCGGGTTTCAGCTTCCTTTTAAAAATCCACTTACACCCGATAGTTTTAGCACCTGGTGGTAAATCTACCAATTCCCATGTATGATTAGCCATTATAGAATCTAATTCACTATGGATAGCTTCTTTCCAGAAGATAGAATCAGGAGAAGAAATAGCTTCCTTATAAGATTGAGGATCTTTATCAACAAGGTATGTAAAGAAATCGCCTCCAAAATCAGTTTCTTTCCTAGCTCTCTTAGACCTTCTTAATTCTTGAGCTTCATTTTCATCTATATCATTGTTTATATGTATAGTTCTAGAAGGCTTTTCTAAAGGAGATTTCAAAGGGAAAATATGCTCAAAAAATTCAGCATTTTTACTTTCAACAATAGTATTCGGTTCCATTATATTATTTTCACTTCTAAGAACAAGAAATCGATATGCAGCACTATAATGACCAGCGGGACTATTATGAGCATAACCAATGAATAAACAATCAAAAGTTTTAGCACCAAGTTTTCTTTTCTTAGGTTCAGGAAGTAAAACTTTGGCTAAGCACCCCCACACTTTCAAGTATTCAAGTTTGGTGTATAACCTTTCCATAGTTTCATATGGTGCCTTATTGGTCCTTTTATAAGGTATTCTATTTTGTATGAAGCATGCTGAAAGAATAGCTTCTCCCCACAAACTCAAAGAAGCACCTGAGCTTATTAGCATAGCATTTGTCATTTCTTTAAGAGTCCTATTTTTCCTTTTAGCCACACCATTTGATTCAGGAGAATAAGGAGGTGTGAATTCATGGATTATACCATTCTGCACACAAAAATCATTAAAGGCTTTAAAATCATATTCTCCTCCCCTATCAGATCTTAGCCTTTTCTTGAGTTGATTTTCAACCTCAGATTTGTATCTTAAAAATATTTCAAAAGCCTCATCTTTTGAACTTAACAAATAAACCATAGTATAACGAGAAAAATCACAATAAATGTAATGTAAAACTTTTTCCTACCTCTAGTGATATTCCCTTTCAAATCACCCAAATCAGTATGAATGAGCTCTAACAATTCAGATTCCCTTTTTGTATGGAAGCACAATGCTTTTTAGTGGATTTGGAGTCTACACAAATTTCACACTTTTCATTTGTAAAAGATAAGGGTAAATTCTCAATCAATCCTAATTGTTTCATTTTTTTCATGTAAGAAAAATTGAGGTGTCCTAATCTTCCATGTCAAACATTAAAAGAGTCAAGCATATAAGCAGAAGAAGTAGAAGCTTTCTTATTCATCGCGTCAATAACATTCAATACAAAAAGACCTTGATTGTTGTATCCTTTGCCAACAAAGGTCCCAGATTTTGTCCATGGCAAATTTGTCAGACTCAAAGGTAACTTTTACTCTGTTCTTGATGAGGAGAGATACCGAAATTAAATTCACACGGATATCAGGTATATGAAGCACATCTCACAGTGAAAGGATTTTATTGGAAGTCAGTTTCAGCTCAACTGTTCCTCTTCCAAGAACTGGAGAAGTTTGAGAATTTCCAAAATATACTTTCTCTTCTCCTTCTTTCACTGGTGTATAGGAGCTAAATACAGTCCTATCACCACATATGTGATGAGTGGCGCCGGAGTCAACCACCCATTCCTTTCCATGTGCCACCAAGTTTGCTTCACTCACCACCGCAGCAACAATTTCAGCTTCAGTCATGATGTTTGCTTTTGGTTGATCACCCGATTTCCTGTATCTACATTGAGCAGCTTTATGACCCGGTTTCCCACAAATGATGCAATTTGTAAATTTTCTTTTAAAAGTTGGATTGTGGCTTTTTCTCTGGACAAACTTTCCACCTCCCTTTTGATTATTTCTAATGTTCTTAATTCGGGGTTTGAAAGTTTTGTTTGAGTTGCTCTCCACCACATTAGCTTTATCTACCATTTCTTTAGCCTTTTCCGATTTTCCCTAATCTTACTTTGTTCTTCAATCCTAATATGGATAATAACATCATCGAGGCTCATGGTCTTTCTTTTATGTTTCAAACTATTTTTATATTCTTTCCACGTTTCATGTAATTTTTCTATTAGGCATCCGGCTAGAAAAGAGTCAGGTAATTTTTATTTTTTCACTTTTTAGATCATCGACTAAAACATGGTATTGATGAATTTGTGATGTAAATATCCTTGTCTTCTGTCATTTTAAAGTTTAGAAAATTGCCTATTGCAAATTTCTGATTTCCTGCATCTTCTAAAATATAGTTCTTCCGTAGGCTTTTCCAAATCTCAGATGCTAATTTAGATGTATAATAGACATCAAAAAGTTCATTTGAAAGAGTGCTCAAGATAGTATGTCTACAAACTTTATTAGCATTTTCCCATGCAGAAAAATCAATTTTTGGTTTAGGTGTGCTAAGGAACATAAGCCACATTTTTTAGCTCTAACAAAGTAAAAACCTTTTCTTGCCAACGTTTATAGTGGGATCCGGAAAACTGCTCAATTTTAGATACATCGGGAAGAAGCGATTTTGAAGCAAGCATAACAGTGCCCTCCATAAATGTTCTTAAGATTGTAGGCAAAATAATAGGAGGGTTAGAAAAATAATACCGGATCTAATACGACGAGACGAACCAACTAGCCGAGGCGTGCAGATGCACTGTCCTTAAGAATAGATTCGCACCTCCCACGGAAATTCCGACGGTGCAACCGGTACCGGTACGACTATCCTCCAGGATACAACGGCGAGATCTCGACGGGCGTGCACTCGTCAACGTCAAGATCGATTGAGCAACGAAGATCTTTCCTTCCGAATGGACTCACACAATTGAGAGAAGAGGAGAAGATAGAAAATGTTGTGTGTCTAATTCTCAACAAATGAACAATCTTATATAGGCCAAGATGCCAAGAACCGTTACAAACAAAATTTCAAAACAAGCATGAACGTTCAAGAAATCCAACGCATAAATAATTTAAACATTACTACACGACGGAATGAGTACCACAATGAATAGCATAAGAATGTAACAGAAATCTAACATAAATAAAATAATTGAATAAGCGTGCAACGTACAACATCCATGCAACGATACAAAAGTTTCAATTATTATATGGGATATTTACACCCATAACCCTGAGTAGTTCCGTAATTACCCCATAAACCCTCTATAAACATGAATTACACCCATGATCCTGAATAATGTTTAACTCTTACACTCATAGCCCTGTGTTAACTCCCATCAAATTTTCCGTTAACTCTAACGGTATCCGTCAAGTAATTTATATGTTATACCCTTCAAGTTCACGTTATTTACAAATGGCCAATCTCCTTCTCATCCAACCAACCAACCCCCGCCTGCCTCCTCCTCCTCCTCCTCAACCCGCCAACACCCTCCGTCGTTGACCGTTGGCAACCACCACCTCCTCCCCTTCCCGTGCCCCCGACCTGCAAGATCCCTCCCTCCCGACGCCTCCAAGCTCGACCTGCAAGACTCCTCCCCTCCAGCCGCCTCCAAGGTGCGCACAAGACCTTATAGATGGCGTCGATTCGATTCGAAATTGATGACTTCTTTGCGTAATAGTCCACCTCCACCTCATGAAGCTCCTTGGGGTCACTCTCGCAATGCGACCTTCCACTTCCTCACCGCCGCGACGAAGACATGTACCATCTTCGTAAAGGGACTGCTTGCCGGTATCTTGTGGAGATTAGAAGCGAGTGCCGGCGAGGAAGATGGCAATGGAAATGCCGAGTCCGAGCATGGGGAGAGCGTAGCCGAGGGTCCAGTCGGCGTTGTCCTGGATGTAGACGAGGACAGTGCGGAGGAAGATGCTGAACAACCACCAGTTGAAGAAGGAGAGCTTGTGGATGTGCTCCTTGGGTTCAAAGTCGTCGAATTGGTCGGCACCGATAGTGGAGATGTTGGGCTTGGTGCCGCCTGTACCGACGGTGAGGGGGCGACCGGACCTCGGGGGACTGGAGGGACGGGTGTTCCGCGAGGACGTCGTAGATACACGGACGGGTGAGATTCGCCGTGGGGAGCAGGGCGGGAGTTTCTTTGGCAGTGGCGGAGGCTCATCCTCACTGTCGACTTGGCTCCGCCTCAGCTCCGCCGCCGTTCTTCTTTGCAGCTGTTGCGCTGCTTTGAGGGACAGAAACAATGGGGCGGTGGTAAGCAGGGAAGTTATGAGGTGCAACCATTTCCGTTTTGGTCGAGCTCCAGACTGGAGTGGAGGTGGCTTGTGGGGAAGTGAGAAGGCACCAAGCAAAAGTCTCGATAGATGTGTTCTGACAATCCAACGTACATAGAGGGCGAAGAAGAAGATGCCGAGCTGGAGTCCGGAGGCCGTCTTGGCACAATTGGGATCGGAGGGGCTGTCGCAGATAGGTGGCTTCAGTGGAGTCGAGGGAGACGGACCTCCTGCCGCCTCCAAGCCCGACCTGCGAGCCCCCTCCCTCCCACCACCTCCCAGCCTCCCTCCCCCCCCCCCCCCCCCCCCCCCCCCCGCCGCCCAAACCTCTTCCTGCAAGTCCAGCCACCACCTGATCGGAAGCCCCCCGCCCCCTCCTCTCTGTGCAAGCCCGCTCCCTGCAAGCCCAGCACCCCCGTGCAAGCCTATTGCTGTCCGCCTGCACGCGGCCCCCTCGCCCTTTTCGTCCGAACAAATATTATTTTCTTTTTTATTGCTTGAAGTTAATCCTAGCCGTTAGATCTCACATTGGTTAGATTAACTCACTCATATGGTTGAGTTTAATGAACTAAACAAACAGAAGGTTATGAGTGTAAAATGGAGTATTATTGGGGGTCATGGGTGTATTTCGTGTTTATAGAGGGTTTTTGGGGTAATTACGGAACTACTCAGGGTTATGGGTGTAAATATCCCTTATTATATTTATGATATTATTATGAAAATAATGATTAAAAATAAGTTGAAATTACACCCCCACCATAAGAAACGTGAGGTCCAAATAAACCCATTAACTATCAAAGGAATAAAGAAATGAGCCAGATAAGCAAGTAAAGTTTTGAAAAAAAATAAATAAATTATAGGTATTTGAAATAAAATACCAACAAAGGTAAGGTCAATGAGCTTGAGGTCTATGTTGGCATAGGTTAGAGATATATATTTAGCATATGTTGTTATCAAAGAATTGAAACATATTAGAAGGACTTCTAGTAAAGAAAATCCTACATACTGTCGATGTAGTGGGTATCATGGATGGCAATATCAATATCGATATCGTACCTAAACGATATTTCGACGATATATCTGCGATATATAGCCGAAATATCGTCCATATCGACGATCTTTTGTGAAGGAATGGTCTGAAAAGGAGGATATATCGGCATATCGATACTGATATTGGTCTCATGTCGATATCGATATATCGACGGTATATCGCTAATATATCATGATATCTCCTTCTATGGTGGGTATGACACCGTTGTTGTATACATGTTTGAACTCATGTCGCATCATTTGTATAAACCAAATAACTCTATTTGCGATTACACCAGTACACTCATACTTGCATTGATAGACATTTAAGTGTTTTAAATGTTGAAAATTGTCATTTTGATCTTTACTATTCTTGATGACACAAGTGCATTGGTACATATGAACTTGCACTCGAACACCCAAAAATATATTCTTGAAATACACTAGTGCACCTGTACATATGGCGATGCATTGACAATCCAAAAATATTTGGATAAGTAAGTTATCGTTTATGACGTATTCAAATGGGGCTCTTGCTATTCTTATACCTCATCTAAGCCTATGAAAGTACCTCTTCTCTATCCTAATCCAATGCGCACCATGAAACAATTCCCACATTCTTGAAAGCATGAAAGTACCCCTTATCTATCCTAATCTAATGCACAACATGAAACAATTCCCTCATTCTTGAAAGCCTTGCGAAGTTGTTTTATGATCTGTGAACTTTGATGCTCTTCCAAGCTTTTCTCTCAAGCCTTCTACTTCAATTCACTGGGTTTGCATCTCATTTACATTCATGTTTGAAATTCTTCAGTTAAGATATTTGTATTCACTTTTACTCTTGACTAAGAGGAATTTTGTGTGAAGATGTTTCTTTCTAAATGGAAGATACATCATTGGTAAGGTTACATACCTTGAGGTATTCTTAGAGAAAGCCTTTCTTTTTGTTTAGAAGATAAATTTATTAAGTTGTGTACTTCTTAAATCCTTTTGAATAAAGCATAATTAATTCTTATAGTGAGTGTTTGTAAGTCTTGGGTAGGGCAAGCTCAAGCACAAGATGCATGCCTTGTATAAGGTGAACTTGTCCAAATCTACGTGCATTGTGGTTTGTTCTCTGATGGTTTACTTGAACTTGTGATTGATTAAGTTAAAAGTTTTAATTGATCTTATCATCAATGCACTATTTGTCCCCCCTTCTAGTGCATCTCCATCTTTATGTACTTAAATACTCAATCTAAGGCCTCCTAAGAGTATGGTTAGGAGAATATATCTTCTCAACTTTGCAACCTCAAGTGAGATACTAGGTCTTGTATAAATCAAAAGTTACATTAACTATTCTATAATATGTGTGTACCTTAGCTAAGGATTTGTATTTTACTCTTGTTTTTTTAGAATCTTTGATAAATTAAATAGCATGCTTATATCTTTGTAACTTTATTAACCAAATTTCCCAAATAGCTTCTCAACATAGTGAAATTGAGAAATCTCATTTCACTTACTAAGCTTAAGAGCCAAATTGCAGTAGCAATACACATCCATTATTGCAAGTTGGCTATTCAAGAATGATTCATTCACTATTATTGTGTTAAGAATAATAGGGAAAGCACGATAAAGGGACATGATAACACATTTATCACCCTTAAGTTTAAACTAGGTAGATTTACTCAACTCATGAACAATAAAGCTAAGATTTCAAATAGCCTTACCAAACTTTCATATCATTTCTTGGGTGCCTCCTTCAATCCAAACAAGATTTTCACAAGTTCGCAAACATTTTCCTTATTATCAGGATTCCTTCATGTTAATCCACTTAGACCACTTTTTTCAAGATCATCATAATGAGATTCTATCTTCACATCTCAAAATGGATGGTGGATTCATTCATAGAAGCCAATGTAATAATCATATGAGTCATTGTCATCTTTATTACAAGAAAATTGGTAGTAAAATAATCAATGCCTCTTTTTTTGAAACCCCTTGATAATGAGTGTGTGTGTGGGTATTATGTTTCTTATAAAACCATCTGAATTTATCTTCTCTTGATAATATATATATATATATGTGTGTGTGTGTATGGGTATTATGTTTCTTATAAACCATATGAATTTGTCTTTCTCTTAAAAACACAGTTGCACCTATGAATGAGAACCCTGTCAATAAATAGACCGCTTTTCCTATACGTTTAAAATGATAGAATCATTTCTCTTTTAATGGCATCATTTCAATGTTTTTTTCCAAAGTAGTATCAAACATCACAATATGTGGGAAATCACCATTAGTTTGATAAGTAACATAATCACATCCTAAATCATTAACAATCCAAAGTTATTTACTTCTTCTAATTTAATTTCAACATCATTGGTTTTGCATGAGATGATCCAAAATCCTACACTGGTCATCCTTTCCACTTATTTTTAGTGGTTCTTGAGATATTTTGATTCTAAAATATTCCAATATTTATAGGAAATGCATCCTCAAAGAATGTAACATCACAAAGTTATATAACGGTGTTGATATCTATGCATTTCATTACTTGTAATATGCAAATGTAGTATTATCAACATATGTTGCGAAAGCTTTTTATAGCCAAGTTTCTTTCTTTTGTGTTCGCAACTATCACTTTTATAGTACAACCCCCACTTTGAGATGTTAAATACTTGCTTCCCTATTTCTTTTATATTTCAAATGGACCACTGACATTGAGCTTCTAAAAACTTTATTCACCGCATGTTGGTAGGTAGTTCAAATTATATAGGAGAGCATTAACCATGTTAGCTAGGTATATTCTTTCGCTTTATTGTCCCATTTAAACTAAGGAAGTAGGGGACATTATCATCATAAACTATGCTACATGATATCTAGAATTCATTAAAGAGGCTGGTACAACTCTATTTAGTTTCAACATTTTAAGAATTTTGCTAGTTTATGTTTGTACTCCATTCGTAAATATCATGGATTTACCTTAAACTTCAACTTTAATTTTACACAAATGCACATAACAATATCTACTACTATCATTTATACAAGTAATGAAATATTTCTTATTGTCCCTTAGTAGTTAGAAAATTAAACTTGCAAATGTCTATGTACACTACTTCTAGAATCTCTATATCTCTAGAAGCGCCTCATTTACTTAGTGTCCAAGTTGGGGCATGATCGACAAATATACTCTAACTTAAGAGGGAGTGTTAGAGTTATCATACTTGTGTTTTATGTTCCTTAACGCCTTAGGGGTACTTGTGTATTTTTCATCTTGTGCTCTATAGGGTTTTCTCTCTATATAAGAGACCCTAACCCTAGGGAATAAACAACGATTCATTTCTTTTCTCCACACTCACAATATTGACATGATTGGTCCTGTCTCATCATAATTCAAATATTGTTCTTTAATATACTAGGTTTACTATTGACTCATCCACTTGTCTAACTGAATTATTCAAGTGAATGATGGCGATTTCCATATGGAAGAACATAATGACCTTGATCCTCTTCTTGTCCTTTTCCATCGAGTAGTAGCATTTCATGCTAGGACAATCAATTCAAGTAGCATTTCCTCGTCCTCATCGGTTCAACAATTTGCGCATTGAAAGGGACATTCGAGCAACCTCCTTCCCTAATGGAGAACTTCTAACACTGATTAAGAGTTAGAAAAAAGATCTCTTGAATTTTTTTCATATGCATCAACAAAGATTTTGCAAGTAGAAGGTCATCAAACCTATTCCAACCTATGAGGAGCTGGTCTCTCGGTCTTGATAATTAGGTCACAGTGGGGCCCTCCAATTTTGGTCGCTAGCAAAACAACCCACAAGTTTTATAGGCCCACATGTGTAACAACCTCAAGGGCAGATCGTCAAACCAATAGAGAGGATGTGGATGAGATTGGGTGGGACCATCGTTTTAAGAACTCGGGGGAAAATTGTAATTAGGACCCTCCCCATTTTGAAAATCAAAATGACGAATCTAAGAGAGCTCTTAGAACTATATTCTATGGCAAAAATAAAGGAAATAGAAATATTCAGCCTTTTGTGAAGTATTCATAGTAAATCAAGCTCGAGTTCGTATGCTTGTTGAATCGAGTTTGCAAATCGGTTAATAGACTGAGCTCGCCATGCTTATGCTTTTGTAACACATGTAATATTGATATCAACATCAACTTTCTGATTGATTTCAATCAGGTCAAGGGGACTCGGGTCTAACATTTGGACATATCGTCCTCAGACGATATCCGATCAAATGCATTAGATCCCTTCCCTCAACCCCCAAACCTCATCTCCGTCGCCTTCTCCTTCGATTTTCCTCTCATGTCTCCACCACCATCACTCTTACGTGATCTCAGCCGTCCACCAGTTTGGTGATCAAAACTTCTAATCTCCCCTCGCACTTTGCTCTATGGTGATGACCACCCTCCTATGACACCGGCGCTGCGAAGTTAATCTCTTCCCAAGAATCTACATTATAAGAAACAACTAGATTTACCGTGCTACTCATAATACCTCACTCCCCCGGCATTCCACCATTCAAGAAAAATGACTCGAAAACAACACAAGGATATATTACATCAAATTCAGAGTTCGAATTTCCACAAACAGTTATTTATACTTATGGATTTGTCGCGATTCTCTTCTTTTCTTCGGTTAGTCATTAGCTTTCTTTTTGACGCATTGTTTGTCGGGATGTTTAATCCACCATCCGGAAGATGATATTCATTTTTTAATCTACTAATATTAATAATATTTTGTCATTCAAGTTAAGACTTTTTACACTTGTGCAGCTCTGAGATTCTGCAGTAACAATTATGACACTACCTTTTTGCAATAACACATATACCCTCATATTCTTACAAAACTCATATCCTTTTGTCACGGTAAAATAGTGGCATAGAGTGTAATAACATAAGGAAAATACTGTGAATTTTGTGAGAATACAAGGTTACAAGTGTTATTGCAAAAAAATAGAAATATAGTTGTAATTGTATAATCTTGGAGGGGCACAAGAGTAAAAAAACCCTTCAATTTGATGTGTCTCTAATCTCGGAGGGGCACAAGAGTCAAAAACCCTTCAATTTATATGTCTTTAATTATTTTGCCATGGATGGTTTTGCTTCCTAATGCATCCGGACCCCTCGCCGGCAGCGCGCGTTGGGGGTTAATAAGTACTCCACGGCCCACAGTTGGCGTGCACAGCGGCCATCCTTGCCCTTGTTGGCTTTGGAGATGGCAAAGGCAATCCCCCGAGCTACGCACCTCCACCTATACATAGGAGCGCTATTCTATGCCCACCACGCACAACTAGCTTCGCATGGGAGACGGGGGAGAAGAGGGAGGGGGATGACCCCATCACGTCCCCCTTCTTGCGGGACATAGACCCTCTTTTTACTGATTGGATGTCTCCCGGGCATCCGCCATTCAGTGCACACCACCTGTTCGATGAAATTCCACACCCAAAGGTATGCCTTTCTTTTTTCTTTAATGCTCATCAATGCAACTTGCGTTCTATTCCAATTACCAACTTCTTCTTGACAAATAGACACACTTACTCGTAAATGGTCAATTACCACATGTTGTTTTGTTCGCAAATCTTTCCCAAGGCTCTTAAAAATCGCAACTTTCTCGCATCTTTTCAAGAAAAACTTGGCCTCGGTGCCATCTACTCATGTTAAATAGTGGACTTTGTCGTTTCCTCCCACCCATATGTTCTACCTAAATGTGCCTTACACTTTCCTCTTTTTCTATTAGTCAAAGGTGAAAGCGAATCATTTAACACCCTCTGATTTCTAGACTTCAGTATGTTATGAAGAAAACTAACCGCGCCATGTTGGTTTAGATCAATTTGGATCTGTTACCAGTCATCCAAAATGCTTAAAATTGTGTTGTCAACTTGTGATGCTTTGTGTCAAACAAACCTTACTTTATAGATGGGTTTGTCATGTCATTGCGAAATAGTAGTAGGACAACTCAACAACTCATGCTTCAAACTAGTCTAGTATCTAGTATCATTGCCGTCCCAAGCAAACATCAAGCTAAGCTTGTACCTCACCAAGTAGTCTAGTATCTAGTAACCCTCTATCCACGTAACTTGAGTTAATTTATTGATGAACTTGCTGCCATCTGTTTCAACCAACATATCTGCAGCCGATCTCTCCACAAGCTGGGTAGTATCAGAATTGGATTCACATGACATGATCTTTATTCTTCCAAAACATATTTGGTGACTCATGCAATCAAAACATGCTGCTACATAAACTTTACTTTTCAGTTTATATCCACCTTCAACTTATAATTAGGATCTAACTCGTGTCGTTTGTATTGACATATAAAGCCTGTATCAAACACGAAATTAAGATGCACAACAAATAGAATCTAGATATAACACGGGGAGGCTTCTATCTAGCATGTAAAAGCATAGATTTTAGTGTAGATGTTGGATATATCCATAAGATATTAAACAATACATTTGTAATCCAACACACACACATATATATAATATTTATATATGAGATTTAATGGGGTTGCTCCTTGGGGGTAGCAAAGGGATATAATGATGAAAAAAATACATGACCGTCTTTTCTAAACAATAAAAAAATTCATCAAAATATGGGATGGGGGCGGCCTCATTAAACCCCATTTGTAAGGCTTTACAGCTATAACAATGGATTAGACATGAAAATCGATAAATAGTAAAAGAAATCTTATAACGGGCTAAGTTTGATGAGGAATCTTAATGACATAAGAAAAAAATTTAAGAGAAGATATCATACTAAAATTACAGTCCACGAAGCAAGCAAGATTAAACAAGAGCAAATGAAACCCATCAACCGAGGAGCAATGCCGGTAATTATTTCCATCTGCAACGAGAGAAAAGAGGGAAATGCATGGGAGAGAAGGGGAAATATCCAAGGCAAACACGGGTTTAGATCATATCGTTCATGCCTTCTGTTTTTCTAATAAATATAAATTTACTTGTAATTAAAAATGATAATTACAAAAATTTTATACTTAAAAAACATATTTTAATATCCAAGTTGTCAAGCATCTAAAAAAGCGTCTTGGGTGACGAAATGAAAACATGCCATTTTAATTTGACATCTGAGCTGTTGAAATGGGGGACCTCACACCCAGCGAGAAGTTGGTGCCGAAGATATGAGGACTTTTTAGGGCAGTAACTGGATTGGGTTGGGTTAGGGTATCATTCTATGAATAGTTGTTGTTTGGTTTGTTGAGAGGGTTGGAATGATATATATGATGTGATATGATATTGATTATGTGTTATATTGACTTTTTGAATGATTATAATAAGTTATTTATGTTAATTTTTTATTTGAAAATGGTTAAGAAATATTATAACAAAGAAATTATATGGTCCATACAACTAATTCAAACCCAAGAATGCATGGATAGAGCGGAGGATATACCGGATTATTCTAGGATAACCTGGCAACCAAACAAGCCCTTAGTCTATCGGCACATGTTATCATGTAAAAAATAACCAATTGCCTTTTTATCAACGTATCCAAAAACAGATTATGCATGGACTCTTGCAAAATAAGAATAAAATGGAGTAGAACCCACAACCAAACATGCAACATTACATGATTTTTTGAATCAATGCAACTTTATAGGAATGTCAGAAAAAATTTATATGGCAGGACAAATCTACTGTTTCTGCAACTAAGAACATAAAAAATAAATTATTTGCAATACATGACACTCAACTGCTGTTAATAAAAGATGTTATCGTACTATGTAAAGTCGTAAGGGGGTAAGTAGTGGTTGCATTACTATAACCTAAATCTTTAGCTGCTTTTATAGAAAATTAATTGCTTATGATTTGCATGTTTAGGCACCCACGTCTCGGAGGATGGTGGTCTTCTCTTAGATATATGTTGAGGGCTTAAAACCTGCTAAAGAAAAATTTTCATAAATAGGCAGGTAGAATGAAGGATAGATTAAGGCTGTCATGATTCGTCCGGCTACTCAGAGACGAGTACGGCAAAGCTCCATCTTATCATATCAAACTTATATAATCATGTGTTTGAAAATTGGTGATAATATGAGTTTCTCCCAAATGCTAATATACATCTAAAAATCGGACATCAAGGTATTTAATAAGTTCACCTCCAACTATTTTGTTCCATCAACATCGATTTAATCCCAAGATATA